>JABBWI010000091.1:0-328618 GCA_016647755.1 Suillus subluteus | reverse complement strand
GGGATCGGTGCTTGTGCATCTTGTTGCGACATAGGTAAACTCCCGACGAATTTTAAGTGTGTTTATGGGATTCGACGGGACAGGTTCTAGTTGGGGATTAGTGTGATGTGGTGTCCGCGGGCGGGTGGCTTGACATTGTTTGAAACTCCGAGGGTATGTGACGTACTAGCACGTTATGCATTTGGGTTCTCTATGTACGAGAGCAGTAGCTGCGGTGCCCCATCTCACGCGGACATTAAATAGTGGGATGTGGGACAATCAAACGGACTCACGAGGGCTACGCGCGCTCAACGGTAAAGTATTTTCCTACATTGCGATATGAATCGCAAATAAGGAGACGGTCAAGGACCCCGTGCCTTTACCACATACTTGGCATGAGGGCATGGTTTCAGAAGAAGCCACGGTAGTCCGAAGCTGCGCACAAAATTTGATGCATCATGGTATGCGCAGTGAGTTGTAGGACCTCGCGCAAAAAAAACCAGGAGCATGAGGGGTATCATGTTCGTCAACTCAGAAGACATAGTAGTACGAAGCTGTGCAGAAACGATAAACGAATAGTTGTAAGGAGATAGGACGTGCCTTTATTTGATTGTGCACGGGCTGCGTTTGCCTACGGTTCAGTCTTTCCTTAGGGACGTCGCGTATTTACTATGGTTGACATGGAGTCTGCATCTTGTCAGTCTATTCATAAAGTTAGACGTGAATGATATCGGTCAATAAAGACGTGGATTTACTATGGGATTTACTAGGACGCAAGCCTGTTTTCTTTTTAAGTAGAACGCCCATGGGACATCCCGAGAGGCTGAGCAAAGGCTGAGAAGCCATTGTTAGGCTGGCAGCTGGTGACAGGGGTAGAGAAATGATGGTGTATGTCGGGGGAGATAGGACATGTAGCGGCATTAACGAAGGACGCAAAGTGGGAAGTTTGAGGAATTGAGAAACCGACTTAATGGAGTGGGTATTGGATGGGGGATATTTGATTCGGCATGCCCCGAGGTTTTATGATGTGATGATATGAAGTTCGGACGTGGGGAGTATATTGAATGTCGGGGGTAGGGGAGACGATGAGATATTCTTGGTACATCAAATCTTCATAAGGGAACGATTAGTTGAAAGGAAGCGAAATTACTTTAATGAGGAAGGAATTAGTGCTGAAGGAAGGATGATGTGAAGAATGAAGGTTAGGTTCTTCATGAAGTGCTATTGAATCGATAGGTCGGCTCGATAGTGACCGGTGAAGACAGGAACGAGGGTGATGGTAGTCTAGAAGAACCTAGGGGTGTGCCGTCAAAGCGATTGTCGGACAATTCGGAACCGCATGCTGAGCCTGGAACATTTGGGCGTCTATTGAATAGTACTTTAGTCAAAAGTCTAGACTCATTTACCAGAGTAATTCTTCTATTGATATAATCTCTTCAAGCATCGACATCGAGCTCGAGAGCCTTGTTGCGTCTGGGTTGAAAGCGTGAGTTTACCTGTGTTTGGGTTTCGACCCTTACAAGTTTACACCCTTGCGATAATAATCACTTGGTACGCTATACAGCCATGCACATGGACCACCACACCGCTACTACAGGTCCTCCTTACTCTTCAGTTCGCTTATTTGCTTCACATCAGTTACCACCACCACAAGTTCAGCTACCTGCTATAAACCACCCTCAGCGTGCATCAGTCACAACTCTCCCTCCCATGGCTGCAATGGACTCGACGCCCTATCGCCACCCTTCTCCAGTCTCATGGGGTCAATCATCATCAATCCATCGCACTTCAAATTCAAGAGAAGATGTACCAATCCATTCACAACGAGAGATGAGGCAGATGAAGAGAGAACCCACTCACCAGATCCACTCAGTCCCGCCACTCAAAGAACAGGAAGATACTATGCCAGCAACAAGCGATTTCGTCAAAAAGCTTTACAAGTACATCTTCTCTTCTTTCTTCTTCATCACCATCACAACTTTCATTTCTATCATACAGAATGTTAGAAGACCATACCTTCTCTCATGTTGTGTCATGGGGCCCACAAGGCGACTGCTTCGTCGTAAAGGTCCGTATTCTCTTCCAATTATCGGTGCTTTCACCCATATTTCATTCATCCTTCCCTCAGGACATGAACGAATTTACAAAATCCATCCTCCCACGCATGTTCAAGCATTCAAATTTTGCTTCCTTCGTAAGACAACTCAACAAATATGATTTTCATAAAGTGAGTCTAGTCTACTCCGGATCTCGAACTTCTTCCTTTCAGTCCTTTCGTCTTTCCACCGTTCCTTCTATTTTTATTCCCACCTCGAGTTCTCCATTGTCCCCACTCATGCATACATCACGCGACTTCTTGCACACCCCCATATCGTCTATCAAAGGCAATCCAATCCTCTTTATCTCAGCGATCCGCACTCCATTCTACCACAGGAATCCCCCATCCTCAACTCGGCCTTTCCCGTCGATCCTCGGTTCGATCCGAGGCTTCTATGTCTATCTCAGATGCTTGTCGACCAGGTCTGACGGTTTGTTCGTGCATTGCCACCGCCGAGATATACTTGTCACTCTCCTTTTTGTAATTGGTCGTCGCCACAGGGGGTTCTTGGCACCAATCGTGACCTGGCACAATCACCTTGGGTCCGTCTTCATCTCCGTAAAGGCAGCGTCCGGACGCTATACATTCCTCAGGCCGTACTTACTACACGATGTACCACTCCACCTCCTTACATATCTTACCTCCTCTACCTCATTCCGTTCTACCATCCAATATACTAATTCTTCCGCATCAGGTTAAAACATCCGACGATGCTCAATTCGGCGAGCACAGCTGGACATTCCGACACCCCGATTTCCATGCCGACCGACGTGACGCCCTCGAAAACATAAAGCGTAAAGTCCCCGCAGCGCGTAAATCTCTCCCATCCTCCTCTAACGGGGGTCACAGCGGTGGCAGAGGAACAAGCTCCGGCAGCCCCATCCCAGGCGAAACTAGCACTGCCGAACTAGCAACTGTGCAATCCCACATCGGCGTCCTGCAAAACTCGTACCAATCGCTCTTCTCATCGCATGATACCCTTTTATCATCCCACGAGACGCTACGAGGACAGACGGATTCCCTACTTGCATCACATTCGTCTTTACAGGCTCAGAATGATAATCTATTCGCTACGAATGAGACTTTGAGGAATCAAGTCGTGAGGGCTGAAGAGCGGATTAGGGTGTTGGAGCGTCAGTATGGGGACGTGCTTGTTGAGATGGTCAATTTTCAAAAGGGGATGGCGCAGCAGGATGGCTTGATGCAGGGATTGATACAGTATTTTTTAGGGGAGGGAGGTGAGTGTCTTTGATCGATTGTTTTGTTGCTTTATTTCTTTTATCATGTCCCATTCCGTTCCTCGTCGGGTTCCCGTCTGTTCCGTGTACCTTTTCGAAATGCGCTTCCCCGTGGGGGTGACTATTACTACCCCTGTGGAGATAAAGATGCGTCTGTTTGCAATGCGCTAGTCGTGGTCTAGACATCGATGATGGGGCCTCGATGCTCAGTTGATGGGTCTATGATGTCCAATTGATAGGTTTAGAGTGTTCGGTTGACGGGTTTACTAGGCACCAAGGACGCGGGTACATTTGGAGTTGATGATGGCCCTGATTTCTATGCCTGGGCCTGTCCTTCGTCTTGTCGTGTATTTGTGTTTTCCCTCATTAATACATATTTCTCTCCCCAGGTAAACCCAAAGACCCCTCAGACAGCTACCTCCCAAACCGCCGCCGGGTCTTCTACTGCTGCTTCAGTACCCATCGCTCCAGTATCGGTGTCTCAACCCACCGTATCTCAACCCCCACCTCAAACCCCCATCCACAGTATGTCTCAAACCTCAACAACACCCATCGCGCCTAGCATGACGCCCAGCACACATCCACCGCCTTCCCTCCTAGCATCCCACTCACAGCGGTCTATGAGCCAACCACAACCATCGCCCTTCCTCGCATCTCCTTCAAATTCAAACTCGTTCTCCATGCCTTCCTCGCACGCACGCAAACCCATGCCCATGTCCCAACCACCCCAACCAGCCTCCCTCCGCAACCCATACTCTCTCCCCCCTCCCCACCCCCACCAATTCGTCCCAGCCCAAGAGCAATTCGTTCCCGCCCAAGAACTCGGCCTGCAAGATCCAGATATGGTCGCGCGGCTGAGTCTGGTGCAGATGAACGAAATGTCGAGGCGGGCAGCGAGTGATGCGGCGTTTAGGACCCCGACTTCGGGTTCGGGTTCTGGTGCTTCGGGGTCGTCGGCGGGTGAAGAAATGCATATGCAGAGGACGAGTGGGATGCATTCGCATTTGCATCGAGGGGGGCAACATCAACAACAGCAACAGCAGTCGTCATCACAAGCGTCGACACAAGATGGCAACGCTACGTTTCTCCTTCCCCCTGATATGAACTGGGACGCGCCGACGACGATGCATGAGGGACTGCAGGTTTTTACGGTTGGACATCTGTTACCCCGGAGTAGCGTGGAAGATCAGAATGGGAATTGGATGTTCAATGCCAATCCTTCGACGGGCGCTGTGCCTTCGCCTGCAGAAGGTGAAGGCGAAGGCGAGGGAGGGAACGATAACGACAACCTACCATCGGAGCCCGATCCATATTCTGAAGAAGTCGTACGTCCGACACCGTCTAATGGGCGATCTTCGACTGCACCTACGACTATCCGTGTTCGACGGTCTACGTTCGTGCCGGGATGGGCTGTTCCGCCCAGGGTGTTACTTGTAGACGACGACGCGGTGAGCAGGAGATTGAGCAGCAAGTTCTTGCAGGTGTTTGGATGCATGATCGATGTTGCTGTGGATGGTGTTGGAGCTGTGAATAAGATGAACCTTGAAAAATATGATTTGGTGTTGATGGCGAGTACTTTTCTTCTCTCCGCGTGTGCCACAAACTAATTTGATTGGGAATGCTACAGGATATCGTGATGCCCAAAATGGACGGAGTCAGCGCTACGAATCTCATACGCCAATTCGACCATATGACCCCCATTATCAGTATGACCTCTAATTCAAAACCGAGCGAGATTATGACGTATTATTCATCCGGGATGAATGATATTTTGCCTAAGCCATTTACGAAGGAGGGGTTGTTGGATATGTTGGAGGTGTGTTTTATACCAAGATGGAGGATGTATGAATTGACACGGCTGCGCAGAAACACCTTATGCACCTTAAAGTTATTCAACAAATGTCGAAAGTACCACGTTCGCTCGGCGTCCCACCTCTCTCAGATCCGTCTTTTAGCGAAGCACTCGCGGTCGGGGCGTCGCAATTACAACGACACACTTCATCGTCTAATTCCAGTTCTACATCTAATTCATCCTCCTCTTCTAGTCTTCATCCGGCGTTGGGAATGTCGGGGTACGACGACGATGGACGGATTAACCCCCTAGCAGGGATGGGTCTATCTGACGAGCGATACGCAGCTATTCTAAGAGATATCGTTACCCAGGAGAGTTTTTCGGGCGTAGGAGTGCCTGAGGGCTTTTCGTTCGGTCTCGCAGGTGCATTAGGTCCTGGGATGGGAGGAGAGAAGCGGGAATTGGACGATGGAGGCGATGGGAGAGAGGGGAAAAGGGGACGGTTTGAGATCATCGAGTGAGTTTCGCCTGGATGGATACCAATTTTGGAGACACTTTTTCTTTGGTGCCTACCGTATGGACTCGTGCTTTGCGAGCGTTTGGGTATGGCGCGTTCTCCATTAGTGCTCCCTTCACGTCCTACTTTTTATTTTCGTCACGTCATGATTTTCTTCATACCTCGTGTTACCATGCTTTGCTTTGCGCTTATGCCCGTCTTCATGATATCATATCTTACGCTTTCATTTTCAATATCGCCTTTTCTTGTATCGAGATCGTTTTCTCTTCTCTTCTTTTTTTGTTCTCTGTATTACCGTCGTTCTCCCTGTTGCTGTGTCATATCGTATACGAATTTAGCTTGCGGAGTCTTCAGATATGGACAACTCTTTAATGGGTTAATAACTTGGAGAAGCGTCGTGGGGCGATTTCATGGACGCTTTCCCCATGGCATCAGCATAAATACATTCTGTTATTTCCCTGCCAGCATCAAGAATCACCGAGCCTGTCAAAATGCCCAAACAAAGTTGCATATGCGGCTACCTGAGTCACCCTAGATTTCAAGACTAAGCTCATTCCAGGATAGTGGGTCCGAGTCATTGCCTTGCGTATGAACGCGCGATCCGACGTATGCCGTCAACGATAATTCAAATTGATAAAAACATCCTCCTAGCAGGCATCCTTCATGGAAGATCTGATCGGTGAACTGGCCCGGGGGGTACTTGAGGGTCAGTTTGTTTACACCACATGTGTGGATAAGGCAGGCGCTCATGCGTGGTTCCGGTTAGGCAGAAACGTGGCTCAGCTGGCAAGTCTTGGTTTGAGATTCCAAGATCTGAGATTAATACTTATCATTATGATACGTGGTTTCATCGTAAAAATACGTATCGGAAGGACTTTCACGCGCGAAGGTTTTGTGTACCCCTCAGATAAGCTTGAGTTATCGAGACTTGCATTGCAAAAGTTACAGCAATAGATATCGCAATTAAGGGCACAAAGACAGGATCGGGAAACATAAATAAGAAACGTACGAGAAAAATGAGTACAAGAAGAGTCACAAAATCACCGACGCAATGATATTCAGGATCATGCCGAGAGAACTTGCGCGTTATACAGCTTTGCATACTCGCCATCATCTTCAATCAACTGAGTATGCGTCCCTCGCTCGACCACGGATCCATCCTTCATACATCTGCCACGAGATGTCAATTTCATCTGTATGACTAGCACAGCGTTTCTGCTTACATGATCTGATCAGCCTCCTTGACAAGATGGTGGAAGCGATGAGTGACAAGGATCATCGTCTTTCCTTGGCGAACATGGTGAAATTCGGAAAGAATGTCGCGTTCCGTGATAGCGTCCAAAGACGACGTGGCTTCATCGACTACAACTAATCTGATGTCTGTGTGATTGATCCTCATAAAGGTTCTCGCCCTGATGAAGAGACAGTGAAAATGAGCAGCTATGACGCAGAAGTAACGGTAATGTACGTACGCCGCAAGTCGTTGTTTTTCACCACCTGTCACCACTTATTAGTCAGTGAAAACGCGCACACAAACTGCGAGTACTGACCTGAGATTGTGACTGTGTGCTGTTTATGACGCGCCAATTCTTCCCGCAATCTCTCAGAGATGGCACCATAAGTTCCGTCGACCCACCCATTCCCAATGTCATGAGTAGGCGTCACCTGTGTATCATACCCACTCTGCAACTTTGATACCCAGTTCGTGCAACTACCCATTTTGGCTGCTTGTTGAATTTGCTCATCGGTCGCATGAACACAGGATGGCAACCCAAGGCAGATGTTCTCCTTCACGGACATGGGAAATAACAGCGGGAGCTGAGGCAAAAACGCGATTGATGCGCGCACATCATCGGAATCATATGTCGACAATGAATTATCGTCAATTAAAATTTCCCCTTCAGTAGGATTGGAGAGACGCGCAATGAGCTTCAATAATGAAGATTTCCCGCTGCCATTGACACCGACAACAAGGACAAGCTGACCGGGAGCAATCTCCAGGGTGACATTGTCAAGAGCGTTGTGACTGCATTTCTCGTAACGAAGCGATACTTGTCTATGTGTATCATATGCATCAAAGCCAGCACATCACCGCATTTGTAGCATGAAGCTCACCGAAAAGATATTTTCATCCCATCCGACGAACTACCTCGCGAGGGATCTGGATAAGACATCGGTCCATTGGACATTTTGCTCTTGTAACTGATAGCGTCGTAGAGCCACTTCGCCTGAAGGCATAAGCTCTTCAGTGATGTAGAATTCATCCCATATTCGCCGATGCTTAGGGAAAGCCTATTGGTCGCTTGTTGTAGCAGAGCAATTGACATCACAGAAGAAGGCGAAAGGCGACAAGGCAAAACCAGCGCATAGACCGCCTTGAAGCATGTCAGTACATCAGACAAGTAAGATACGATAACTTACGAGTGGAAGGTCGAGAGTTAAATTGATTAGAAAGTCCCAGTACCACTTTCTGAACAAACCACTTGTCCAGGGAAATGGTTCAGTTACGATTTCATCACCGAGCTGCTCAGTCGACTTCTGGTATTCTGCACAACCCATTAGCATAAGCGCGCTTGAATGAATATTATCTTACCGGAGTGGATGCTGTTGGCGGCGCCGTTGAGTATCAGTTCCTCTCGATATTGAGATGAGAATGCTAGGTCATAGAGAGATTTCATATGCTTGAAAGGTACGTTTAGTGTATAAAAGATATATCCTACAACGAGTTTGTTTCAGAAAATAGCGATAGTCCTCAATAACCACAAACCTTGGGTACCGGTAACATTGGATGGTGCCAACCAGCGGACGAGCGGATGAGCAATGCAAAATAGAAACAATACCTCTCTCTCCGGACTAGGTTTGTGTAGTACTGCGTTCATCAAGACAGCTACTTGCGACAACAGGGAAATGGTTGTGCGAGCGATGTGAAATGAACCTTGTAAGAATGACGAGCCTGGTATATCCGACGGAAAGTGGCCCCTGACGGGAAATATTGTGTAACAATCTAGGAAATTATATCACAAAAGGTATTGAGAAGTCAACGAAGATCTATACCTTGCATGGAAGACACATCTACACGCATACTTGCTGGAAATATTGTTCACGGTTTCAATATGGATACAACTCTCGATGGGTTGCGTCACCTTCAATAAGCCGGGGAAGGAAATGCGCTTTCAAGCGACTGTTGATAATGTCGTTCACATATGCTCTACAGTTAATGATAAGCCAGCCACTCGAAATAAGAAATCACATGAGCGTACAGGCAGCGACTGCAAGCAGGTTCAATGATGGCGCAGAAGAACCCTCCGTAGATGGCAATATTAAGTGAGTCGTGAGACACGTTTCCTGAGGAATGACCCTCGACCTGCACAGGATAAGTTTCATACATCAGATTCGGGTGCACCACTCACAAAGTTAAATATGGAACCTAAACAGAAAAGAAGCAGTGCATCGGAGATACTAAGCCACAACATAGCGCAGATATGCCCAATAAACAGCCCAGGAGCCAGAAGATATATTTCTCCGAGAAGCCTTCGAGCATAGGATAAGTCGGTGAAGGAGACAAGATACTGTTCAATCCAGGCTCGAATGCCCAAGGTCCAGGTGACAGGTGGCGGGCTTTCGTAGGCAACTGTATATATGCCATGACTCAAGATTCGTGGTGGAGGGTGAGGGGAAGGGACCACGTCCCGAATACACATTGGTTTATTTTCGTCGGTCATGATCGTGCACGGGCGAGAATGGTGGTCTCTGGAAAATGCTTGATCGAAGGTACGCTGGAAGGTACTTATGTGTTATTTGAAGGACACACGCTGCCTCTTAACTCGCGCCACCGTTACTCTTGTGCGTGGATGAGGCGGCCAACAATTGAGAATCTGTGATTCTTGGAAGCGGTCGATTTGACATTGACAGAGTGGTGCCACGAAAGGAGCCCACAGATCCACCACCTGTTGCGACACAAGTACAGATGCCAGATGCCAGACACCCCATAAGGAGAAGGGCTGCGAGGATTCAGGATTCAGGAGGGTGTTGTGTGTCCCAGGAGACAAAAGTCCGACACCAATAGAACAATGTGTCCGTGACTGGTGCTTCTCCAAAATTCCACGTAGGTCAGTATACGCGGGTACACACAGTAACAAAAAATGTTTTTTGGCAGCCAAAACAGATGTACCTTGGGTCATTGTGGGCTGGTAATATCCAGAATAGCAGCTCCTTGCAGGTGAGATGCGTCTTCCACAAATCGCATTGTACGAGAAAGAATCATCGATGACCATATTAGCTCAAGGAGGAAAACGACCACGAACCTCTGATCGAACAAATGTGAAAATACTCGTGAAGGAAGTGTCAACAACAGTTCATTTCGGTCGTTGAAACTTGGAATGCCCTCATCGCGCCCACAAGCAACTTGCGTTTGTCACGATGTTTTCGGCAAGGACAACGCTACCATCAAGCAGTGAGGCCGAAAAACCTGAAACTAGCAAATCATTTCCCACATATGGCTTGAGAATAAATACTAGCCTCATGAAGTCATTGAGCTCGCTGACTTCGGTCGAGCAAAAGTATTGATGTCGTGACCTTAATGAATAATATGGCCCGGGTATACAAAAATTTTAGTGATCAGTATTGTGTTGAATGGACAACCACAGACATCCTGTAGCATGTACACTGACGACACAGCGCATCGAGATTGAACTGCTGGTCGGATGCACAAAACAAAGAAGAATATTTGCAAATTGTCGTTTACAAGATGAGGATATTACGTACTAGCGCCTTCATGTTTTCTCAAATCGGAAGCCACCTAACTTTCCAAATTTGAATCGTCAAGTGTTGTTTCATAGTATAGCTATAAGTTGTGTGTGCTTGAAACAAAAAAAAAACAAGGTCACATTGCGGGGCTTCACTGTAACAGACAGTCGACAACTGTTGGTGCCCGATTTACATACAATAATTATAGATGGGCCGCGAATACCACAACAAACCTGATCTATATCTCCATTGTGTATTTCAAACAAGGGAATGCTCTGTGCCGAACTCCGGATTCAACCAACCAACCATGAGTCCATTTTCTCCCATACATCTTCCTGCTCCTGTGTCCACTCTTGTATCTTTTCTCTGACACACGCAGCACACAAGCCCTCGGCGGCCCAGTCAATTTGCTTAATTTGCTCAAGCATTTCGAGTGGTTTGCAGACACCAGAGTTAGATATTGCAGGCGTTATTACGAGCGGCATCCATTTGTCCGCAAACACGTCTGTACATGCCATATGAGGAGTTGCAGGCTAAAACAATCGACGAATTAGCGCACAGCCTCATGGTTATACAATAACGGATCAGGTCATCAATAAAGGAAATCTTCTAACATTCGGTGTTTGGTGTTCGACGAAGGCTATAGCATCTGAAGCCAGTGAAACGTATCAACGGAATCGCCGTTTGATTAGGATCTCATTTCCCGGTGACTCGTCACAAGTCAAAATATCACTGCGGTGGCCACTTCCTCGGAATCAGATGAAAGGAACACGCACTGGTGTGAACAAAACAGGGGTGAAATGCTCCACGATGCCAGTCATCAAGCTTCTGCACCGCTCGACATCTGTTGGGGGTAGAACGAGGTGTGGCGTTGACGATGACCCTGGCAAACCGTTTGGTTTAATGAAAATTTCCAGATCCAAGTCATCGTCCTCGGGTTCGAATTCAGAAGTCGTCACAATGCTGTAATATATGCCCTTCCTGATCTGGAATAGTAGAATCAGCTTCTCGATGATCTCCGAAAAGTCTTGAAAACGCCTAGCGAACGAAAAAAAAGACATCCGACAACAGTGAATTTTTTGTCTCCGATCATAAATGATCACTGAAATCTAGCTCGTAGGAGTTAGACACTGGCCTATCAGTAGCATACACGAATTCTCCGGAACCAAAAAAAAATTGCCCATGAATAATAGGAACGAGCCACCCCCAGCATCGATAGCAACCTTCCCAGACGCGAGAACCCATATAAAAAATCAAGCATTTAACACGCCACAAGAGAACCCCACTAAATGATTGCCCGTCACGCGTCTGAAACCGCAAGCTTTTCGAAGGACGGAAGAGCATGCTCAAATGTCCGACTGGCCATTAGAACGAACTATCATACCACGGCAAGAAACCCAGGCAAGTGGCAGGCGTATTCAGAGAAGCTTGCTGTCCATAATTCCACACCGACGGAACAACAGGAAGGAACCTAACAAAAAATCGCAAGCATGACGGAATGGACATGAACCCACCGATGGAATCTGATACGACTGCACAAGTGCCAGTGCCTCTTTTAGATGGCTACTAGGATGTGCGAATGGCTGAGGCCCCTGTGGAAACATCGATACAAAGTAAGCCCGTGCTGACATGTGCACACTGGGCAGATCAAGCTGATTCGGGGAAGAGACACGCAGGATCGCCGCAACATGCGAGAAGGGCGCTTCAGCGGAAAGAGGGCTGCAAGAGCATCAAAGTTGGTTTCTGTCAGTTCCACCACGACAAAATACTCTCACATATCATGGTATAGATGCTCCAGCAGCGCTGTAAAATCCTGGACTTGAACACCAAGTTCTGGTGGAATCAATACTTCAGAGTCGGCGCTGGTCTCGCTATCTAGCATCCTTTGAACAAAGCGGGATTGTCGACGCAACAAGCTCTCGTGCAGCTTGAAGCAAACCTCCCCATTGCTCATGCTGCGTGATCGAATGACGATGGAACCATCGTTAAACCAGTATGTAGGATGCTGTCTGACGTTGTGCGGCTCGGCGGTCATGCGGCTCGTGGGTAAGCTGCCTGTTGTGCGCCACGATAACCAATACGTCCAGCCTGCAGCCAATGAAACGGGGATGAGTGTGAGCAGCGCTCGACGGCTAGAGGTGACGTTTGCCAGGTTTCTCATGAGAAGAAGGTAGCAATGGCACAGGATGTGTATGTGAACTTCTAAGCGTCATCTGACGGAAACGACCTCACTGACACCGGTAACACCGTGATAATATCAATGCATTGATGGGCCCACTAGTACATAAGAAGATCGAGGATATACTCAGGGTCCATGTTGATGACAGAAATGACTTGAATGTGCCCACTTCTGCGCACCCTTATGTATCAACTTTAAATGAGTACAATACTGTCTAAGTACACGAAAGACTGTGATAAGACGTAAAGTACTAGTACAACACTTTACTCAATCTTTGTATCGAATTTAACAAGACATCGCCTTGCTTTATGACTTTGTCGTACTGTGCGTTCTTGAGCGATGGTCGTGTCGTCTCCACGATACCGTGTACCTTGTCGATGGTGCAATGCAAACGCCCGTTGGCGATAAACCGTGAGAGCTCACTAGAAGAGATGCTCAGAGGCGAGTAAGATACGCGTGCAGATAATACATGCCTGTCAACAAACTCGACGCTGACACCAAATGCACTGCTAAGACTTTCAAGAGTGAGGCTGCGGTAGGACTCCAAGAGTTGGCTGTATGCCAAAATACGCATCTCTCGTACATAGTAGCGGGTATGAGGCGAGAGGAGTCGTGAGGGTAGGAGATACTTCTGCTCAAGGGTCGCTGTGGGCATGGACACGGCATGTCAGTCATTATCAATCACATCAGACAAATGTAATGTGAAGCTGGACAAGGGCCTCGGAAGTGGATTGTGGGTGCGAAAAAACGTACCGAGTGCGACGAAGAATTTTGCGTAGTGGCAGTCGTAAAGGTTGTTTAATAGGTCTCCAAGGATCGGGATTTCGGGTAAAACGGAGATAACCTCTGGTGCGGTAATAAGCTACAGGAAATTGATCAGCAGTGGGAAATACTAGGAGAACAAGCATACCCGTTTCTTGAGATCTACTCGTTTGAGGGTGAGAGCGTTTATAATGATGGTGAGAGCGACGAAGTCATTGTACGTTGTGAGTTCAGTGGCAGTGAATGTCGATAGTGCATCGAGGAGAAGTGCGCCACCAGCCTTAAGCTGGCGGATGGATATCATGTGGAGCCCACGGTAGACCTTTAGACGATTACGCCTATCCCAGTCACCACCCTCCTCGATGAGTCTAGATGATATGTCAATTCAAGGTCACGGCAAAGCTTTGCGATAGCGCACCTTTCTGCTTTGGGAAGGTTCTCAGTGATGAGGCCATTATCGCCGAAGAAAATTCCCAGTCGGATGAGAGTGAGCACAATATCTATCCTCGAGCCAAGGCCAGGTGTTTTCTCAAGCGCAAGTTTTTGTGCTGCGACTGCGCCTTCCTTTATATATAATATTCAGTGTATGTATGACTTAGCATAGGAAAGGCGCACCTTGTCACCAATTCGAGTTAGATGATTAGCTCTAGCTTTCAAAGCGTCTGATATCTCGGATTCTCCTTCTTGCTTCTCCGCCTCTGCTAGTCTCTCGTCTAGCTTCTTGAGCTCTTCCTCATTATCTTTCTCCATCGATTCGAGCAACGCGGAATCAGGCGTTAGAGCACCCGCAGAGGTTACTAACTTATAATACGGTGACATTTCTGCATAAACCATAGATCAAGTCAATAACATTAAGATGACCTCATTACTTACTATCTGCCTTGATTCCTTCAAGCAATTGTTTTCTTGCATTGTCGTGAAGTTGCCCGAGTGTTGGTGAGATAAGAGTGAACAGGTGCTGGGGGAGGCTGAGATTTGGTATCGGAATGATTTCTTCTGCCATGACTGTCAGTGTTAGGGAGCTTCCCTTAGGCTTCGCTTCGACGCGTCAGTCTCACAAGTCCATATTCCCACGGTGTGAAGACGCGTCACGCCCATGAACGCTTTCTACTCATAGCTAACACTGAATATTGAATCATGACATCCACTCAAGACCTCCTCAAGCAGGCTGCAGATCTCGCATCTTCTAACCCAAAGCGTGCAGAGGAGCTTTACAAACAAATACTGGATTCTACGGGTGTGCTGAACAGTGTATGCCTTGACTGCTAGTGCTAATCATGCTCCCAGCATCAACCTCTAATGGATCAGCAGTCAATGCTGACAAGGAACAGTCTCTACGTGACCAGGAGTCGGCCTTGATCAAACTTGCAGAGCTCTATCGAGATCAAAAGTGAGTCTTACAAAGTCTGTTGTTTTACGCAAGCCCTCACTCCAGACAGAGATGCCAGTGGCTTAGCGCAGGTCATCACACTCTCGAGATCATTCATGTCTTCAACTGCCAAGGCAAAGACTGCCAAGCTGAGTGAGTACCCTATGCTCTTGACCTGCTATACTTGATTAATGTCTACCTAGTCCGCACGCTTCTTAATTACTTCAACTCCATCCCCAACAGCCGGCAAACCCAGATTGACGTCCTAACCGACAACATTGAGTGGTCAAAGCGCGAAAAGCGCATATTCCTCAAACATAGCTTGGAAATTCGACTCGTTTCCCTGTAAGAAACACTTCTACTTCTTCTGACGATGCTGATCATTGGTACAGGCAACTTGAAGCACTACAGTACAAGTTAGCCTTAACGAGAATCGACGCACTCTTGACAGAGTTGAAAAGGTTAGATGACAAGATGATTCTTACCGAAGTACACCTGCTCGAGAGTCGCGTCTACCGTGGCATTGGAAACCTCTCGAAGTCTAAGGTTAGTCCTTCGGGTACCATCCTGGTATTCTCATTATGTGCCCTTACGTCTGTGAAATGAAAAGGCTGCCCTCACTTCCGCCAGGACTGCTGCAAACTCAATATATTGTCCTCCTCATCTTCAAGCAGCGTTAGACCTCCAATCCGGTGTTCTCCATGCCGAGGACAAGGATTACACTACTGCATACTCATATTTCTACGAGACTTTTGAGAATATGTCATCGCAGGACGACCCAGCTGCGCTGAACGCACTCAAGTACATGCTTTTGTGCAAGGTCATGTTGAATATGGTGTGTTGTCAATGTCCTTAACTCGCCAGTCATTCTGATGTGCGTCCCAGCCCGAAGATGTAACATCACTTCTCTCCATCAAGCTCGCGGTGAAATATGCTCAGCTTCGCGAGATCGAGAGCATGCGTACCATAGCGCTTGCGCATCAGAATCGGAACTTGTCCGATTTTGAGAAGGCCCTTCGGGATTACAAACATGGCATGTCATGTTCCATTTATGCAGCTCATTGTTGACTTGTCATTGCTACACAGAACTCTCGTCCGACCCTACCATTCGCTCGCATCTTGCAGCGCTCTATGACACCCTTCTCCAGCAAAACCTGCTGCGTATCGTTGAGCCGTACTCGGTGGTAGAGATTGACTATGTTGCCAAACAAGTCGGGCAAGGACGGCAGGACGTTGAGGCCAAGTGTGTATTAAATTTTCTCTGTGAAAGTAGCTCATGTCGTGTCTCAGGCTATCTCAGATGATCTTGGACAAGGTGTTCCACGGCGTGCTGGATCAGGGAAGAGGATGTTTAATCGTATTCGATGAGCTAGAAGCCGACGTGCGCCCCCTATTCCCATTCATCCCATCCATGCTCATATCCCTTTTTCAGAACACGTATGGAGCAGCAATTGGGACTCTGGAGCAAGTTAGCAAGGTCGTAGACTCGTTGTATGCCAAAGTACGTCCGTTTATTGTTTTTGGCCGCTGGTGTATGCTTACGAATGTCATTCAGACTGTCAAGATTGCATAGATGTTATTTATGTTTCCTCCTTCCTACACGTGAAACTCAACATGATACGTATAACTAAGAGGAAGAAACGGCCCCACTGTCAATGGTAGATATGACCGCGCTTCAAGTTATTAGCCGGGTCATCGCGCTACTAAGTAGCTGTTATCACCCTAAGGTTGTATGTAATATATTGCGCAACAAGGGACGAGTAGAACGTGAGACCATGTTTAATGAGGTATCTTGTACTTCGCCACACTCGATCTAATTCAACTTGCTTGCAACTGAGTTTCAATGAACTGTAGAGGAGAAACACAAGTTCTAGCACAGTATGGACCCCACACTAGTACTGATCATTGATCATTTCTTGCAGTTCTTCGATCTGTGGAATTTACTTATATGGTCATTTCAGAAATAGATTTCAAACTTGTGAAAAAAGTTCTTTTTGTGGGCTGGTACATATTATGGAGGGTGCTTCTAGAAATGATATGAGCCAAGAATTAGAGAAAATGGCGGTTGGGTCGTGCAGATACCTATATGAGTCGAAACATTATGGGGGCATACCTACCTATATGAGTCGAAACATTATGGGGGCATAATTTTTTCCTGCAGGAAAGGAAGAGGAAAGGTTATGAGACCCCGTAGGATCCACCTAGGATCCATTTTGTCACAGTTTTTGATTTTGTTTCAGGTATGAGATGTGGGAGTCCTGGACTCCCGCTGTATACAGACCTCTTTAACCACTACACACTTCATTCTTCTTGTGTAACACAGAGTGGGTATACAATGGTGGGAGTCCTGGACTCCCAATGTGTGCAGGCCTTTATGCCTTTGCAACACTTTATACAATGTCTGATTAAGTTCTAGTACAATTGGATGCCATGTAAGAGGCATGGTCAATGAAGCCTATCAAAGTATTATTAAGGTGATAAGGTGAGTTGTGGATGTATGCATCCACTCTGCTGACTTCCATTCAGTTTCCATTTTCATAGTTTACCAATACTTACATATCTTCCACTATGGTTATGGTTCTCTCATAACCTATGCACTTGTATTTGTATATTCTAATGTTGTTTTGATAGCTGTTGTGGTTGTTGCTTGGTGTCTCACAGACCGATTGATAACTGTATTATATGTCTATCTGCACATTTTATATGCCTTGGTGGCCTTCCTTGACTCCCACTCTGTATGAGTGTCTTCATATTGCATATTCAATGTAACCTTATGGACCACATGTGGATCTCAACATGTTGTATATGCAGTGGCCTTCCTCTAACTCCCTGCTGTGTATAATCACCCATCTTCGGACAGTCATCCCACATCTTTCTATCAACATGTGGCCTTCCAGGACTCCCAGTATGCAGGGGAACTTATTATCACAAACATACTCACATGCCCACTATGTTTGTGGTTTACATCAAAGTGGGCTTCCTGGACTCCCACTCTGCAGGAGGATCAAATATATTGGACCACTTGTCATCTATCAGTTCTATGTTCTTCAAATATGTATGAGATAAAACCTAAAGGTATGTCCCGCCCAGCAGGGGGGGGTATCGTACTTCACCCTCTGCTATGGCTTGCTATGGTTTGCTACGGTCTGCTATTGACTTGTAGGCCCTTTCTTAAAATTTACTTTGCCCATAGCAAGTCGTTTTTTGTCCATAGCGCATATTTCTCACTTTCTATGGTGTTGTAGTTAGATCTTTGAAATTTTCATGTGCTATTGTCCTGCTATCGTCTGCTATTGTTTGTTAAGATCAAATATGGTCTTCCCCAATATTCCCTTCACATATCCAATCCCATTTTGCACTCTTTCCCATGGATCATAAAAGTGAAAACAGAGAAAATATGACATTGGAATGCATGCTATGGACAAACAATGACTTGCTATGGAAAAAGTGTGACTTGACCAAGGCCATTCAGGTCATTAAAATAACATAGCAAACCATAGCAAGCCATAGCAGAGCATGGATTTCAATATTCGGCACATAAAAGTAAAAACGGAGAAAATATGACATTAGAATGCATGCTATGGACAAACAATGACTTGCTATGGAAAAAGTGTGACTTGACCAAGGCCATTCAGGTCATTAAAATCACATAGCAAACCATAGCAAGCCATAGCAAGCCATAGCAGAGCGTGGATTTCAATATTCAGCACGTAAAAGTAAAAACGGAGAATATATGGCGTGGAATGCGTGCTATGGACAAACAATGACTTGCTATGGATAAAGTGTGACTTGACCAAGGCCATTCAGGTCATTAAAATAACATAGCAAACCATAGCAAACCATAGCAAGCCATAGCAGAGCGTGGATTTCAATATTCAGCACGTAAAAGTAAAAACAGAGAAAATATGACATTGGAATGCATGCTATGGACAAACAATGACTTGCTATTAAAAAGTGTGACTTTACCAAGGCCATCCAGGTCATTAAAATAACATAGCAAACCATAGCAAGCCATAGCAGAGCATGGATTTCGATATTCAGCATGTAAAAGTGAACACAGAGAATATATGGCATTGGAATGCATGCTATGGACAAATAATGACTTGCTATGGAAAAAGTGTGACTTGACCAAGTGCCCCCAGGTCATTAAAACCAGATCACAAACCATAGCAGAGGATAATCTTGTTCTTTGAGGCAACACGTAAAAAGTGAAAATGGAGAAGATACACCATTGGAATTTGTGCTATGGACGAGCCCATTCAGTCACTTTTTGAAGATATTTCCTGTGTTTAATGGCCACCCGAGGTTGAGATTCTTCTGTCATAGACGGGCCCTAGTTGAAATATAGACAACTAAGAACAGATGGGCCTATGGTATGTATGATATTCAGATATGAATGGGTGGGCCCATCTAATGGGTATCTGACACAACGGGTGGGCCTAAGGTGATGAGGGATTTCACGACTGGGCCCAAGGTGATGATGTGGGGGTTCAATGGTTGGGCCCAAGGTGATGAGGGATTCCACGACCAGGCCAAAGATGAAAGTGCGACACAAGACGACTGGGCCCAAGGTGATGAGGGATTCCACGACCAGGCCAAAGATGAAAGTGCGACACAAGACGACTGGGCCCAAGGTGATGATGTAGGGGTTCAATGGCCAGGCCCAAGATGATGGTTTGATATAAGAAAACTGGGCCCAAGGTGACGATACAGGAATTCAATGGCCAGGCCAGCAATACCAAGAGATATTGACTACCGGGATTAATATGTTTATCCAGGGGTTCATCATTCGGGCCACCTGATGTCTCAGAATATCAAAATGCGCAATGATATTAACAGTCATGGTAATTAATGTACTGATGTAGCAACTCATTCCTGGCTAGCCTTGTAGAGGCTGTTTTTACATTACTTATGTTCGCATTTTTGGTGCTTAGATAATCAATACATTCCTTCATCAGTTACCAGTATGAGTCCCTAGTTGTGAATAGTTTTTCCTCTCTCTCTGAGCTCTGAGCCTGGACCAGAAACCCTTAGACATAGCAGCTAGGCAGTCAGACCCAACATGTTCAGCTGCACCTCCAGCTGAATTGTTGAACCTTCACTGATCTGATCTGGTAATGAGGGTGTTTGGGATGTAAGGAGGGGAGTATGAGGACAAATGAAGGTATTAATGTAATGAATAGTGGGGGATGGGATGAAGCCAGGACACCTGGATATGTAAAAATGGAAGTATGATAAATGGTCAACCAAAAGATAAAGAACGGAAGGTGTCTATGGGGTGCCATACAATGCAAAGTCAACTTGGTTATATCTAACAAACTTGTACACATCAAGGTTGATTGGATTATACCAGGCATAATGCAGACAGGGTGTTCGGGCATAGTTGTGAACACTATCTTGGAGGAACCAAGCCCAAACTATCTGATCCCCCTCAGTAACATTATACCATGTCTGACTAGATGGGCCCAAATAACTCACCATCACCCCCGGATCATACAACAAGTCAATACCAAGATTGGTCAACTGCATGACCCCATGATGGTAATTCCCGATGCAGGTCAAAATGTCGAATGCTTCAGGAGGACATTTTGGGTCTCTATGTTCCAGAGAATTCCTGTTGCACATGACAGAGGCGCCAGTGTAAACCGATGCCCAATGCTTCAGTAAACAATGCATATCCGGCAAGCCTTGATCCACAGACCAACGACCGAGTGCAACCTGAGTTCTGACAGATGCCCAGTAGAGCTGCAGGTGCATGACACACAAGGCAGCGGATGCAAGTAATGCCGGCCTCTGTATGTCCATGATCATGGACAAGCTTCACTTGCCTTTGAGTGTGGAAGAAATCTTGGGCTTGAACCCATCGTCTGGATTTTTGGGAGGCAGGCCATAACACTGCAAGCGTCAATACAGGGGATCAGACATGGATCATAACAGTGAAAACAAAGAAAATATAGCACTGGAATGTGTGCTATGGACAAAAATGACTTGCTATGGATAACATCAGACTTGACCAAGGCCCTCCAGGTCATTAAAACAAAATAGCAAACCATAGCAAGCCATAGCAGAGAGTGGATTTCAATATTCAGCATGTAAAATTGAAAACAGAGAAAATATGACATTGGAATACATGCTATGGACAAACAATGACTTGCTATGGATATAGTCAGACTTGACCAAGTGCCCCCAGGCCATTAAAACCACATAGCAAACCATAGCAAACCATAGCATGCCATAGTAGAGAGTGGATTTCGATATTCAGCATGTAAAATTGAAAATGGAGAAAATATGACATTGGAATACATGCTATGGACAAAGCCAGACTGTACTAAGACCCTCCAGGTTAATAGCAAACCATAGCAAGCCATAGCAGAGGGTGGATTTCGATATTCAGCATGTAAAATTGAAATGAAGAATATAACTAGCTGGTGCCTGCCATGAGGCTCTCTGTGCCAGAGGTTTCCCTCAAGAACAAAGCCATGTTATTGACATTTGGGCAGCCTCTGATTTCCTCACTCCGAGACACGAAAAAAGTGGAAAAAATTGCCAGAACTCAATATTTGATAGTCAGGACTCCATACTCATAACTTGATATTCAATATTCATGATGTGCTATGGATGAACTGAGACTGGGCCAAGGGCCTCCAGGTCATTAAAACCAAATAGCAAACCATAGCAAACCATAGCAGAGTGTAATTTCAATATTCAGCACATAAAAGTGAAAACGGAGAAAATATGGCATTGGAGTGCATGCTATGGACAAAGTCAGACTTGACCAAGGCCCTCCAGGTCATTAAAACCAAATAACAAACCATAGCAGAGGGTGAATTTTGATATTCAGCATGTAAATGTGAAAATGGAAAAAATATAGCATTGGAATGCATGCTATGGTCAAAAATGACTTGCTATGGACAAAGTCAGACTTAACCAAGGCCCTCCATGTCATTAAAACCAAATAGCAAATCATAGCAGAGTGTAATTTCAATATTCAGCATATAAAAGTGAAAATAGAGAATATATGGTGTTGGAATGCATGCTATGGACAAAAATGACTTGCTATGGACAAAGTCAGACTGTACTAAGGCCCCCCAGGTTAATAACAAACCATAGCAAGCCATAGCAGAGAGTGGATTGTGATATTCAGCACGTAAAATTGAAAACAGAGAATATATGGCATTGGAATGCATGCTATGGATAAAAATGACTTGCTATGGACAAAGTCAGACTGTACTAAGGC
The DNA here is from genome assembly GCA_016647755.1 of Suillus subluteus. Classification (NCBI taxonomy): domain Eukaryota; kingdom Fungi; phylum Basidiomycota; class Agaricomycetes; order Boletales; family Suillaceae; genus Suillus; species Suillus subluteus. The sequence continues at coordinate 306,701 of JABBWI010000091.1, read as the reverse complement.
CCTCCAGGTTAATAGCAAACCATAGCAAGTCATAGCAGAGGGTGGATTTCAATATTCAGCATGTAAAATTGAAAACAGAGAAAATATGACATTGGAATGCATGCTATGGACAAACAATGACTTGCTATGGATATAGTCAGACTTGACCAAGTGCCCCCAGGCCATTAAAACCAGATAACAAACCATGGCAGAGGATAATTTCGATATTCTTCTAGGCAACACGTAAAATGTGAAAATGGAGAAGATACATTATTGGGATTTGTACTATGACAACTATGTACTTGTGTCTATGTACTTTTTGAAACAAACCTCCTGGAATGAGCCCCTTCAGTGACAAACTCTGTATTATACAGGTCACCTGACCTACATAATATCCTGTATAAGATGGGCCAGCAGACTACTGGCTAATGTTATGTATATCCTCAATGTTGACAGATGGGCTGGGAGGGATATTATTTCCGATGGAGACAGGTGGGCCTATGTCATATCCCATATTCTGGACCTACGTCCAATAATGTTCCCACGCTTTCCGGACACCTTCCGGATGCACATCTGGACCTCCATACCCTTGTCCATGACCTCAGTCCTCTAGTCCACTATTGGTTCGGATCCATACATCTTCGTACATCCATATATCCATACCTCTGGACCTCCGCAGCTAAGCCTGCTTCATCCACCCTTGGTCCACTCGGATCTGAGCTCATTCCACCTGGGACTTTACCTTCCCTAGACTATCGGACTATATCCATGATTCATATCCTAGTCCCGTCTTCACCTAGATCTCTGGATCTGCTCATCCGACATCCAGATGCCTCATCCGATATCTCCAGACCTCCGGATCCGACCTATACTCATATCCGAAGCTCAAACCTTAAATCAGTGTCTATCTCCTTATGGTAATCCCCTTGACTCTGGACTTCAGTTATCTGTGTTTCCGTCTTGCTTATTGATCCTTGTACTCTGTCTCATCTCCGAGTTCATTTACTTATGTTCCATTCATACTTACCAATCTGTTTCCACATGCTTGTACATAGCATTAGTCTTCAGCTTACTGATCCTCTTGGATCCCTTCCAGTATATAAACCTCTGTACAACTCCTGTAAAGTTTCCTTAGTTCGAATATCATCTTAAATTCCGCTCATCTTAGACTTCACTCATTCTTGCCTCGGACTTTGGTCCATCTTAGTCTGACCTTTCTTTAGGCCTAGGAAAGAATTCCCTAGGCCAACTTTCCGGTCCTCCGGATTTGTCTTCCATCTCCATCCATGCTTAGGGATTGATTCCCTAAGCCGGACTTTTGCCTTTCCAGCACTTCCTGTCTTTCCGAGACTTCTGTCTACTCCCTGTCAACTCTGTCTGTTTCTACTCCGGACCTTGTCCATTGTAGCCATCCTTCTCTTGTCCTAGAATCCTGTCTACTCCTCTGGTCCTCCAGACCTTCGGATGTCGTAACCTTCGGACCTCTGGACGTCCTGTCCTTCGGACCACTCCTCCTATCCTATCCTGCTTTGGACTCTGTCCTTTGCAGTCTCTCCTATCTGTTTCTACCTAGGGAACTTATCTTGGGAAGTCTCACCTTCAGACCCAATGCAGCGGATGAAACTCCTCCGGAGTTTCCTGTACTCCTCCGGAAGTTTCCCGCACTCATCCGGAAGTCCTCCGGTGCTCAACCAGAGTAGCCAGCCTCCGGAAGTCCTTTGGACTTCATCAGATTCCATCCGGACTTCATTCTGAAATTAAGGGCATGTACTCAGGTAAGGGGCACAGTGCACGAGCTGAGGCCAAGCCCTTCGGATCCCATCAACCTTTGAGCTACGGTCTTAACAGCCTATCTATGCCAATGTTATATGTATATATCCTTGATGTTGATGGATGGGCCGTGGGGAATATTATTACCAATGGAGATAGGTGGGTTGATCTGGGTAATATATAGAGTAGGATGGACATGTAAATTATAGACAGCTGGGCTGAAGAGAGATGTAAGGCAAATATTATTATATAGATGGGTGGGCAGACATGGAGGTATAGGTGAATGAGTGCAATAAACACAACTGGGCTTGGATAGTATGCTGATGTATGCACCAGAGAATCGAACACATGGAGTACATACCCACTATATGAGTGCATATACCTACCATCGACCACTGAAACCTGATGCCTGAAGCCCGAAAACCTGAATACACCATGTCTGACATTCACCATGTACCATATCCTATTTTCTAACACTACAAATCACCGAGTCTCAAAACCCAAACACCGACCACCCCGAAACCTGAAACTCAAGACTTGAGACTAGAAACTCACAAAAATGTATATCATGTCAAATTTCTATTTCCTCAAAATTTTCACCAAGTGCTGAATGCCAAACCCCAAACCACAATACCTGAGACTCAAAACTTGAAACTTGAGAGTCGAAAACCAAATCTCTCAAAAATATATACATGAAAATTTTCATTTCCTTACACATTTAATGGGGTACCACACTCTGAAACCCAAATACACAAACACCCAAAACTCAAAATTCAAAACTCAATGATACAAATCACCAAGTGTCGAGTGCCGAGCACCAAAACCCTAATACATGAACACCTGAAACTCAAAACTTGAAAATATTTGAAATCCATGTATCAAATCACTGAGTCCCAAGTCCCAAGTGCCAATCCCAAAACCTGAAACTCGACAGTGGAAAACCAAATCTCGTAAAAATTTATTCATGACATTTTTGTTTCCTTACACATTTTTACCAAGTGCCGAGTGCCAAGCCCTGAACCCCGAAACCCAGTAATACACAATTTTGAGTTTCGGGGTTTGGTACTCCATAAAATGTTTTAGGAAATTAAAAATTTCATGTATACTTTTTTTGAGAGATTTGGTTTTCAACTCTTGAGTCTCAAGTTCCGGGTTTCAGGGTTTGCCACTTGGCACTCAGTGATTCAACAATCCAGTCATGGCAGATGTAACATTCATTGAAAAATTTCTATACATCTATCACTATGCAATTATGTAGCCATGTCAACCTCTTCACAAGAAGGCTCAGCCTTCACCTCAACACCTGAGCTCGAAGACGGAATTGCTACAAGTGAAAAATATGGTCAGATGGTCATAAAAAAATTGGGTGACTTACAAGCTGGTCTAGGTGCAGGTGCCTTGATGGCAGTGATGGTCTTGCTGTAGTGTGACTGCCTTGTCAACCCCAGAACAGATCCCTGTGTCTATGCATTCAGCAAATTCTCGGATGTTGTGATAATAGACTCACAATAGTGTGATGTAAGAAAAGCGCTCACTATCACCTTCTCCTCAAGTGTCATTATGGTGATGTCCGGAAGCAACAGCATTCAATCCCCATTTGTTTTAAGTTTGAAAGCTCATGACCATTATCATTAGATGACTTTGAATTATTACCTCCTCTGATTTGGATGATATAACAACTACCTCAGCTCCATCAGGGCAGCTACTGAGCTAAGGGAATCCTCTCTGAAATCAAGGGAGACACAAGAACTGTAGGGATGGTAGGCCAAGCATAAAGCATGAAGAGAATATGGAGATAGACAAACAAATGCACACAAGATATGTGTGAGAGGCTAGAGACACGTGAAGTGTGACTAAGAATGTGAGAGAAGATCACTCCAGATGGTGCTGGCTAGTGACTTAGAGAAATGCTGGTGCAAAGCACAATAATGCAAGGAAAATGTAGAATTCAAGTGCTAGCATGCTACACACTGATATTAGATGGGTGGAAAAATTGATCTCAAATGTGAACATAGTATGTAGAATATATGTAAACTTGGAGCGACACTAGGCATGCAGGCCCAAAGATGCAAACCAAGTAAGCCAAATATAACCATGAAAATATGTAATAAGGGTCCTTGTACACACTAAGCACAACAGTGTGTATGCAGCACCAGAGGTATGTTAGATAAAAGGATATAAGATGAGAAAATGCACCAATGGACACCAGTAGAACATGGATGGATGGTTGGACAAGTCGCAAGGATGCACAATGGTGCTATCTCGCAAAGAGCACACGCAGAATATATCTGTGAAAATAATTAGAGTGCACATATGTGTAAGATTGATCCCTAGAATAAGAGCTGGATGATATTAAGAAAGTGTGAGAAGTCGAAAATGTAAGCCAAGGGAGACATGGGCATGGTTGGTGGGATGTGGAGCTTAACCATCTATTGTGTCTGAAACCCAGTGAGAACTGGCTATGCTTGGATAGGCCCAGAGATGTTGACAGTGGGTGACTTCCCACAGCATTTAGAACACTGTTTTTTGTTTTAAATCTTTACCATCGGAGATTCAGTTCACCATCAATCAACATTTAGAAACATGTACCAAACCACAGACCAAATGTATCTAGATTCTACCTGCATGTTCTAAACCTAAACATGGATGATGACATGGATCTACATCAGCTACGTCACATGCTTGAGTTGGTGGAGGATGAGATAGATGATGAAGACGAATTCCAAAGGCACAGGATAGCTGTACTTGGTGCAATTATTTTTTCAGGAGTCAAAGAATCACGACATGAACACCTCGCACACTGAAAAGCAAGACAAACATACCTTATTCGAGGTGACCTGCTTCCTAATTCCCGTGCCAACACTCCCTGGCAAGCCCTGTACTTAGCTCGCAATGACTGAGCTTTCATTACAACCATGGGGGTTGATGTGTTGGCATTTGATCACCTTCTCACTGCAGGCTTTGCAACCATTTGGGACACCACACCTATACCACGAGATGATATCCCAACCACTGCTGTTCCTCAGACTCATCGCCATTCACTTGATTCTGCAGGAGCTTTGGGCCTTGTCCTTCATTGGCTCAATTCCACTATGTGTGAAGTCAGCCTGATGCAGATTTTTGCATTAATTCCAACCACGGTCTCACACTATCTGAATTTTTTGCTTGCCATACTCCTTCGCACACTCAAACACATTCCCGAAGGCATCATCCAGTGGCCTGCAGGTGAGGATTTTCAAGAGTTGAATTATCTTGTCACAGCATGTCATCCATTGTTGACTAGTGCTTTCGGAACACTCAATGGACTCAATTTACCAGTACAGACCTCGAATGACCAAGAGATTGAAAATGCCACCTATAATGGTTGGCTGCACAATCATTTTGTAAGCTCTGTCATTGCATTTGCAGCTGATGGTCAGTTCTCTTTTTTATTCTCAATCCACCCCCACTCATTCACTAATGTCGGAAATATTATTCAATGTCGACTCAATGCACCAGGGAACTGGCATGATTCACATGTTGCACAGCCCATTTACGAGAAATTTTGTATGGAGACACCATCAGGATACTACCTCATGGCAGACACTGCCTTCCCACGAGGAACTGACCAGATTTCCGGTCGTATTAGAGCTCCAATCAAGGCAGGCCAGCGCCTCCCAGCACATGCAACCGAGAGGGACAACCTGGTAGCATTCAACCGACAACTCCTGTCATTTCATCAGACAGCTGAATGGGGCATGCACACACTTCAAGGTTCATTTGGACACCTCTGCATCCCTCTCGATATCAACCATTTGGAGCAGCGGAGAGACTTGCTCAAGGCATGTGTTTGTCTGAACAATTTTCATGCTCAGAAGGTTGGTATCAGTCAAATTCGTTTGGTATACATGCCCATCTGGATTCAAAATGAGCAGGAGGAGGTATAGGCACATTCTGAAAATATGTTGTTCTCTGAACAGCGTCAAAATGACAGAGTCATGCGATTGCATCATATGTGACAAGTACAATCGAGTTGGGATTCAATTTCATAGAATACTTTGATAACTTTAGCTGATCTATCTCATTGGAATTAAAGCTATTATTGACTGCCTTGACATTAAATGGACCATTGGATTCTCTACCACAAGTAGGAGATATAATAATAGATGATGGCATGAATGAGACATCAAGTCATGCTGAGGATGGACCAGGGGTGGCTGATGGACAAGGCGCAGCAGGTGTACGAGGGGTCATTGGTAGGTGGTGTGGAATGACAGCATGAGTATAATGGACCACATGCTTCTCTTCAATATCGTGTCATGAGACAATATTGTGGTCATTAAGACCAAAGTCATCCTTGTCAGGTGTGACCCAGATAGTGGAGCGGCCACCATCTCGATAGACTGTCTCATAATGAACACACTCTTGCTGCTGGTGCCCACCATGACTGCAAGAACCCTGCATAAACTTGGTCATTTCAAGCTGCATCTCAAAATGATCAGCACAACGTTCACTGTCTGCACATTCTCGTTCAACTTGCACAAGACCTGTGTGGATTGAATGGCACGTGCAGAGCGTTCTTCGTCTTGGACAGCCTGAAGGTGAGGATCAAGTGATGCGGAGATGGTCATGACAAGGTCAACTCCTGCGCTGTGTGATGTGCAAGAAGGATGAGAGATGGTGGGAGACATTGCATGGTGAGCAGTGGGGCCAAGACTGAGGCTCTTGGACCTCGAGCTTGATGTGGGTTGGTTTGGTTGTCATCATCCGAGATTTCAATGACTTCATTATCAAGATCACAAGTCCCATCTTTCTCGTTAATCAAGCTGTCAATGTAATGAGCCCAATCAATATGAGGAGGACATTCTGCATCCCCTGTCGGCTTTGTGGTTCGAACAAACTTGAAATGATAAATTAGACAAATGGTCAAACCATGTACAAACAAAGACTTACTTGCTTGAATTTGAGTTCGAGAGATTTTGACAAGCGAGCTGGACACTTGTTGTCCTGTGCCCACTGTGCAAAGACTGCTTTGACAGAATTCCAACTCTTCACACCAACAGGCAAGTATAATTCACAGGCATCGAGGAGGGCATCAATGTCATCTTCATTATAATTTGGTGCTCCCTGTTGATGACCACATTTCTTGGACAAGTCAGATGTAACAGGAGGTGTGGATGGGGCCTTCCACTTTCGACTGGCTAGCAGGGCAGTGTTGTCAATGGCATGTGCCTTGCCTTTGGCTTTGGCAGTTGGGATGAGATGACTTGTGCGACGAATCCCTGCAACCTTTTTCGCTGGCCAGGCACCATGCTCAAGCAAAGTGGACATGGGTTGAAATTCACCCTCGTCATCCTTATTTCCATCATCTATGAGCGAGGGGTCAATTTGCTGCATCTCCCTCGAAGGGGTTGGCTTTGATTGATGAGGGAGAGGGGGTGGGTATGTAAATTGATTCTGTAGCTCAACATGTCAGTTTGTTTCAAAACATAAAGTCGAGACTTGGATACATACCTGACCAAGATCCTGGGGGAACATGCGAGATTCAAATCCACCAAAGGCAGAAATAAATGCTTGCCTGGTTATTGGGATGGTTTGGGCCCATCTTTAGAGGTTCATGAGGATGTGTGAAAATATTATCTGTAGGGGCAAGTTGAGGTAGTGGGTGATAGACACACATAGCACGAGAACTCATGAACGAGTCAGATCCATATCAAACTTTATGGCTATCGAGATGATGAAAGGTGCCCTGGATTATATGGTTGATCAACAAAAATTTACTGTTCATATGCAACAGGAACTTACATGAGTGGCTTTGGGGCAGCAGTTGACATACATTCCACCCTGAAAATGAGACGTTGTCAATGTGAACAACCAGTGTCGATCGTAGTAGAGGTTTGCGACACTATCATGGAGTTTAAAAAGTATGTTTAGAACATGATTTGAATCTAGAAAGGGGGTCCTGCCCCCCCTTCTAGATATCAATCTAGAACTGGGTCAGTTTGACATGCGGACTTGCAAAATGCTGACATTTGGTAGTGGCACGTCGGCATGAGACATTTAGAATGGACATTTACAACTAGAACAGTGTTCTAAATGCTGCAGGAAGTCATCCAGTGTCTCATGGATTAGGTCCATGGCAGGAATCACAGTGGCCAAGTTTGGTGTGGAGTGAGAGAAGAATGTAGTTGCGTCTTTGAGAATCTATAATTTTTAGTCAATTGTAATCATAAACATATGTGAACCTAAACAAATACCTTTAGCACATCCCAAAGCTGCTGCGCTATCTCCCATTCAATGTTGGTGAGTTCAAACTTGCGCAAATCTAAGCCTTGGCTTTGCATTACAACGTCGATTGCATCCCGATGGTCCAGTGCATATTTCAACATGTTGAAGGTCGAATTACACCGGGTAGTGACATCCCGTGGCATATTGGTAATGGACTGGCCAGATGCATGCAGCGCTTTGTGCCATGTGGGGAGGAGTACGGTAGTCGAGTGAATGAGTTTGTAAGCAAGCTTGCGCAGCTAGATTCTGGAATGTCAATTGCACAGGTGCACATTGCCTGTTTTCACTCACCTTCACTAATACTAACTTGACTGGTTGAATCTCTCGCTGCAGCTCATTCCTCTCCCGCTCTGGCAAGAAACTTACTTCGTCCACCCATCCCTCATCATTATCATCATCCCCAGCACCCCCATATTCTTTGGGGATCACATTTTCAGTCTCAGTACTTGCCTCGTCATTGAAATAATCCCCTGGCTCAAATTCCAAGTCCTCCTCAAGCGCCCGATTGGCATCTTTCTTTGTCATGTCAAACTCTCTTATCAACGACTTAGCAATGAGGTTAACGGTATGCAAGAAACATTGAGTATGATTTGGGGTTCTGGGAAATGATGGGAGCATCTCGGCCAGCCTTTCAACCATCACTGTGTTGTTAGGGGCATTATCACAAGTGATGCTGAGTATCTGGATGTGTGTCCTGCCGGTGAGTGACAGTCCTCAAACTAACAATTGACTAACTTTCTCTGATATCCCACACTCCTCTGGGGTGTCTGCAAATGTTTGCATGAGTTCCTCTCCTGTGTGCGACTTGGATTCAATTAGCTGGACAGTTCATTAATATATTGTAAGTGACTATGCACCTTTGCGACCTCAACAATATCTAATGGCAATGTTAGTGGCTCGCCATTGTGTTCTAGGTGGACTGAAACTGTGACAAATGCTCTGTGGTTGGGCGACATCCAGCTGTCAGTAGTGAAATTTACTTTTCCTGGGTATCCCTGGTATGTGCATGTTATTTTATATGTTTTTGACTTCAGGAAAGACTGACCTTGATCATCCTAGCTATCCGCACTTGTGTCCGTGCAAAAACCATTTGAACATCCCTAGCGACAGTAGAAGGAGATGGTATGTAGTATTCCAGCCGTCCTGTTTTCATAAGTGACTGAAACCCTTTATCTTTGACAATTTTGAATGGCCACAGGCTTTCAGAGACCCAATGGACAAGTTTGGCCCTATCAATTGAGTCAGTACATACCCTTGATGCAATCAAGGTCCACATACTTTGTCTCAGTTTGTGTGTGCTGCTGATGAGAGTAAGTCACCTTTCCTTTGCCCTTGTGTTCAAACGAGGCTGTAATTGACCCATTGCACAGGAAGCTGCTGACAATATTTTTTCAAACTTCATTAGCATCTTTGGCCTGGTTGGCAGCTTGCAAAAAATGTCCTCTCCCTAACATGCTCAGACATGTTTTCACATGTTTCCAGTGGAACAGGCATCACCCTTATCCAGGAAACGTCGGACTTTGGCCTTACATCCTTTCACCTCACATTTGAATTCATGTGCATGCCATCCTTCGATTTTGACAATGTTTGGTGTTGAATGAAAGAAGGCATAGACCGGTGAGACCCACTCTCATATGAGATTTTCTAATGATGTTGCATTAAATTAATGTTTGGTAACAGATTTATTAATGTACTTAGTTCATCTTGTGGATTTTGTTCTTTCTCCCCACTTTGTAATTCCTCGTCACTCTCTCTTGGGCCAGCATCAGCGCTGTCTGCATACAAGGCTTCCTCCTCCTCCTCTGTGCAAACGACTGCACGTCGACTTTTGTCAGTCAGAGGGGGTTGATGTAACAGATGTCACTGATATCGGTGATGTCGATGGTCCGGAAGTCCAGCATTAGTGTTGTGATGTGCCATCATGGATTCCTCAGGACCTCTTGTCCATATGTGACATGGTCCACAGTGGCAAGCTGTAAATTCTAGTAGTCTAGCTTGATACATCTGCTGACAATCTTGTAGGATGAAATATCCACTGGCGATAATCAACAAGTTGATTGATGTTTTTGCCAAGCCCTTCCTTTACAGCTATGACATCAAATGTGCATTCCATTCCATTTTTCAATGTTCATCCTTGGGACCTGCTGTATGAGATCTCGGTATTGAGGGTGTTGTGCCTGGATTCCATGGACATGCCCATAATCAGCTTTGTCAAGTTCAACATCACTCTAAGTTCATGCTTGGTGCTGGGAAAGAGGACTTCGAGACTTGCAAATGAATGTTCTCAGAGTCAAATGCCCTAGCACCTGAAATTTGGAATTCAACAGAGATTCACAGGCATCAAGCGCTGGATGAGCATTTCTGATTCGCTGATCAAGATAAATATGCTGCTCTCAGTAAGTTCATCACCGCTGATCCTGTTGCCTGAAATATACAGATCATGATAATTAGGCACTTTTATTTATCATAATTATGTCCAGGCATTAGAATGCATCCAAGCACATGACGAGTTCCTCCTCCTATTCAATCTCACGCCCGAAGATTTCAAATCCAACTTGAATGATGAACAAGACTATCTTCAAAAGGCTAGTCAATGGCAACCTGGAGATAGCATGGAGGCTGAGTACGTGAAGGCACTGAGTGAGTTTGATGTGGCATGACAAGATTAAAGTTTACTGTAAATTCAATAATTAATATTTCTTTAGATCTCAGTGGGAGATTGCTCAGCATGAATTTAACCACCTCAACCTGCATGTCATACCAGATGGATTCATGAACAAGGATATTGCCAACATCCGCCACCATTGCATGACAACCCAGAACAAGATGGAGCTGAAAGGTCAAGTAGTCAATAATTTTGAGACTTGCATAGGGATTGAGGAGAGATGGATGATGACTCACCCTGAACGTGTGAGAGCGCAATCACGTATTGCTGATGTGCAGTACCATAAATCTGTTGATGATGTGGAGCATTTTGTAGTAATGTGGCTGCTTGAACTCATAAAACTTCAGACGAGTGGTTTAGGTAAGATTTGAACATTATTGGATCATGCTCTGACATACATTTTTCAGGTTATAAGCTACGAACGCAGATTGCAAAAGCACTGAAGACTCGTGCAACCGCAATCCGGAATGCACTTAATCACTATAACAAGTATGTGGCTGAACTTGACCCTCTCTGACCACCAATTACATGGGAGGAGGTAGTCGAATCCTCCCAGCTTGCTGAATTTGATCTCCTTCGAGACACAGATAATCAATTGCTAGATAAATGTTGGGCGATTCCTCGTAATTGCCAAGTGTCTGCAAAATACTTTGACCTGCAATGATGCAAGGAGGAGATTGTGCGCTGCAATGTTGAGATCACATGACTTTGCACAAGCATTCGAGACAACGCCATTCATTTCCCAGTGGTAATCTCACAGCTTCGTACATCTAATCCCACTCTTGCAGTGGAAGTTCAGAGCTGCTGGGATTATCTCTGCTCTGTAGATGTGTTTCACTTGTCCTGCATTGCACAGATTGAGGCACTTCCAGGCAGGAGAGTTGCAGGAATGCAACTTGGTCACATGGACAGCGCTCTGCTACAAGCCCAGCCCAAGGGTCATATCAATGAAGGAAATGGTGATGATGATGTGCATGATGATCCTGATGGCGAGCAGCAGACTTTGGTGGAAGAATTTTTTGACCAGCTTCATGATGGACCAATATGTGCAGATGAGGTGTAGCTTAGCTTAGAATTACTGTATATAAGACACATTTCTGGTGACATGGCAATTAAATAGCATATACGAGACCTGTTTCTGACACAGCAAATTAAATGGTGTATACAAGACCAGTTTCTGACATGGTGAAGTAATATGGTGTATACTATGAGACCATTTTCTGACATGGCGAAGTGTGAAGTAATAAGGTGTATATGAGACTAGTTTGAAGATCCCTGAGACAACATACAAGGTGAGAGATGAGAACTAAGGGTGTTGTTGATTTTGATGCATGTAAGAGTACTTTGAATCAAGTTGTGCAATCACTTTGCATATGTAGATTGGTACTAGTACTGTCTTGCCAACATTATAGACTTGTCCGATTGCTGGCTCTCAGCAATAATCGCTATGTCAGCACATGGGGCTCATAGTGACAACAATCATCTTGGATCAGACCAAGGCTTCCATCCCTTAACAAAACAGCACTACCTCAGCAATACTTTTGAGGGCATGATGAGCGCTGATAAACAAGCAGCCTCATGAGAGAGAGCGAATCATCTGTTCTGAGTGCAAAAATTGATATATGACCTGGTATGTTGTGTCTTCGTTTACCTGTTCATGATTCAATTGTTTTTTTTTTCAGTGTACCATTCTTGACCGCCTGTCTGGTGGTGTTACACTCTGCCTACACCACCCACATCAGGAAAACCTTCCCATGCTAACCTAGAGCGAATTGGAGTATTTAGAGATATTTAGTTGAAGTTGTCCTAATAGCACAGATTAGAAGGCTAGCGAATGCTATTTTACCTCATTTCAATTGATGAAAAGCTTTCACCAACCTAGAAAAATCACAGAAAGCTAGACAAGCTTACATTGACCTAGTCAAAGACTCAAAGTTGGACAGACTTTTCACACTTAACAAGTACAGCAACAAATTAATGATCATTAAAATTAGGTATCCATACAGTAACATATGAGAGAAACAGATGTATGAAAAGGGAGTGGTGGTTTGATTGACGAGATCAGGATTAATACTATGAAACAAGTTGGAAATTTGATCCTCTCCGCACCATGATCGGAACACGCCGCGACTCGATCAGCAAAATTTACTCGTCATCAATACTGTCCAAGTCCAAGAATGAGAGGCTGTCATCTTGGTTGTAGGCTCTGCTGATGCTATGATGGAAGCGGCTGCAAATAATGGTCAGCAAAGTGCCAGTTGCTTGGACCTAGACTTGACTTCCTCGTATATGTCAGACATCATCTTGTGAAATTTAATGGGCGCCTTCTTTTTAATACTGCTCAACAATGACATGTGGTGGTTATAGATATCCAAGAACTGATTACCTGTGAGCTTAAAGTCATCACTTGACTTGTTCCGCTTTGCAAGTAGGGTAGCATGAATCTAGCAGCAAAGAACAGTGATGAGCAGACAAATAGAAATATGGTAAGACTTACAGCAGTGCAAACTATGGCCAACATGGGGATTGGAATCTCTGGGCAGCCACCTTTGTTCTTCGTGATATCACAGAAGCGCTGGCTAAACTGCACACCAATGGACTTCAACTGTTTGAAGAATACCTCATGTAGGATGAGGAACACAGGCTGCATTGAATATGGCTTCTGTCGGTTCAGCGAAGGGAGGCCAGCAGCCTTAAACAATATGATTCATCAGCATGACAACAACTTCATAGAAAAAAGAACGAACATCAAATGCTTGCAGGAAAATGTATGAATGACTTGTGAGAAGCTGATCAATGATTGTGTTGGAGTTGAAGCCACCTAGATGGAAGTAAACTATAATACTCTTACTAGTCACTTCCTTGATTTCGCTGCGAAATAGACTAGCACAAGGATCAATCTGTGGATAATGTCAATGGTAGTTTACAGTAAAGATATAACACTTACTAGATTTGTGAGCGCCAACAGATACTCGTCATCTGTCTCCATCCATTTCTTGATTGGCGCTGCAGTGTGGTGCCATGCAGCCTTCAGCAGTATGTCGCATGTATATACGTTCTTGGTTATGAGATCAGGATACCTGTGCTTGAAGGCGATGTATGCCTTGACTTCGAGAATGCCGCATTGAATGACCTTGTGGAGCTCAATGTTCTGGTCTGTGAGTTGGACTGACCCTGTCTTTGTGTAAACAAGACATGCTGTAGGATCTAAACGAAGTGAGGATTCAGTAGGGTCATGGGACTCAGCCTCAGATTCAGCATCACTGTGAGCCTCAGACTTGATATTGATGGTGCCAACATAGGAGTCGTCTTCAGCCAGAATGGATTCGTTAGAACAGGTCCTACTGGTCTTTTTGACATGCAAGGTGGGACCCTGGGGCTCGAATGACAAGCTTGTCATTATCAGGTCCCACAAGGGGACCTATTGTTGGCACAGGAATTACTGTTAGTTACAGCTAAGTAGCAAAAAACCAACTTACCTCCGCTGCATGCTTTCTCTCTCTCGCATTTGATGGCTTCAGTTGTGACCCCCAAATGGGTGGAGGAGGAGTCTTTGATGACTGTGACGAGCTCATGGCCTTTGGGGATGGTGATGCGGCTGCTGTTTGGCCTTGGTAAAGCCTCTTCAGGCGGGCCATTGTAGGCATCTAGTAGTATGAAGGCTAGGTAAGTACCAAACACTGTGTTGTAAGTACTCACTTCTCCTGACAACCCCTTGGCAACACTTTCTAAGGTTCTGTCTCAGATTCCGAGTCTTCGGCGCTTTTGGACATGCTAGCATCCGACTCGGGCTCTGATTCAATATTGATGGCTGACTTGCATGCTGCAGTTTTAGTTAGTAAGTGCCACATGGCAACACCATGATGAAGCACTGACCTTTCTTGGACTGCCGCCACGTTTGAGCTTCCTCCGAGTCCTCTGAATCTGAAGCAAATAGTGGTTGTTCTGATCAATGTGAGTAAGCTTCTAATATTTCTGCAGGAAACAAGACTTACTACTGCTTTTGACGTTTTTGTTTTTGGCAGGCACTGTGGCTACTGTTGCCTTTGTCCTGCAACTCAGAACTGAACATGTCACGCCACATGGTAAGTAATTACCGCATGTAATCATCAGTAATCTGAAGGACTTACCTTTGCCAGACTTTGCCTGGTCACTGTGGTCAGTTGGGACAGGGCTGACTTTGCCCGAAGTTGAAAGCTTGTGCGACTGCTTGCTTCGGGCTTTGAGAGATTGCTATACTGAGCGCGGCAACAATATTGAGGTGAGCGTGAATGTACAATGTATGATGCTACTACTTACCTGGATTGTCTAGCACTAGATCCTTGGCTTTGCGGTGCGCTTGGACAGAGTGAGTTTCTCAACCTTGGTGTTTGAAAAAAAAACTTACGGCGTGGATTAGACTCCATTGAAGTCTGTGTCTGATTTGAAGGTAAAATGAACTCAAAGGAGTGAAGAAAATGAAACGAATGTGTGGCTGTCTTTCTGCTCAGCTGGCAAGCTGAAAGACTACTTTGGAGAGGTGAGTGAATGTTTTAGTTAAAGAAAGTTATGTCTCTCAATTTAAATCAGCCTCGGCGGTTTATATTCCATAAAGCAGCGCAAGGGTTGCCGGTATCCCTTTCTCTGTCAGGTTTAGCTCATTATTCAGTGAGTTTATAGTCGGAAACTCTAACACAGCCTTACTACCAAGTAGTCTTAGTGCGTGTCCCCTCATTTGCTTGCTGAATCTCAGCCTGAGGCAGTACATTATCATCTCCCTCTATTTTTCCGTTGGCTCATTCACTGAACTAGGAACATTAATTTTTGCTAATATTGCTGCAGTGCCTCCCCACCCACCACACTCAGCGCTATTGAGCAGTCAAACGATTAGCGGCATATGCTGCCTTGGACAAACACATTCTCCCAGAACATAAGGTAAGTCTCATTTTCATCTGCTGAATTTCTTGCTGCTGACGCGCTTGCTGGTTTCCAGCGTATCCGGGCCTTAGGGACACAGGTGGCCATCTTGTATTGACCCCAATCCCAAATCAAGTCCAGCATGACCACGGCCCTTACTCTGAAAATACCAGCATCACTGTAGAACCACCACCTTGTTCATCTCATCGATCTCATCATCATTACACATCTTCAACATCTCTCAGTTCTGCTGCACTCCCTCCAGGCCCGCTCCCTCCTCCTACATCCACCCGTGATGTTTGTCCTTGCTCATGCAGCTTCGATGGGCAACATGCACGAGTCTGCTATCCTCACTGACCCCCTCCTGCTGCTTCGTTTGATTGATGAAAAGGTATGCTATATTATTCGTCATCTCGCAACGGAGCCTGACGGTGAGCCTCCGCCTATACCCACCCTAGAAACAAAGATCTTGAAGAAGACTCTGATGATCTCGGAGATGTGGTGGCCATGTTGTTCTCTATCTGTGGTCTGCGCCAGCCTCCACTCATCATCTACTCCAACACCAAGCAAGAAGGTTCATGCATTTAAGTTACCTGTGTTGTTCTATCTATCTAACATATCTTGAATACTAGGCTGCTGCAGCCTGTCATATACCATATATCCGGTTACAGATCCAAAGATCCGGATCTCAGATCCGATCCAGATCCACTGGACTCATCCGTCGTCCGGTCCACAGATCCGATCCGATTCTCATTTCATTTCCTGTTCATATAACTCTAACTATCGTTCATCTCCTTTCGGTATTCCTGTACACCGGTAATCCGGTTATCCTTTACTTCCGCTGTTCTTACTGATCCGCTTTAACTTGTACTTCATTTCCGGTTCATGATTTACCCGTTCCGACTTACCAATACACTTTATGTATACTTTGCTTATACTTCGTACATAGCCTCATACCTGTGCTTATTGATCATTCCGTTAGTTATCCGTAGTATATAAACCCTTGTACTTGCGCTGTAGAAGATCAGTTCGAATATCATCTTAGATTGCACTCATCCTGTCTGGACTCTAAGTCCTTCCGCTATCCGTCCGGACTTGAGTACGATACTCTTGTCTACTCCGAGACTTAGGATTGAATCCGATAGTCTATACATCCGTCTCTGTCTTCGGACAGTCTTACTCGTTAGTTTCTAGTTCGGATCCAATCCGGATTAGCCGTTACCCTATACATCTGATATCCGGAAGTCTTACCGGATCCATTACGATACTTATCCGTCCCTCTAGACGTGATATCTTGGTGCTCTGAAATAAGGGGCAATACTCGGGAAAGGGGCACAGCGCACGAGCTGAGGCCAAAGCCCTTCGGATCCGATACCACTTGAGTACGGTCTTAACACAGCCCTGGCAAATAACTCACTAGATTCGCCAACCAAGCCATCAGATGATGAGGACACTCTTCCTGTTTTGATCGATGATTGCAAGTGTTCAGTCTCACCAGACTCTCAAAACACTGAGGACGAGTCAAAGAATCCAAGCACTGTTTTGTTCTTTTCCCCATTCAATACCACGAGGTTTGTTACTCTCTGTCATCCTGTTGACTTTCATTTAAAAAAAACACCAGATATGGCAAATGTACAAGAAAGCCGAAGCATCATTCTGGATTGCTGAAGAGATGGACCTCTCAAAAGATGTCCATGACTGGACCAACTGTCTTAATGACAATGAACACCATTTCGTTTCACATGTCCTTGCCTTCTTTGCTACATCTAATGGCATTTGTCGCAAATTCCTAATTTGGGTTTCAGTGCCTTGTAAGTCATTTCAATATTCAAAGACCGAGCGCGCTTTGAAAGTGCTTACAATAATAGAGTCGCCATTGCAATCACACTGTAATTTTGGTTACAATTATCATGGCAATTGCCATTGGAATGCGTGGTAATCAACCTTAGCATTGTAATGAGTTATTTGTCCAGGAAACCACGACAGTCTTGAAACCACATTGCAATGTCAAGTAGCACATTGTAAGGACTTAAAAATCAATTTTTTTATTTGTAATTTTGATATTTAAATTTGATATTCATCTATTAATAATACATATTGTAAGAACGGCGCATTCAATGTTGCTCAGCGCATCCAAACACCTGTAAAAATGTGACAGTTCTGGATTGTAAAAGTGATGTGGTAGAAAGTAAGAACTAACCATTACAGACGGAATGTTTGGCGATGAGCAAGGGTGTGGTTATCGATGGATATACCTGTGCAAGAACAAAGAAATAAAAATGAACTGTGCATTCATTGTTCATTGATGATCACATATCTCTGAATCATCCATGGGATAAAGTGGCATAGGCTCTAAGGACAGGTTCAGGCTACTGGAACTGCTCATGGAGTTGATACAAGACTTACCTTAAACACATGCAGAGCATCATCGGACACGAGAGCAAATAAAAGTGAGTGAAAGGTCTGGAGAATGAATGTTAGTGCGTGTTCCCGATCCTGAAAGCAGAATGCACCTTCGGCGCGGGATGAGCTTACCTGTCTTGAGCTTTCTTGCCAAACAGACCAAGGTTCACCTCAAACACGGTCTTTAGAAGACCCATATTTGCACCCTGGTATAAGTCAACTTGGTGCTCCCAGAGGTTGATAAGAAGTACTTCTGACGAAGTAAGGGAGAAAAGAGCAGATTTGTGTTCAAAGTCCTGAGAATGGTTGAATGACAAAAACCACCATTAACTGAAATTCATTCGTACCTGGTCCTCTCCATGTTCCTGTCCATCCGTGCCTTCCACATCCATGACCATGACACCCATGTCTTTCCCTCAGCGCATCCAGATACCTCAAGCTGAGTTAGCACGAATACGAAAGTTGAGTAGTCCAAATATTTACCTTTCGTAGTCTGCTGCCGTCTTGTCTCATCCATGACATCAAAGGTAGTACCGAATAGCCTATTTAACAGTGCACCTGCCAGTCCTCAGTGGACAGCACTTCCAGACATTGGCATTTCAGCAGCTTACTCTTCCCAGTAGACTGCGACCCAAAGACAGCTACTGTGTTGTAATTGAAGCCGGCGTTGCATAGACCCCATCGTCCTATTTGAGATGTCAAGTGGGTCCTGTTGGAAGTAGTGTAATTGAGGACTCAAGGAAAATTCATATGTGTTAGCAGACTGACATGAAGTTAACACACCTTCTCATAATAATCCCTGGAGAGATATGAACATTCTTCCAACTCTCGACCTCTGGAAGTGTTGTGCCAGTTCATCAGCACTGTATATCATGTTGATGGTGTTTGTTGACAAGTTTTTAGAGGCATTAGAGTCAGAAGATAAAGTTTGTATGGCAACAGACGATGTGGTTGTATGATAAGGCACATGAGAACTTTGCAATTGAGTTACAGTCAATTATTATGTAAGCATCGGTCATTGACATGCATTGTAAGTCTGTTGGACTCAGTTGGAGGCACATTTGAGGCCCTTGTAATGATATTGAAATTTGAATTGTGTGATTTAGAACAGATCGAACAGTAAGGGTAGCTAATCTATGCGACTTTAACACCAGAACATCCACGATGAGTAGGACCCTGAGTTGCGGCCTTCTTCCCCCTAGTCTTGCCCCTCCCTCGTCCCCTTAAGCCTGACACCACATCAGTATTCTCTCCATCAGTGGGTGCAGCTGCCTCAACATTTGTATTCAATTGATTGTTAGCATGAATGGCAGCATGAGATGCTGATTCTTCCATATTTGTAGGCTGAATGTCAAGGTTTGGACCTTCAGGCGCTGATAAGACTGGTGGCACTGAGAAGACTGGTGGCGCTGAGGGCGCCAATAAGACCTGCACTGCTGAGGGCGTCAATGAGCGTGGTGGAGCATCTTCTTTGCTATCAGTCTCCATGTCAAGTGCCAGCATGGCACGGTTAATTTCATCAGAAAAATCCTCTGTGCCAGCAGATTCCAGGGTGGATGGTGACTTTGCACCACCAAAAACATGGTTGTTGATATTGGTGACAATAGTCTTGATCTGTTTCATCCCCCACTTTGCAATGAGTAATTTCTTGTACTGAAAGAAGAGGTCCTTATAGTTGAGAGTTGATGATTTTCCAACTCCCGAACCTGGAAACTCGGTGTCTGGTGAGAGCAGAAATATAGCCTGTGTTACAGTGTATGAGTAGAATCATTTGATGCAAGATAAACAACTTATGATAACTGCAGCCCACGCAATAGACCCTGGTGTGACTTGTTGGAAGCTCCACTTACAAGTGTTAGTCTTCGATCTGCCACAAGGCTCTTGATGGAGTGAGGTGACACCATGGAGCGAGGCCCGCAGAATCTAGATACATCATAGTAAGTACATAGATGACAGCACAATCATGTGAGACAATAGCGCACCTTAGCAACAAGTGTCCAATTGCTGAAGACAGTCTTGAGGGTTGCGTCTTCTTGCAGACCTGGGAACAAGAGAGGTGGAAATATCTTGTAAGCCTGAGTCTTGCCAGAGACTCCGAGCATCTTCTAGATGTTGGCAATGCCAGCTTGGTCATAATTGGCATTGGCAAAGTACTTCCCTGGAAGGTTGAATATATCTCCAGCGACACCACACAGTTTTTTGATCTCATTAGAACGAGCATCAGTGATACACTTATTGACCTATGACAACCGGAATAGATCAGATAATAACTAACAGCACAAAAAGCGAAGTATAACATACGAGGTCTTTGAAGTACATACTTCCCATTACTGCATCGTGGATACGTTCAGGGAAATGAGTTCATCCAGGAAGGCAGATTCTTGAGTCGCCGAGGTCTTGTAACGATCAATGCTGTTGAACAGTGTACGCGAATCCGGGCACTTTTTCATGAGAAGTTCACTGTCTGGAAACATTTCCACTGTCATGCCATATTTACGAGCATATAATAAAATAGTTTGCTCATGAGCAACAAGTGCATCTGGAGCATCTACACATCGTTTCCGTTTGGGCTTCTCAGCAACAAGAACCTTGTTGTTCTCCTTGAGGGTGCAATTGTCATCACACAGTCACTGAATTTCAAGTTGCATTGCTTTGAGTGCCTGTATCAAGGAGAGCGTAAGTTTCTTTTGAACATAATGAAGTTGGTTGCTACATACATCCATGAGATCTCCCTTGGAGGCATTGGGCCCCGGGATGATAGAGATCAGATCAGCAACATTGCCCTTATCCCAGTCATCGTCTGAATCATCGCCTGACATCTGCGCTGACAGGTGAGACATGTTTTAGATGATCAGTGACAAGGTAAGGAAGGGAAAAAGATGGCATGATGCACCTAGTATATAAGTTGAGCTGTATATTAATACCTCGTGTACCCTAGATGTAAATCAATTAGTTGAAAACTGCTGCGAGGCACGTAAAAAATAGCATGATGGACTGCCACATGTTGATGGATGATGGGCGTAACTTGCTCTAGGACAGTAAACTCTTCAGCTCTCAGAGGGTGTGGTGGACGGTAAACTCTTCGGCTCATGGAGGGTGTGGTGGACGGTAAACTCTTCAGCTCGTGGAGGATCCTGGGTCTGGTAGGTGGTAAACTCTTCGGCTCATGGAATGTCTGGTTGATGACATTCCATGAACCATTTCGCAGTTGCTGTAGTAGGTTGAGAATCAAATCAGTGCGCCGCATGCATTCTGGCGTCCTGGACTTACCAATTTGGTGGAGGGCCTGGTGGACGGTAAACTCTTTGGCTCATGGAATGTCTGGTTGATGACATTCCATGAACTGTTTCGCGATTGCTGTCAGTGTCACCAGCAGCAAAGAATGATGGTGGTTGGGAATAGTGCTTCTAGTAGACCATTAGCAAGACCAAGATGCCACAAGAAATGAGCAGGCATACCAGGTACAGTGGAAGAAAGACGACTTGAAGGTGTGTGATCAAACACATATCGGATGCCCTGCCTTAAGATGTAGTTCCTTCACATGGAGGAACATATCGGTGTCAACAGTGTCGACAACAAGGTGATCAGTACTACCCTCTGGCACAAGGAGGGCTCCACAAATGATTGATCATACTGAAAAAAACTCGGCTTGTGCCCGAGGTCTTGCTCGAATGCGATAGAAGTTAAGGTGTTTGTCCTTTCGGAGCCACACACCCATGGGAGCATCGAACTGATGAACGAGAGCTAATGAGAGAGTGATATCTCCCACTACACATTCAAATAGAAAGAGCAAGCGACCGAATATCACTTTGTCAGTCGTCTGAATGAACACACAATCAAAATGCAGACGACCGTAGAACTTGGGACTGCATCAAAGATAGTCTGTATGTTGTCGCCAATCCACCATAGACCCGTAGTTGACCTTCAAAAAACGGCACTCGGTAATAACCTGTTTGACCATTCCAGTGTAGCAAAGCAGAGTCGGACTGAATATAACCAACCTTGTCACTTGCTCAGAGTTGGACGTGGTTTCCACCTGGTAAAGGGAGTTGAATAGCGAATAGAAAGTTAGTCAGGAATTCATTGAGCTTGGTCCAAAAATTAGTGAATGCAATGTGCTCCTTGTGAGCATCCTCAATTGATTCAAAGGACTCCTCAACCTGCCTCGATCCAAGCTTTACGTGAGGCGAATCTGTATCATTTGATGGGACCAAGTCGTTGTCTGTGTTGTCTGGATCCTCCGAGTCTTCACTGTCTTGGGACTCGTACTCATCAAGGTCTGATATGTGGCGTTGAATGCTCTCAGCTGCCACTTGCCAGTGGTTTATGCGCAGTATCTGAAATGAAATCAATGCCAAATGATAGTTAAAGTAAAAAAATGTCACCTGTGGCGCCACATCCCTGAAATTCGTGCAAAGTAAGTATGAGTCTTTCAGTGGCCCATGCATCTTCTCGTTAGGCTTTGTATTGTAGTTGTGGGTTGCACCTTTCGCTTCAACATTATCGAAAATGTGCGAGCTCATGTGCAGTTTGGGGAAATTCCAATTCTTATCACTCTCGTCGGCGCTCTTGTCTATGTATTGCTATTGTAGGTTCAATGAATGAATGATTATATTTTGAGCGAATGCGAGAAGACGTACTTGTAGATAGGTCGAGAAAGCTTGTATTGCATGCCGGCCGGCACTGATAGTCTCAGTTGTGTGAACTTGCAGTGCTGCATACATGTCGAGTTCAAGAAAGAGGCGGATGCAACGAAGTAGAAGATAGCCAAGTGGACACTCATCCTCTGTTAAGATTGCATGTGTAGCGTGTATCACCATCTGAAAAAGAGTCAGTGACAATCAAGGACGATGTGAACCAAAAACAAACCTTAGAGATGTCTTCGTACACACTGCCATCAGCAAATGAAATGCTCATTACCTGAGCGAGGTGCTTCAAGTTCTGCCAGCGAGGAAAGGCTTCATAACTAGTTTAATGAGTTAGTTCAAGATATATATTTACAATGCTCAAGTCACAGACATACTTTTTGTCCACTTGCGCTACTTTTGTTCATCCCAAACTGCCAATGATTTTCTAGTAGTTTGACCCAGAAATGGTCATGGTATAGACCGCTGTTGAAGTGAAGTCAATCCCATGACAACGCATCATGTACATTGGTATACATCACAGCTGCAAAGGCATTCTGTAGTTTTTTTTAATGAGAAATAGATTTACAAAATAAAATCTTACTATGAGATCACGAAGGCCATACTCTTTCAGTTTCTCCTCCTTCTCCTCAGCAGTTTGCTTGGACTGTGCGGCCTGTAAGACTTCCTGCGACTGAGCAGATGTTCGATAAGGATAACACTTCAATGTGTTCATAAGTTCATCATGGGGCACAAGGCAGACTGTACATGGCCAAAGGCATTTGATGTCTCGGATCAGCGACATAATGCATCTTAAGTATATTATTCATTAGCAATTCAGATTAAAATCGAAGCAGTCAGACATTACTCACTGTTCCTCATAATCAGCCGACAAAATGAGGATGAAAGGAAAAAACCAGTGTTGAACATTATCGAGGCACTCAAACCATTGTCCCGTGTGAGATTTTGATGCGAGTGAAGACAGGATCTTTACGAATGACTCGTGCCAAACAGCATTCTTGAAGTTGACCCAGCTTGGCTTGCTGGTGTGGTCTCTGTCTTCCTTCACCTGCGGTAGAATATGAATCCTAACTATATTGAAAATATTGCCATGACATACGATCAGAAGCCATCCAACTACATAACCTGCCACCTACACCCTGTCCATTACGAATGTCTGTAGGTAGATTTACTAGACGTGCAATGACAGGATATCCTCTTGCAGTGCCAAACGACGACAACTGAGTTTTGTCAGCATACAAGATGAAAACCAAGGGCTTGCTGCCTGGTGGGAGCTGAGACTACGAGGCAAAAAGAATGCAATCAAAATCACCAAAGATGATAGTAGTACATACTTGAACATTCCAAAAGGTGTTGGCAAGTGAAAGGCTCATCTACAAAATGTACGAAAGTCTTGCCATTGAACTTTGAGAGGCACTACGCATCACAAACCATATGTGGGAACAGTCGAGGATTGTGAAGGAGATTGGCTGCCCACTCCCAGAGATCCCAATAGTATAAATTGAATTGTTGAATTGTGTCATTGTACGATACAGAAATTACGTCCTGAGTAAACTAACAAAACCCAGGAGTTGTCAGACATCGAGTTTCAGAATGAATGAAAGAAAACAACCCCAGTGACACGATGGGAGACAGCATCCCACATGTTGTGGATGTCTTTGTGATTCTGGAACATGAATTTTTCCTGCCGGGAAGCGCACCGGTTACAGAACTTGATCAGACGATCAGTCTGTTCATTATTCAGGCATGCCTCCAGAGCAAGCTCAGCGATCTTGAACTCCAGTCGTGATTTGAACAGAGCCCAAGGTTGTTTGTCAGGAGGCATGGAAGATGTCGAGGGTGTTGGATGGCGTTTAAAATTGTCGAAAGCGTGAACTTCTGATGCCATCCCACTGCTGGGATGATATTCACGCTTGATATCGTCAACTTGGAATATGGGATCTATGCGTTCAGAGATGTCGGTGTCAAGCAATGAGGGGTGTTCTAGCAAAGTGTTAAATGTGAATATAACAAACAAAATGGACGATATTCTGAGCTTACCATTGTACCCCATGTTGTCTAAATCATCCCAAGCGCCTGGAGAGATATCATGTTGTCCTGTTGCAAATTGAATACAATTAGAAAACACACTAAAAGGACACTCACCTCTCTGTCCTAACACTGCATCAGTGCGATCTCCCCTCATTTGTCACGGATTTGAGGGACCTGTGATTATTAGTAGAATTAAAGATTGTCAATAATGAGAGATTGCTGTTTACCTGCAGGTACAGCCTGAATGGAATCCACAAAGTGTTGATTTTGCCGTTGTTTTTCAGCTTTCTTCTCACAAGCCTTGTGGTGAGTGGTGTAACTATGTGGTTTAATGTCTTGGTGACACAAGTCACAGTATTTTGACCTCTCAGGGCCCATTTTGTCGACAGGGATGTATAAGTTATGTACTAGTATCAATATGTATGGAAAGAAGGGGGAGAAGGCTCAAGAATGCTGTAAAGGGGAATTCAAGCAAGTCAGACGCATATCAATCACGTTGCATACATATTGCAAGTGATTGAAACCCCACCATCAATTTACAGCATCATTGTAAATGTGATTGTAATGTGATGTAAATTGTTCCTGATTACAATTGTTTTAGGAAATTTGCGACATTGTTAAGATCAGTGTTCCACCTTTGGTGAGTGCCTGGTCGCCTTCGCTGCTGTCAAAGGCATCTTCTTCTCTGGTTCCTTTGCGTCCATCTTCTGGCTCAAGAAGCATGGCCTGATGCCTGGTCTTACATTCTCCAACGAGCTCATCAGCCGTGATGAGGGTATGCACACCGATTTTGCTTGCTTGCTCTTTAGCCACCTCAAGTGTCACCCACACCCTGATACTGTCAAGTGTATCATTACACAGGCTGTCATCATCGAGCAGGAATTCCTCACTGATTCATCATTGCTTTCAGATTGCTCATCTTATGCTGACTGTCTCTCTACTGATGAACAGGACGACTCGCAGAAGTTTCATGCCACAGCATATCCACCCTAGAAATGAAGATATCAAATGAAGACCTTATTGTGGTCTCAGTTCTGCAACCCGTTGCTGGCCTCCACCTACACCTAAATCATCACAAGACTATGTCTCTGCAGTCCCCGACTTCCTCATATTCTAGTTCGTCGACATCAAGCTTCACCCTTTCATCTGGCATGACAAATTTGCCGCAGCATATCCACCCTATTGCCGGTACAATCGGCAACTATGAGTTTCCGAACTCAGTATGCCATGAGCACTGACACATTCCCACATGGTCAAAACCCCCAACTGCACTTCTCCTTCTCTCACTCTCATGGACCATTGTAATTTTTCTATATATTCAGTTGTTTGATGTTTCTCATCAATCCTACCTAGAACATGCCTGAAACAACATGTCCTGCATGTAACAAAAAGCTCACATCATTAAGCAGCTATAAGCAGCACCTTGCAAAAACCACCAATCCTGCTTGTCGCGATCTCTACATTCACTCACAGCAATTTCATGCCAATCCGCCTACTTGAGTTCCCCAGGACGAAGATCAGGATATGGATATTGGAGATGCATCTGACCCAGATCACTTGCCGCTGGAGTTCGAAGGCGATTTTTTTGGGACGTATGCTGAGGATGGGCTTGAGTGGCCAGATGATGGGGGAGCCATGGGTGATCCACCCACAGATGAAGAGGACTTAGGTGACAACGGTGCCCATGACAAATGGGAACCTCCATTGGTAGCATCAGCTCACAATCCACATGAGGGAGACAATGAAGATAATGACATCCAGGACCAACATACCCCAGATGCACAAGATCCTCATTATGGAGTAGAGGAACAACTTTGTGAACACAAACATGCACCTATAGTCAGTCCAATACCCCAATCAATGAGTTGGGTAACCCATCAATCCAACAAAGGAATCAAGTAACACAACTTATCATATGGAGCTCAATGGTTCAGGCACAAATGTGTATGCTCCATTCACTTCGAAGCTGGACTGGGAGATGGCTCGATGGGCCAAATTACAAGGCCCTAGTTCAACTGCATTTTCAGAGCTCGTATCTATTGAGGGTGTAAGTTTATGATATATCTTGAAGTTGTGAGTATTGGTCTAATTGTTATACATCCAGCTTAGTGACACCCTCGGTCTCTCCTTCAAGAACACGCGTGAATTGAACAAGATTATCGACAATGAACTTCCAGGCCAGCCAAAGTTTAAACGAGAGCAGATATCGTCATCGCTGATGAAGCATTTGATGTGTATTACCATGACATCATCGAGTGTATCACAGCTCTCTTCAGGGACCCAAACTTTGCCAATTTTCTCATATTTGCACCTGAGTGCCACTATGCCAATGAAGATGACACAGTTCGTTTATATCACGAGATGAATACAGGTAAATGGTGGTAGAATACTCAGGTTAGTGTCATGCACCTTTGTAAAGCTGTTCCACAGTAGATTACCAAGACTGTATTTGTAGAAATGCCTCAACTGTGAGCGCCCTGGTGCGACAATCATACCAGTCATCATTTCATTGGACAAGACCCAAGTTACACTGTTTCGCAACAAGACGGCATACCCCATTTATATGACAATAGGAAATATTCCCAAGGAGATCTGTTGCAAACCATCTCGCCATGCACATGTCCTTCTCGCATACCTCCCAACCACCCACCTTGAGCACGTCACTAATAAAGCCTCTTGCTGCCACATGCTCGCTCCACTTGCAACTGCGGGCATTGATGGAGTCAATATACGAAGTGGTGATGGGGCTGTGCGTAGATGCCATCCCCTGTTCGCTTGCTTCGCCAGAGATTATCCAGAGCAGGTATTAGTGACTGGAGTTAAGACAATGCAATACCCTAATTGTGATGTTCCCTCGGATGAACTTGGTCTCGCAGCTGGTGCTGCCAACTATCAACTGCAAAACCTCGATGCAGTACTTGATGCCCTTAGTGTTCTTGATGAAGGTGGATTTGCCTTCATTCGTGCATGCACACAAGCTGGCATCAAGCCTGTTGTTCACCCATACTGGGAGGGTTTACCTTTCATCAATATATTCGAATCTATCACCCCCAACATCTTACATCAATTGTATCAAGGACTGGTTGAACATCTCCTCGCTTGGCTTTCAGACGCATGTGGCAGTGCAGATATTGATGCATGTTGTCGTTGCCTTCCCCCGAATCACCATATCCGACATTTTACAAAGGGCATTACAACATTGTCATGCTTGAGCGGCACAGGGCACAGTCAAATCTGCTGCTTTTTGCTTGGAATTATCATCGACATTAGATTACCAAATAATATGTCTTCTTCGCGGCTCCTTCGCGCTGTTCGTGGCCTGTTGGATTTTTTATATCTTGCCCAATATCTGTGTCACAGCTCAGAGACACTGGCTCTTCTTCACAAGGCACTCAATATCTTTCACGACAACAAGGAAATTTTCGTTGACCTCAGCATTTGTAACTCCTTCATCCTACCCAAACTCCATTTCACACTTCACTACACTCACATGATTCAAATGTACGGCACAACGGATAATTACAACACTGAGTACACCGAACGACTTCACATCGATCTTGCTAAATATGCATATCACTCCACAAATCACAAGAATGAGTTCACGCAAATGATGACCTGGCTGGAATGGAGGGAAAAAAAATTCTGCCATGAGAAATACATACAGTGGAGACTTAGAGGTGCCACGCATCACCTACACCATCATCCTCAACCTCCAGAGATGTCGTTTTGTTGTACTCAGACAATGATGAAGCACCCGAGCATCAAGGCAGTCACCTTAGACAAGATTGTGAATGAATATTAGGGTACAGTTGAAAAGTGGTCACGTCCTGAGGCCTGTTGAAAATTGTGAAAAATTCCAGGTGTGTGGGAAGATTTTGAATGAACTTCTGAGGCTTGGAAAAATGCAACTGGACCCCCCTCCCACTGCCAAGCTTATTTTTGACGCACTATGTTATTCCCTGCACCTGAATCTCTCACCCTTACTGAGTTTCGGGTGTGCTTGAATACTTGTGGACTGTGTTACAAAATCTGCCAACTGCCTTGCCTGTTGGCACTGCTTTTACATCAAAATACCTTGCATTCTTAAAGTTCACAATCAATGATGAGCTGCTAGATCGCACCGGAAGTGAAATAGGGGCATTGAATGAACAATTCAAACAGATTTTTGGATGGAAAACCCGCACAACAGGATCTGGGATCATAATGATCGAGGAGCGAGGAGCACCTATTTGTGCAGTTGTTGATGTACTCAACAATTTTCATGTCAAATACCCTACAGACAATGTCATTAAGAAATGGGCAGTTGACATTGGTATTGGAGCACAAGAGATATACAGCCAACATAACACCAAGGTACAGTGTTAGTCGACCGAAATGAATGTTGTCACCTGATATTTTTTCACAGCTCCCACCAAAGAGCACAGCCGATACCAAACAACAACAGCAGACATTGTTAGACTCCACAGTACGTTGCATCATTGATGTCATTCAATGTGATTTGAAATTAATTTAGTGCCGGCAGCAGCTTCCGACATCCCAAATCATGTTTGATAATTCCCAGACTGTTGAATCATCTGCGAGCTCGAGGGGCCATCCTGTTCACACCCTAATGCAAAAACTTGTAATCAAGACAACCATCATGTCCAAAGACGGCAAACCAAAAGTGTCCTGGAAGTGCATTTCATGTGACCATTCACGAAAAGGGTCACCGCCGGAGAGTCGTGTCCTGAAGCACTCTGCAACCTGCAAGAAGCTTCCTGTACATCTTCGGAATGAAGCTATCACTGCTTCGAAGGACACCTCACTTGGGGCACAACTCATTGAAGCACCATCAGTCAAGGAACAGCCCCATATGGATGAGCCACCAGCAAAATGGCCTGAAAACCAGGTGGCTCTGAATGTCGCACCATACCGTGATGTGGGGCGACAGAAGCAAGAGGAGGAACATCAAATTTTCTATATAGGTTTGGGTTAGTAAAGGGTTTCTTTAAGGCATGTTGATAGGCCAGTGCCTCCACTGGAATAGTTCCAGTGGAGGTCAGTCAGTCAGTTGGGTTAGTTTAGTCCCTCTACTGGAACAGTTCCAGTAGAGGTCAGTCAGTCAGTCAGGTTAATTCAGTACCTCCACTGGAACAGTTCCAGTGGAGGTCAGTCAGTTAGGTTGGTTAGTTCCTCTACTGGAACAGTTCCAGTGAAGGTCAGTTGGTCAGTTAGATTAATTCAATGCCTCCACTGGAACAGTTCCAGTGGAGGTCAGTCAGTCAATTAGGTTGGTTTAGTCCCTCTACTGGAACAGTTCCAGTGGAGGGTTTAGTTAGTCAGTCAGGTTGGGTTAGTTCCTCTACTGGAACAGTTCCAGTGGAGATCAGTTAGTCAGTTAGGTTGCTTCAGTGCCTCCACTGGAACAGTTCCAGTAGAGGCCAGTCAGTTAGTTAAGTTAGGCCAGTGTCTTCACTGGAACAGTTCTAGTGAAGGTCAGTCAGTTAGTTAGGTTGGTTTAGTCTCCCCACTGGAACAGTTCCAGTGGAGCAGTTCCAGTGGAGGTCAGTCAGTCAATTAGGTTTGGTTTAGTCCCTCCACTGGAACTGTTCCAATGGAGGCCAGTCAGGCAGTTAGGTTGGGTTAGTGCCTCCATTGGAACAGTTCCAGTGGAGGCTATAGTAGGGTTGGTTTAGTCTCTCCACTGGAGCAATTCCAGGGTTAGTTAGTTAGTATTAGCCAGTGGCTCCACTGGAACTGTTCCAGTGGAGGTCAGTCAGTTAGTTAAGTTAATTTAGTCCATCCACTGGAACAGCTAGAGTAGAGGTCAGTCAGTCAGTTAGGTTAGGTTAGTGTCTCCATTGAAACAGTTCCAGTGGAGGTTAGTTAATTAGTTAAGTTGGGCCAGAAAGCAAGTCAAGTTATGCACAATCAGAGAGATTGGCAAGAGCAGAATTGATTGCACAAAGACTGGGATATAGCAACTAAGGTAACTCCAACACACCAGGAAAGGTTAGGAGTTGGGAAATAAAGTACTGTATGTGCGACAGGTCATTTTATCATACTGCATAAGAGTTTAGAATTGTGTAGGCGAGAATAGTAGCAATACAGACAAGAGCATGATGTTCCTACAGGTAATAAGACATACAGTGTAGCAGAATATGATGATGTGTGTAATAAGACCTGCGACTGTTCAATAGCGACAAGTAAAGAGTAATAATACACCAGCAGAGGGAGGTGGACATAGGCAGAACATGAAAGGACGGAATACCTAGGCGTTGGATTGGGCAGTGCGCTATGGGAGAAAAGTGGTTCAAAAGTGGATAGCTTGGGAATGATAGCACTGGTGACTGAGGTTTTACCCTTTTCCTCCAGACAAGGCAAAATATGCCTATGACACTCATGCGCGCCCAAATTTGATATGATTGTCACACTGAAACAAACAGGACATATGTGTTTGACAAAACCCTCTCCCACTAAGGCTTCATGCCAGTCTCGGTCTCGATCTTCTTCAGGAGTTCCCTCTTCCTCCGGAGGACTTCAATGCCAGGGACCTGAATGGATTTTTGGTGAAGAGGAGTTTGCACGCATCAGATGATAGTGGAGGAAATGAAATTACCGCTTTTCTGGACGACTGGCTCGAGACGGACATCACCCTCAACATAGCAACAAAGTCAACAAATGACCCATCCAAGTCGTTTAGTATTACAGGATTCCATTATCGACCGCTTGCAGGAGTGATTCGTTCTGCATTCGCTGATATTCAAGCCAATGTGTTCCATCTCCTTCCCTTCAAGTGCCTGTGGAAAGACCCCCTGGACAACCATCAAGAACGGGTATTTGATGAACTTTATACCTCTGACTCATGGCTTCAAGCTCAGGACGATCTGCAGAGGCAGCCAAGGGAACCTGCCCCTTTACTTGTACTTTGGCAACTTAACTAAGTATGCACGCTTGGCACCTAAATCCAGTGCATGCCATCTGGTTGGATTTTTACCTTCAGTAAGTCGTTAGTCTCCTGTGTTGCATACCTTTCTCACATTGTATTTTAGCTTCTGGATAGCGTCAAGGACGTCATTAGTAGCTTGCCTCGAATATCCAAAAGTGGCATGGCAGCTCTTCAAGCTCATTGCCAGCGGGACCTATTTCATGCATGTTGGAAACATCTACTAGATGCAGAGTTCCTTGACGTGTATCGCCATGGAATCGTACTCCAGTGTCCAGATGGTGTATTGCATAGGGTCTTTCCACGTATCTTCACGTACTCAGCTGATTATCCAGAAAAGTAGGTTGTTCTTTCTTTCCTCGTTTAAATACTAATAGACCTTTCAGGGTTTTAATAGCCACCATCAAGGACATGGGCTCTTGCCCATGTCCGCGCTGCCTCATGCTGAAAGCCTCGTTTGATCTTCTAGGCCTACTTAGAGACATGCGAGGCCACTTAACTAACCTCAGAACTTACTGCCTGGAATCAGTAAATCAGGCCCATGGATTTATATATGAGTGGGGAAATACTGTTGATGGCTCGAAGGTGCAGAGGACTCTTGGAGAAGGGTCATGGGTCCCAACCGTGGTGGGTGCTTTTAGAATTGATGACCATTGATTAAAACCTGATTTCAACTAGAATGTGTTTGTAGAAAAACTTGGACCCCTAGGGTTTGACGCTTTTCGCATGCTCGTGGTTGATTTCATGCATGAGTGTGAGCTCGGTACATGGAAGGCACTGTTTACTCATCTCATCTGTATACTCTATGCGCTTCCTGGTGGTGACCACTTGGTCGCGACTCTTGACAGCAGGTCTGTCCATTTATGTGCTATCCTCCTTACTGATTTGAAACTGGTAAAACGCAGATTTCGTCAAGTTCCTTCATATGGCAATGGAATTATATGACAGTTTGCCAATAATGTCTCTGAAATGAAGAGGCTCACAGCTCACGACTTCGAAGATATATTGCAGGTTTGCATACCTGGTTAAGTTGCCAATGTCAATCGCTGACACCTACTTCAGTGCGCAATGCCAGTCTTCGAAGGGCTTTTCCCAAAAGGCCATGATGAAATTATACAGACACTATTATACAGATTTGCACAATGCCACGCCCTCGCCAAAATGAGGATGCATTCAGAAATCACTTTGTCGGTTTTAGACGAGACCTTTAAGTGCCTCTCACGTCAGCTGCGCCAGTTCCGGGATTTTACCTGCACGGCTTTTACCACCATGGAGTTACCTAAGGAAACAGCTGCTCACAAGCGCAACACTGTGCATCAACGTCCAGGTTTCGACAATCCATGTCCCGGGAGTGGTGGTCGAAAGGCCAAGAAGTTCAACATGAATACCTACAAATTCCATGCCATGGGGGATTATTTGCTGACAATCCAGCTCTTCGGGACTATGGACTCATTCACATTGCAAATCATATGTGAATCACTGCTACTCATACGTTTTTGTCTCATGTTGGTTTCCTACCAGGGAGAACTGGCGCACAGAGTGCTTAAAGTGTTCTATCCATTGACAAGTAAATTAGATACCCCGGCCCAACTAGCTAAGCACGAGCATCGTCATCACGTCCTTCGGCAGGTAGCTGAGACAGCTTGTGATTCCTGCACTAGCGAGCAGGCACTGGACTTGCCTGCAGGATTGAAAGATCACCACTATATACCCACCCTTAGCCGCAATAATCCACTGTATATCTTCAGTTTCCTTCGAAATCATCCCAATGATCCAGCTGTAGCAGTCAGTTCCGGCCTCTGGTTCTCATGCACCTTACTGACTATAACTTATAGGAGTTCATACCTAAACTCAAGGACCACATACTGTACCGACTTCGAAAATTAGACATCAGCTACTGTGATCATGCCTTCACAGGTGAGGAACATAATTCAGTCATTGTCTCGGACAATAAGCTGTACTCAGTCCAAACGATGCAAGTAAGTTATGTGCCTCATGAGTCTTACTAGTATATGACCGTTCATCATCTCAGGTCCGCTATACGACTTATGACCTTCGACGTGAATATGACACAATCAATCCTAGGACGCACTGCGATGTCATGGTATTGTCTGGGGAAACGAAGCCCAAGCATCCCTACTGGTATGCCCGTGTCCTAGGCATTTATCATATGGACACATGGTTGAACATTGAAGGTCCGACCGAAAAGCATGAACTTGAGGTTCTGTATGTTAGGTGGTTAGCGCCCTTGACTGACTACCAGTCAGGGATGAGCTGCGCTCAACTCCCAAAGGTGGCTTTCATTGAAGAGTTAGATTGTGACGCCTTTGGGTTTCTGGATCCCAGTCAAGTCATACGAAGTACACATTTGATTCCCGCTTTTACTTCTGGGCAAGGAACCACCTCCCTTGGCCATGGTGAGACATTTGCACGTTGGTGCAGCGATTTAGATGACTGGGAGGCATATTACATCAGCATGTAAGTGCAATCACCCATCTTATTATCCTCGCTCACATCCCAGACCACTCAGATTCGTCAACCGAGATATGTTCGTACGTTATACGCACTATGGAATTGGGCACCCTAAGGTCCTGTGGGATATGGCGAGAGATTGCGCCAATGCTGACCTGACAGATAGACTGGGACCAGAAGAAGAAGACCGGAACTGGGACCAGGAGGGAGACCTCAATTCCTGTGAGGATGAAAGTGAGAGGGATAGAGATGATGATGGCGATGAAGGAGAGGACCAGGAAGATCAGGATGATGAAGACGAGGATGCAACTGAGTGCGATGATGATGAACTGTTGGGCCACAACCATCCGGATGACTGGGAGATTGAAGATGTCGAAGCTGAGGAAGATGAGTACATGTCTTTCTAGATAGCTCAGTTAGTACTACTGCAGCCTTTATTTTCACCTTACTTTCTTTGAGCTGATCACCATTGCCATCTACTATCCGTTCATTCTGGGACTCACATAGCAGGTCCATTCAAGAAAGGAGTAAGTTTGAGCGGTCGCTATCTGTAGATACTATGGTGCATTATGAGGTAGGTGTTGTTAAGCGGTACTGCGACACCAGTAGCGACGCTGCAAGGTTTTGTCATTGTGCGAGGGCAATTGCCAAGGCTCTATAGATGCACGTTTCCCAAACAAATTAATTAATTAAATCGAGAAGAATCATTGTTGCTTCAATGTTGCCTATTATTTTTAAGAGCTTGCCCGGGCGATGGATCTTATGTGGTTGTAATCGTGGATATTGATTGTGCAGCTCTTTATGTACATCAAGTATTTACCAAGTCTACAAGGTGTTCTTAGAACTTAATAATTGGAAGTTTTGAGTCACCCAGCGAGCGCAGCGAACACCTAGTAAGACAAGAGACTGGGAGGGTGACTTGGAGTTGATGACACCTGTTCAGATGTTGAATGTGAGTTTGTCGAGAAGGAAAGTAATGGCCTGAGGTTGCATACCATAATGTGCAGCGTTGGTTTGTGAAGAGTAGCTGGAGTTGTGTATGCAGGTTCGTGGTAGGTGCTTGTACATACAGTCAGCTCATGGCAGGCAGCGACGGTAAGCAGCAGCAACTTACACTGGTCTTGAACATGTTCATCTGATTATGACAGGCCATCGCACGTCTCGACACAAGCCTAAGTCTGTGAATCAAACAAAGGAGAAAGGAGTGGTGCATTTAGACTCGTAGCTGAATAAAATTGTAAGATGAGACTAACCAGAATTTAATTGCACTGTCCAGACTCCAGAGTAAAGTGCTTGTTCTTTTTGTCTAAAATTTGTGTCGCTTGGAGGGTATCGAGCCATCCAGGTACTGGTAGCCACAATGATTGTATCCTGTTGCAAGGGATCTCCACATCCTTTTGAACGAGATCGTGGTCAATCAGTCATTTCTGGATGGCCACTGGCACCCTCTGCATCAGGCTCAGGCCAAAATATTTGATGATCGACTCGACTTGTACTAGTCACGGTAGCCCGCCGGGGTTGCACGGTACCGCTAGCGAGAATTACAGCTATAAGCAGTGAGCCGATTGGCCCATCAGAATGAGTCTCAAACACGCTCACCTTAAGCTCACAGTGACTGTCAGATTGGTACTAATAATAAAACCAATCGTCAAAACTAGACTTGATCGTTGTCACGTGCACGCACACACAACACATGAGCTGACTAATTTCTTTCAGTATTACTCCAACTCCAAGTCACCCAGTTCAGTGCCAAACTGTACTGAACAGTCTGATCCAATGTGAACCACCTTTCCGAGAGACTCAGTAATAGTTCTGGCACTGTATCATCTGCAACATGCCACTCCAATGCCTCGGCCTTGTGTACATCTGGCATTGAGCACTTTTTCACAGCTCTACTGTATTGCGCTGCTCCGAGTCGCATCCTCTGCTTCAAGGTGTATGCTTGTGTTCATTTTACTGATCTACCCTTGCGGCATCTCAGAGCCCTCTGGGAACTTTTCTGATCCTCAGCACGCCATCAGCGCCGGCAATGTCATGTTGCTGCTGTTGTTGAGACGTTGGCATGCAGGCATATACGGTTGAAGCGGCCATTTCCCCTGCCTTTTTTATCCCCAGTGATCCGTGAGTATTCTTTCTTGTCTGTATGTACCGAGTGCGTTCATACCCACTTAGCCTTACAATTGCAGCTTTGGTTGACTCCTCAAGGTCCTGCCATCCTTGACGCAGTGTTCGAACTAACCCTAATGGACTCTTGGACAGGAATGAGATAGTTATTACCTCGTTTGTTGGCAGCATGCTTGGAAAGGCCGTGAAAAGCCTTGAAAAGCTTGGACCATCAAGGAAAAACAAGAACCGTGAACAAGATTGAGATGCCATCCGTTTGGTGCTGTGATCACGGCACGTCAGGATTTTGTTACCATGTCTAATGATATTATATATCTGCTGACCGGTGCCAAAGGTACTTCCAACCAGAATGTCTTGCATAGAGTCATGATCCAAAACATAAAAAAGAAAATACAAGAAATACCACCAATGTTGTGAGGAGTGCGCTGCTATCTGTTTGGTGCTGGGACAGCGGCTCATCAGAATTTTGTTACCTTGTCTAAGGGTATTATACATCTGTTGACTGGTCACCCTTGGCAGCACTTTTTCGAGGTTCCCACAGTCTGTTAGACTCAGTTTCCATGTTATGGGAAACTGGTCTAAGAGACCTACCTCTCCAGGGAGGTCCTCACCAAATTCCCTGAGGTTTGTGCAACCCTCTGGCACACCTCCATGAGGTATTCTTCCAAATTCTCTTCTCGGGACCCACACTAATACTCACAATCATATATGTTAAAAATTTATGTTTATAGAGATCTCACTAGTAGATCTTCTGTCAGGTGACCCTCCCATGCATCTGTTCGTACACCTCCCCATCATCTATGCTAAAGATGTTATGTTCATGAAGATATCACTATTAGATCTCCCATTAGGTGATCCTTCCATATGATTTATGCCCTCTCCAAGGAGGCCTCTCCCATCTACTGTCCTGTGCCTAATGATCCTCAATGATGAAGCCTCCACATTATATTCTGCCATAAGCCTCGCCATCACACTTTCTCCATATGTGTCATATCCCGTATTCCGGACGCCTTCCAGATGCACATCCGGACCTCCAGACCCTTATCCATGCCTCCATACCCTTGTCCATGACCTCAGTCCTCTAGTCCACTATCGGTTCGGATCCGTACACCTTCGTACATCCATATATCCATACCTCCGGACCTCCGCAGCTTAGCCTGCTTCATCCACCCTTGGTCCACTCGGATCCGAGCTCATTCCACCTAGGACTATACCTTCCCTAGACTACCGGACTATATCCATTATCCATATCCTAGTCCCGTCTTCACCTAGATCTCCAGATCCGCTCATCCAATATCCAGACGCCTCATCCAATATCTCCAGACCTCCAGATCCGACCTATACTCATATCCGAAGCTCAAACCTTAAATCAGCGTCTATCTCCTTATGGTAATCCCCTTGACTCCGGACTTCGGTTATCTGTGTTTCCGTCTTGCTTATTGATCCTTGTACTTTGTTCATCTCCGAGTTCATTTACTTATGCTCTGTTCATACTTACCAATCTGTTTCCACATACTCGTACATAGCATTAGTCTTTGCTTACTGATCCTCTCAGATCCCTTCCAGTATATAAACCTCTGTACAACTCCTGTAAAGTTTCCTTGGTTCGAATATCAACTTAGATTCCACTCATCTTAGATTACACTCATCTTAGATTCTGCTCTCTCTCGCATCTGTTCTTGGACTTCGGTCCATCTTAGTATTGACTTTCCTTAGGCCTAGGGAATCCTTCCCTAGGCCGACTTTCCGGTCCTCCAGATTTGTCTTCCATCCCCATCCATGATTAGGGATTGATTCCCTAAGCCGGACTTTTGCCTTTCCGGCACTTCCTGTCTTTCCGAGACTTCTGTCTACTTCCTGTCAACTCCGTCTCTACTTAAGTGTAGTCTACCTCTGTCTGTTTCTACTCCGGACCTTGTCCATTGTAGCCCTCCTTCTCTTGTCTTAGAATCCTGTCCACTCCTCCGGTCCTCCAGACCTTCGGACATCGTAACCTTCGGACATCGTAACCTTCGGATGTCGTAACCTTCGGACCTTCGGACGTCCTGTCCTTCGGACCACTCCTCCTATCCTATCCTGCTTTGGACTCTGTCCTTTGCAGTCTCTCCTATCTGTTTCTACCTAGGGAACTTATCTTGGGAAGTCTCACTTTCGGACCCAATGCAGTGGATGAAACTCCAGAGTTTCCTGTACTCCTCCGGAAGTTTCCCGCGCTCATCCGGAAGTCCTCCGGCACTCAACCAGAGTAGCCAGCCTCCGGAAGTCCTTTGGACTTCGTCGGATTCCATCCGGACTTCATTCTGAAATTAAGGGCACGTACT
The DNA here is from genome assembly GCA_016647755.1 of Suillus subluteus. Classification (NCBI taxonomy): domain Eukaryota; kingdom Fungi; phylum Basidiomycota; class Agaricomycetes; order Boletales; family Suillaceae; genus Suillus; species Suillus subluteus. Next base: position 268,202 of record JABBWI010000091.1, on the reverse strand, counting down.
TGGGTAAGGGGCACAGCGCACAAGCTGAGGCCAAGCCCTTCAGATCCCGTCAACCCTTGAGCTATGGTCTTAACAATATGTTGTCACCCACCTGATGACCACGAGGGTCTTCCAGAGCCTCGTAAAATATCCTGTCACACTCAAATTCTTACAGTCACAATTGTATTTGATTTTTTGAATGTTTTTCTCGCAGTGCCATATTCAAGTGCCCAGATGCATGACACAAAGGGTCCATGGTCTATAGTACAATGATATCAACTGCAAGAACAAATGAAAGCAATACATTTATCATGCCAAAAGTGAGCACACAACTCAATGAAAGGTAGGGTGGTGAGAATGATCATTGTAAGTGGGATGTAGCTGCAAAACAATGAGATCAAGGCTGCAAAAGGTTGAAAGGATGCTCACGAGGGTTGACATTGAGGCTCGTGAGGGTTGACATTAATATTGAGGCTCGTGCTTGGTGCAGAAGATGTGTCAATGACGTCACTTGTGTCAAGCAGACCTCGTGGGCGCTTGCTGAGCGATACAGCAGGCAATAATTGAGCGAGAGTTGTCTATGCTGCATTAGAGTCAGGAGTGGAAGTCAATCCTACATTACTGCCAGACACAGTTAGATGGGATGACATGGCAGACAGCAGAGTAAACAACTGGACACATTCACATGTAGTGCGTAGATGATGGAGACTGATTGGAGGAAAGATCTGTATCAATACTATCCAAGTCAGAGTTGACAAAAAGGTAAAGTTGTACTAAATATGCCCTTCTTCTCATTGTGCTTGAACTCTTACTCGAAGCGGTTGACAAAGTCCTTGTCACCGAGTTGGAAGGTGACGGCAGGAGGCGTCCGGTGCAGGATGCCCCACATTGGTGCCTGATGCATGGATGATGAAGGACCAGCCTTCAGTGAGTCTCACGGGAGATAGAGACAGTACATACCCAGAAGCATGAATGGAGCGCTGATAAGCTTCTCCAGTGCACCTGACCTTAGCAGTGCATTGATGTCTACAGATCTTCATTCGTCAAATTAATAAGTACAGTTGCTGGATCTTAAGTGAACATGACACTCAAAAAGAAAATGCAAAGGCACTCACATAATAAACCAGTGGGTGCAACTCATCGAATTTATCTTGGTGGGGATGCTGAATCATGATATCATGACTTCACAAAGCAGGCTGCATGCAGCATACCTAAATGACCGATCAGATGACAATGAAGAGGTGAGCATACTTCGAACAGAGCGGATATACTGACAACATTCATATATAACCAGCGAGATGTGTAACTTGTCTTGGCTGGCACTGTCTGATTTTCATCCAGCTTGTTGAGTCTTGGACGCCGCCAATCATCCTGATTATTGGTCCAGGTGGAACGCAATTGGCAAAAGAGATGTAATTAACTTCTCAGCTGCACGGAGGTTTGTGATCAGGAAGCTAATATCACCGATACAATATTAATCTTACTGATGATTCTTGGTGAGGACAACAGCGCACACAGCCCCGTCTTTTGGCCTGGCTTGACAAGGACACCTCCTGCCCACAATTGTCACACCAACACACCATATCCCGTGCAGCCAGTGTAGATGACAGAATTTGGGGAAGAACATACTGCAGTGGGAGTGTTAGACTTTAGTATCTGAAACTTAAAGCCTGCATACTGGTATGACAGCATGAAAGACTTACTGTAGCTCCCCAGCACCATTTTGAGAAGCGCCCCCAATGACATATGTGACCTTGTAGTCCTTCTCAAGCTCATCATACTAAGTACTTAGCTGTAGGCATTGTGGAATCAATGTGGATGAACATTAACATTGATGAAAAGAGCGCACAACCCATAGTACACAAGATCATGTGACGATGAACCACGCGAAATGTTCAGCTGACAACTTCAATTTGGGAGGCTCATTCGAGAGGCTCGAGCACAGATGGCACATCTGTATCTTGTTCATCTATAGATAGACTCGGTTGATAAGAGAAACCTCCGGTGAGCCTCTGGAAGGTCGAAGGAGGGTCGCACGAGGCTCGAGACTGGGTAGCAACCAATCATACCATGAATAAAGCTCCTACTGAAACATCAAAACATCAAGCTTTCAAGAGTGAATGGTGTGCTCACTATATATTTATATTAGAATACCTTTAGAATATCACAGAATACTAGTGTTTGATGTGCGGACCACCCAATACCCTTGAAAGTGGCAAACTTGTGTCTTTTTACATAGTTCGAAAGTCGAATTCGGTGCACTCAGCTGATTGCTAGAGCTTCCGAGTCAGTGCCATAACTCAATGTTGCAACTTCAAGCTTCAAGTTGATTCTTGAAGACACCTCCATGTTGCTGCAGGCCCTGCTCACTCACTAGTGTCCATGTCAGCACCCTTGCCTAGTCATGCCCTATTAATGACTTGCAACTCTGGATCTGAATCTGCTAATTTAAAGGCCAGCAAGATGGATTTTAAACATCATTTTACAACCTAGGCAGGGGCTACCATGATGATCTCTCCACTGAGTCACAAAACTCAGGCCCTCGATGGCACACCTCTTCCGCCTGCCTCTGAAGCTTCGAAGCTACGATGGACTGGTATGTTTTACAAGTCTTGATCTGCCAAGAACTCGAACTCGGCCTACCTCTGCACAGCGGGCATGAACTGCTATTCTACAACATCCATGTTTAAATGCCTCCACTGTATCCATGTACTCTCTGCTGCACTGCCTCACGCCATCTCACACTGCTGTTTCCTTCCTAAGTTCCACCCTAACTTATTGAGGTTTATTCCTTGCCCTTGCATTATCTGGAACTAACCTCCTGCTATATCCTCAATGCCTTCTAGCAATCTGCTGTTGGAGTTCAACTCTGGAACAATCTCAATGAAATATGGATGAGCCCAACCAAATGGTATGACATTTGATGTTCGACATACATATTACAACTTGAACGGTTGTTCCTGCGCTATGAACAAATTTTCATCTCTATGCTTAGTATGATGCTCTCCATAAAAAATGAGTTACGAGTCTGGTTCATGCAAGCATCTCAGTTCCTACTAGAGACTTAGATGTGAGCATACTTTGTTTCCAATCAACGGTACTTTAGAATGTGTACTAACATGTTGAGTAGAATATATTCTTGCTAGGCACTTGCCTCGTGCACGAGAGTTCCTATCAGAGACTAAGATGATATATTCTTACTAGTTTTTTGTCCCATCTGCTCATCCCGATTCACTTGACCTGCTCCATACTCTCATAAGTCCAAGTCAAAGGCGAATGAGCAGATATGAACATTGATGCTAACCAGTGACCTCTTGCACTGTCTTCGAGAATTCTGGCTGCTCTAAGCCCGCATTTTTCATTTTTCCGTAGTGTCACAAGGGTTATCATCGAATCCTAGTCTTTAAATTTCGCCTTGTGTTGGTCACTTCGTCAGCCTCATAATGACTTGGCACGTCCACGGTTCCATTGACGCATATGCTGGATGCTGTTATGAATGGCATGGACAATAGTGGATGCGCTAGAAGTATGAGAGGGCGTACTAGAGGTACAAGATGGTGTGAGAGGACGCGTGAGAGGTATGAGAGAACGTGAGAGAACGTGCTGTGAGAGAACGTGCAAGAGGTATGAGAGGATGTTTCTCACCTGCATAGAAGTCATTGTGTCACACTTCCATTTTGACTCTAACCTGAATGAAACAGGGGCATTTTACAAATGCTAAGGTAGGGCTCTTACAAAACCGACCAATCATGACTTAATGTGACTGAACACATAAGCACTAGAATGGTTGTCTTGAAGCTGTGCTACCGGCTGCATAATAATGAGATTAGAAGATTAGATGTAAATAGTACTTTGTGTGCAAGAGTGCATGCGAAGTGTATGTAGCAAATTTATGAGCATGTGGTATGTGATTAATTAATTAGGGTACTTATACAATTTGCTTCTCGCTGAGTTCCTTCAGTATGCTGTCAGGCAGCGTGTGGTGACCATGGTAACTTTTATTTGCCCAAGCTGCTTGCTTTCCAGTCGAACCTTTCTAATATCCATCAAGGAACCATGAGGCCTGGTTGGAAAGCCTTTGGCTGGTGTGTGAATTTGATTCAAACGAGTCCAAACAACACTCACTGATGCATGCACTCAATAGGAATGGAGTTCAGTGCCTTATGAATATTGGCTTCCATTTTCTCGTCCTTCTTTGTGGGTGGATATAACCGGTACAGTCTTTGACATATCCCCAACACTGTTCAATGAAGTTGAGCTCATAGCAGAATTTTGGGAGGATCATATGCTGGAACCCCCATGCATGGCAGTGCTCCTCAAAGAGACTCAAGACCTTAATGAAATCTGGCTCATTGAAAAGGGTTCTTTGACAGCAACACTGAGTAGCTCCATCTGGACATATGAGCTTTGGACACTGGGCTTTCAGCTTCGAGATGTTATGCCCCCTCTCCCATAATATTTCTGCCATGCCCTTGAATTTTCCAGCATGCTTATACATGACCAGCAGGGAAATAAAGCGGCTGTGTTATTCCATCAATGAAATGGCTGTCTTTCATCCGCACCTTCATTTTTAGAATTTTCCCATCACGCCCAAAAACAACCCTCACACTCTCTTTCCCATCCAGAGATCTACAACAGGCTTCATCTGCAGAAACAAAGTTGGAAATCATGATGGATGTACCTTCCCCCTTTGGACAAGGGTCGGAACCTGCATCAACATGCTTCCACCCTGAATGATGCCTGTCATTTGCATAGAATGTGATTTCATCCTGCAGCCAAATTTCGATGGGGCATTCCTGTGGTTTTAAACTAATCTTTCATGTAAGTACATCACTAATCCACCACCTTGTTCGCAATTGTAACACCATCATCTCAGGAATACACATCTTCTTGCAGTGGTTGACAGCATCTTTTTGTTCGTGTCCATCATCATACTAACCCTAATGATAAGAATTCCAATGATACCCAAGTTTATGCATCCAGCGCTTTCCCATTGAAAGTGACATTGTTGTTTTGAGGTCAAAACAGGTCTGGACTTTGTTGTCAGAGAGGTATGTTACAGGGTCCCCTGCCTTGACATATTTTCTGACTGATTGTAGGTGTGCATGCAGCTCGTTTGCAAGCTCATCGTTATTGAGCTTTGAGTCCTTTGACCTGCCGTATGCGTCAAGCCATGCATGATATGTGCCTATGACAGAGGTCACGTGATATCGGTCAGTTTTGTAAGAGCCCTACCTAATCCAGGATTCCTAAGACCTTTTGTAGCTCTGAACACAAGGTCACTCTGTCCCGACTCTCTACTCAATCAATGCTACAAGATGATTGGAATGGTATCATGAATTGGATGAGTGGGATATCAACCTCATCACACAGATTGTGATTGGAGTCATTGTAAGCTGCAGCAAGAACACTCCAATATCCATCATTCAATGCGATCATCTTGCTGTGTTCTGGGACTTTGATTCCAAGCCCGCCGATGGTCAGATTGAGCTAGCAATCCAATGACATTGTGGTGGTTTAAAACAAAGAGCAGAGAGTGAAAAACATAGTGCTCATGTAAGGTTATCATGGCTGACATTATATTGTTCTAAACAGCCAAGTTATACAAATTACAGCTACTTCCAAACCAATAGCCCTAATTCAATTTTACAAGCTCACCACCTTTGTTTAATTTTGGAGTGAAACAAATAACCGCTCTCCCTAAAAGCATGATATTTTCGGGCTAAAAAGACTACTCTACATCATTTATAAGGGCTTGCTGACTCAGTATGATGACTAGCAGGCATATGAGCTAGTTCAGTCCTTCAATTTTACAAACTCATCACCTTTATTTAATTTTGGAGTGAAACAAATAACCACTCTCCTACCTTTTTTGACTGTTGTGTCACATATTTATAAATACAAGCATGATATTTTCAGGCTAAAAAGACTACTCTACATCATTTATAAAGGCTTGCTGACTTGGTATGATGACTAGCAGGCATATGAGCTAGTTTGTCCACTCACCAGCCCAGTGGTTGCACGCTCATGCTCCACTTCCAACTAGTAGCCCCGGTGTGAAAGAGAAATAGGTACTAGGCGGTTAGCAACTAGCACTACTAATCAAAAGATGCATGAGTATAGTAATCGATCCAAGAGGACTACTATTGAAGCAACTCCCTACTAAAAGCAAGGGGAGCAATAGTGATGCTAACTAGAAGTCATGTAGACAGGCATGTTTGATAGTGGAGCAACACAAATAACTGCTTCCCTGCCTTCCTTGACTGTTATGTCACTAATTTCTAAAATTGAACATGATATTGTCGGACTACAATGACTACTCTACATCATTGGTAAGGGGTTGCTGACTCAGTATGATGACTAGCAGGCATATGAGTATAGTCATAGTTAACATCCGGGCCAGAACCATAATGAGTCAGAGATAAGAGAAAACAAGAATGAGTCAGAGATAACAGTGGTACCAGATCAATGGTAAGGGCGCAGGGGAGTGGAGTCATTGATGGCAATGAACCAATGAGATGCTCAAGATAATGATCAGCGCCAGGTGTGCAGATGGTATTCACTTCTTGAACATCCTCATGTGTAGACCAGAAGCCACACATGTCAAGTTGGAACATATCTTTCACTTACATCCACATTCTTGGGTGAACCCAATGACCTCACACCTTGTCATGAGGAGACAAAGAGGCGAGGAGCACTGGACTCGGGATATGATGTGGACGCTCTGGCATGGGATGTGGAAACCAGATTGCTGTCATGAGTTGCTATAGCATATCTGTGAAAACCAGCAAAAAATGACCCCCAGACTCACAAAGTGAAACAAAGCTGGCACTATTATCAACAGTGGACTCCCATTGAGGAGTGACAACTAGCCAAAGGCCAGTCTAGCCATTCTATTGCAGAATATACAATTTCAAGGTGATCTGGCATAGTCACAGTTGACATCTGGACTGTCCACCTGGAATTGAAATGGGAATTTGAAATGCCACATCGCATCAGAACCACCATTTATCATTCCACATAGTGGGATATGTGATAGCATGGAGGTCTATGTGGGGATTTCAATGCGCCAATTATCCATCACCACTGGACATGTCCATTCATCTATTAGATATGCAGATAAATAATAGAATACAACTGCATATCTGACGGAACAATGAGCAGAGAACTCATGTTCGATGACATTGAATCCATTGGTTAGCATAGGGGTTGCTTCCCATTATGATGGGATTACCACCCAAGGGAGAGGGAGAGGCACGGTGAGAAAAGGGATAGGAGTGCGAATCATCAATCATGATTGGGCCAAGGTGGATGAACCCAATGACCTCACGTCTTGTCGTGAGGAGACAAAGAGACAAGGAGCACTGGACTCAGGATATGATGTGGACACTTGGGCATGGACCTGGCCTCACCCAAGGGACACACAAACAAATGCAATTGACAATCACCACCAAAGACACAAATATCGCAGTATGTCTACATGGACAGCGCCCCAAAAACTGCCAACTAACATATGTTTGGTCAGCACCAATGTTCCACTCATGTACGAAATATGTCTCTACAACTCTATAATCAAGTATCCCGCCATATCAGTAAGCAGGTACCTGGTGGAATGGAAGATGGCACACCAGGATTGGAGCGAGCTTGACCTTCACCCTCAGATGACTCTGTAATGCCTTTCCAGTCCAGTGCTTCCTGCCTCTTGTGTTTCTCACAGTGATTACTGAGGTCATTGAACCATATAAATAAAGCAGGGACTAAAATTTGATCTGTCAGAGTCATGTTGTAAAGTTGCCCACCTATGTTCAAGTCGACCGCTTTTGCTTATGTAAGCAGTGTCACACCCAATGATTGATTTTTTGGGCTTTCATATGACTTGCCTGGCTTCAAATAGAACTTGTTTCTGGGGTCATCGAGCCATCTGAATCTGATGAAAACACTGGTTTGGTTCGAAAAAATCATATTCTAGAGTGATGATACCCCCTCCTTCTCCTTTGCCTTGACTTCTGAACCACTCGGATGTACATCTAGCTGGGCCAGGTGGCTTGGACTTGCACTCATCTGACGACAGTTCTCCTTTGCCTCGACCTCTTACTTGCTCAGACACATGTCTCACTGCGTTGTGCATGCTCAGCGAGGAAGCTACAAGCAAATGTACCAGGTGGCTTATGCTCATTTAGCAATAATCCACTGAAATGCATGTCAGCGAGGAGCCATGAGTGAGTGAATGTATGATGTGACTTACACTGATTCAATGCCTCGTGCAATCTCTGAGCTGAACATAGGAGGGCATTTCATATTTGATGTACTTGCAGGGTCGCCTGACTTGGAGACGAGGAGTCGCCATCCCAGGCCCAGGCCTCTGGTGCCTCAATTGGATACTCTATATGCAGTGAATTCTCAGGGGAAAATGTCACTGTATGAGCTGGAGGACCACAACCTGGGCATCACTTGGCATATTGAGCACTATCATCTATGCTACTGGTAGCATGGTCAACAACAGTCACTCCCAGGAATAATAGGTGGAAATGGAAACTCAAAGGCCAAAAGACTGGTTGATCTGCCAAGTTCTTGAGAATATTTTACAACACCAATACTTTGTCTAGGGTGATGTGTTCTGAGGCATTGTCATAATTCTTTGATAGTCTTGTCTTCCTTAACATGGCACTTATGCAACACTGGTTCTACCTCAAACATATTCATAACCGAAATTTATATAATTCACATTAGCGATACACAGAGTGACATGAATAGCAAATGCTCTCAGAAGCGAAAATTATTTATACTATTCTAACAGTTACATTAAACACAATTAACTAAACCCTCATAGCAGGGTGAGAGCTATCTACAGCCATCAAAAGCAAAAAAAAAAAAGTTGTTCTCAAAAAGCCTCATGACGCGAAAATAACTGGCACTATTATCAATAGTAGACTCCCATTGAGGAGTGACAACCAGTCAAAGGCCCCCAAGACCCACAAAGTGAAAGAAAATGCGAAAATAGCTGGCACCATTATCAATGGTAGACTCTGTTAAGACCGTACTCAAGGGGTATCGGATCCGAAGGGCTTTGGCCTCAGCTTGTGCGCTGTGCCCCTTACCCAAGTACGTGCCCTTAATTTCAGAATGAAGTCCGGATGGAATCCGACGAAGTCCAAAGGACTTCCGGAGGCTGGCTACTCTGGTTGAGTGCCGGAGGACTTCCGGATGAGCGCGGGAAACTTCCGGAGGAGTACAGGAAACTCTGGAGTTTCATCCACTGCATTGGGTCCGAAAGTGAGACTTCCCAAGATAAGTTCCCTAGGTAGAAACAGATAGGAGAGACTGCAAAGGACAGAGTCCAAAGCAGGATAGGATAGGAGGAGTGGTCCGAAGGACAGGACGTCCGAAGGTCCGAAGGTTACGACATCCGAAGGTTACGATGTCCGAAGGTTACGATGTCCGAAGGTCTGGAGGACCGGAGGAGTGGACAGGATTCTAAGACAAGAGAAGGAGGGCTACAATGGACAAGGTCCGGAGTAGAAACAGACAGAGGTAGACTACACTTAAGTAGAGACGGAGTTGACAGGAAGTAGACAGAAGTCTCGGAAAGACAGGAAGTGCCGGAAAGGCAAAAGTCCGGCTTAGGGAATCAATCCCTAATCATGGATGGGGATGGAAGACAAATCTGGAGGACCGGAAAGTCGGCCTAGGGAAGGATTCCCTAGGCCTAAGGAAAGTCAATACTAAGATGGACCGAAGTCCAAGAACAGATGCGAGAGAGAGCAGAATCTAAGATGAGTGTAATCTAAGATGAGTGGAATCTAAGTTGATATTCGAACCAAGGAAACTTTACAGGAGTTGTACAGAGGTTTATATACTGGAAGGGATCTGAGAGGATCAGTAAGCAAAGACTAATGCTATGTACGAGTATGTGGAAACAGATTGGTAAGTATGAACAGAGCATAAGTAAATGAACTCGGAGATGAACAAAGTACAAGGATCAATAAGCAAGACGGAAACACAGATAACCGAAGTCCGGAGTCAAGGGGATTACCATAAGGAGATAGACGCTGATTTAAGGTTTGAGCTTCGGATATGAGTATAGGTCGGATCTGGAGGTCTGGAGATATTGGATGAGGCGTCTGGATATTGGATGAGCGGATCTGGAGATCTAGGTGAAGACGGGACTAGGATATGGATAATGGATATAGTCCGGTAGTCTAGGGAAGGTATAGTCCTAGGTGGAATGAGCTCGGATCTGAGTGGACCAAGGGTGGATGAAGCAGGCTAAGCTGCGGAGGTCCGGAGGTATGGATATATGGATGTACGAAGGTGTACGGATCCGAACCGATAGTGGACTAGAGGACTGAGGTCATGGACAAGGGTATGGAGGCATGGATAAGGGTCTGGAGGTCCGGATGTGCATCTGGAAGGCGTCCGGAAAGCGTGGGAACATCATCGGACGTAGGTCCGGAATACGGGATATGACAGACTCCCATAGAGGAGTAACAACCAGCAAAAGAGGCCCCCAGACCAACAAAGTGAAAAAAAAGCGAAAATAGCTGGCACTATTATCAATAGTAGACTCCCATGGAGGAGTGACAACCAGCAAAGAAAGCCCCCAGACCCACAAATTCAAAAAAAGAGTTTAGAGCACTTCAGTCAACCACTTGAAAGGACCTAGTGGGTGTGTTTTAGGATAGTATTCCCAGTATTTTACCCTATGTACTGGGATGTCCTGGTCCACACTGAAGCAAGTATCTGGGCCATCCCAAGGACCTATTTTTGATCTTTCCCAATCCCAACCGGGATCACTCTAGCATGTCTCTGGGATGTCCTGGGGCATTTATTAGGAGGGCTTTCCCATCATAAATAGGGGTGATAGGGGTCCCTTTTCAGACATTTTGACGGCATAAAAATTCACAATTTGTACATTCATAAAAGGAGTAGTACTAGGTATGTAAGGCCAGTATATGTGCTTCAGACAAGATTTTGATATTGGACAAAACCTGCAGGGATTTTGGCCCAAAACATTGTCATAAACCTAAGAGAAGTCTAATGAGAACTGTAAGGGTGGGTGGGCACCAGAAGTGTATGACAGATTCAAATAGACAGTATCCTATAGTCTGTTAGAAGATGACGGGGGGTGTAACGAAGGGGGGGGGGGGTGGGAAAGATAATATGCAATAAAATGTGGGAGTTTTACTTGATAGTCTATCAGAAGATGAAGTGGGGGTGTAATGAAGGGAGGGTGGGAAAGATAATATGTAATGAAATGTGGGAGTTTTACTTGCGAGTCTGTTAAAAGATGACGGGGGGTGTAACAAAGGGGGGGTGGGAAAGATAATATGCAATAAAATGTGGGAGTTTTACTTGCGAGTCTGTTAGAAGATGATGCAATACAATGTGGGAGTTTTACTTGATAGTCTATCAGAAGATGAAGTGGGGGTGTGTGCAATGGACGGTGGTGGCAAAGACTCAGATAAGGAATCAAATGGGGGAGCTTTACTTGCGAGTCTGTTGGAAGATGATGGGGGTGGGAAAGATGATATGCAATAAAATGTGGGAGCTTTATTTGTGAGTCTGTTAGAAGATGAAGCAGGGGGTTGCAAAGACTCAGATAAGCAATAAAACAGGGGTGCTTTACTTGCAAGTCCATCAGAAGACAAAGGGGGGATGGCAAAGAGGATATCCAATAAAATATGGGAGCTTTACTTGTGAGTCAGTTGAAGACAACTGACTAGCACTGGTAAATATTATATCATTTTAAAGTAGAGAGGGGGCAATAGCTGGGCTTTCCCACTGACCCTACTCTCCCACCCACCCCTCTACTACTATCTGGGCCTTCCCGCCAACCCTAATTATACCAGTTGGGCTCTCCCACCCACCCCTCTACTACTATCTGGGCCTTCCCACCAACCCTAATTATACTGGTTGGGATCTCCCGCTGATCATCATTACACTATTTGGGCTCTCCCACTGACCATAATGACACTATTTGGACTCTCCCATCTCCATCTAAACTACTATCCAGGTGTTCCTGCTCACCCGAATTATGCTAATATATCCTGGCCTTAATCAGCTCTTGTAGACTTTGGAGTATGTTCAAATCACATGCATTTCAGTATTTGTATTCTACTCAAAGTGTACATATTTCTATTTACCTGAGCACAGTGAACACAAATACATCTGAATATAGATATTGAAATCTACAACGATTAATATTTTGTGCAAAGTACATGTTATGCTACAAAATTGCTAGTGTGGGGCAAAAGACTTAGCAAAGTTTTGATGAGATGAGCAGCATTCAGCAGGCATATACAATTTGGCAACGTGGAGATATAAGGACTTGTGGTGTAACAGTTACAGTGCGTGTATACCTGTATGGTATGTTTATCGCAGTGTGAGTTCGAACCCGCCAACATGCATTTTAAATGTACTTTTTTTTTCTTCAGCTGAAAAATCCAGGGACAGAGGAGGTCGATATGAATCCTCTTGGTGAAAAAGATGTGTAGCATGTGATGATAAATTATGATGTTGCCATTCGTCGTTATCACCACACCTTCTCACAGATATAGTGCGCAAACTTGTTTTTCGGACATTTTAGGCCGTTGGTAGGGTACACATATGATCGCATTGCAAATTCGTCAACAAAAGGTAGACAGACATGACCTGTCTTGTTCCGACACATGGGAGTACTATGATTACATGTTAAAGCTTCATCCGCACAAGAGACAACTGAAGTGATGAGTACATGAAGTACAACGGTGAGAGGTACACAAAGTACAACAGCTAGAGGTACGCGAAGTACAAAAACGTGAGGCGCTACTATGAACAACCAAAGGCAAGCAAAGTCAAGTTGAGTGAGTGGACAGAACAATTCTTGCCCATGTTAGTAGCGAAACCGCGAAGGCATGTCTTCATAATGAGAGTCACCAGCTCCCCTTACTTGGAACCTCTGGTTGAAATCATTAGCATGATTTTGCCAGCGTGAGTGAGCAGGACGTCCAGGATAAGAATCATCATCACTAAGCGCCACAGGAGAAGTCTCGCGTGGCCTGTAGGTGGGCCGATAGTACCTTGAGCGAGAGGGACCATCTCGCTGAGGAGGGTATACAGGAGGTGAACGAGAATATTCACGGCGGCGGCTTGGGGCAACGAAATTTCTGTCCTCACAACGAGGACCTGGGTAAGGTGCAAGTCTAAGCAATTAAGTTAATATATGTTGGAAGTTGTGGAAAGGTAAGACATACTCCAAGTCTGCATCATTACGAGGGTCAGTGGGACGCTCCTCCATGCGGTGCATGAATGTAGGGTCAACCTGAAGAAGATCAACATTGAGTCTTGATGAAATAGCGTAGCATTTACCCATAAAGTTTTCTTCGCCTTGAACGGCAGGCTAGTCTGTCGTCTTCCACCACCGACAGGTTCATCTCTGCTTGTAGGCAGAACAGGGCGAGATTCACGATCAAACGCATCTGGCACTTGAGGAAGATGAGTGTCCTCGTGGCGATGTACTTCTGTGAAATTGGTAGGGTGACACTGGTTTGATGGCAAGGTCGGGGGGCTCGGAGTGACAGGAGATTCATGATCACTCGGCAGCGTTTCGTGAGTAGAGGGAGTCTGACCATCCGGATGTGCTTCATGAGCTGCCAATATATCTTCAGGGACAGACACCTTAAATTTGGCGGAGTCGACCAGCTTGCGTAGCACAACATCCAAGGCACTGGTCACCAAGGGGATGTCAAACATCTCCGGCACCTCGTCATTGAGCTGCTTGATACATTCTTGCACAATTGACATCAGAAAAGGTATAATGATAACGTGGAAATGATATATACCATCTGGCCAAGCTGCGAACTCGATCTCGGGTACATCGACATCTAATTCACTCATAATGTCTTCCACAGTGCGCTCCTGACCTCGGCGCTTGCCCTTCGACTTCTTTTTCTCTAGCTCTAACAAGCTCTCAGCTTCAGTGCGGAGTTCTGCCTCATAATAGGAATGCGCTTTGCGCTTGATGAAAGGAACGACAAGTAGCTTGAGGTGCTGAGAACTTAGGTTGTGAGGATTGAATTCGGGACTGATAGGGAGGACATCTTCAGGCCAGTTCTTAATCATGAACTTGTACTGGAAAGCATAGTCGAGAAGCTTCTGCCACTGGACTGCTTTGGGTCGATACCCAAACTTCACTATTTGAACAGACTCCAGTGAATCGTTGAATTTGGACTGACTTGAGTACTCACAAGTGTGCTCGAGTACCATTAATGGCCATATCCTCCTGTAACGGTCACGTGGAGCCTCGTTTGGCTTTGAAAGTAGAATCTCATAAGCCCCTACTCCCCCCATAAACTGCGGCATGGATATATTGTAGCCTTTCACTCTGTGAATATATCAGGAGGTAGGAAAAGTCCAGAATAATAAGACGTACTTCGTTGCAGTCACGACACAATCTAATATTGCGCAAGCATCCAGTTGATGCTCATTGATCAACTTGACTATGAGGTTGGAGCCCGCGACAAAGCTGGATGCCTGTCGAGCAGCCTCGTCTTGTGTTGTATCAAATATACAGCCGATGGCCTCGACTCCTTCAAGGCGAGAATAAGCAGACAACTATATTGAGTCATTAGTTGTAATTTAGAATGCACTAATGAAGTAGATGTACCTTTCTTGCAATATCCTCCCTCATTGACAAAATGGTCTTGGCGCGTGATTGATTGGTATTGCCGCCAGTAACGTTGTAGTTGCAAATTATGTCCCACTCTTCGTTATCCTTGCCCAGCGCATGATAATGTTTGCGTTGACATTCTTTCCAGTCAATGATAGCTGAGACTCTCGAGTTAGCATCATCTACACCACAGAATGGGGGACTGACATTCTTTGTCCTTGCGGGGGTGATTATCCATGAACCAGCATTGGTGGGCATTCCAATCAGACTCTGATCGTGAATGCTTGATGGACAGACCAGCCTCAATGAGAATAGTGCGTGCGGACTTGCCATACTTGGCGCCAATCACCTGAGCTTCTTCGGCTGTTTTCTGTCCAAGTTCCTGAGCCTCATCGATGCCCTCCTGACATAGCCATCCACGCTTTAAATGACCCGAGAGTTCGTCTTCATTCCCACTGTTGTCAATGTCCGGCATCGGGCCAAAGACTATACTGGCTGGAGTGGGGTTGCTACCATGTGAAATAGATGTATGCTTCTTGCGAACGGTTGTCGAGTGAGAAGTTTTTTGGGAAGTGTTGGCCAAGGTAGTTTCGATTGCTGAAGACCTTTTCCTGCGCTTAGCAGGCGGTGAAGACGGGCTGTTGTGGTCGAGGTCGAGGTCGAGGTCTTTGTTTGCATCTGACTCATGGGCGGAATCTTGATCAGATGTTGCGAGGCCTTCATGGTAGCTGGTATCTGATGAAGAGCTTTGAGAGCCATCGTTGAAATTTAAATTGTAGCTGCCCGTCTTGACCCTTCGAGGCCGAAGTCTCCTGGCTGCGCACAACAGATGTCCATCAGCCCTCCCCACTAAGAGAAAAGTAAGATAGTACATACCTTGTGAAGTCTTGATGTCCTCGTTATTTTCGCCACCCTCAGGCTCTTCATCGGCATCCTTGGCGTTGTTGTCGCTATCGCCTTCTACGTTGTCTTCATGGTGACAACCATCAGCCTTCCCGACCATATACTAAATGAAAAATAATATACCTGAAGTCTTTCCACGTACGGAGCCATCATTATCCTCATCCTTGTCTTCGTTAGCCTGGTTGTGTTCGCGGTCTTCATTAATCATATCATCATCGGCATCATTGTCGCTACCGCCGTTCATATCATCATCTACATCCATGCGAGTGTCCGTAACCGGTACGTCATCATCGATGTCAGGTGTATCTATGAAAGGGGTTAGTATAGTTATTGTAGTGAATGCCGTGAATTATTACCTGGGGGATGGTTGCCTTGCAACTGCATTCCAGAAGAGACGGAGTCCACTGTAGGTTTTACGTTTGGTTTGCGAGGGCGAGCAAGGATTCGAGCATAGTCCTCAAAGGTCGCACCCGAGGAACGTCTGGGTAAAGGATGAGGTTTTGGCCGGTGAGGGTCATCCGGAGCAGGAGATGACCCAGGGACAGCATTTCTTTGGTGCTTATTATTTTGTTTGGCGGGGGGTTGATAGCAACACCACTGCGTGTGCGCATGACATAGGTGCCAGTACCGGTAGCACCACAACAGGCTGCATTTCTGGTAGACAGTGCCATTGAAACGTAGATGGGCTCGATATTGAGAAAAGGGGTGCTTTACACGAATGTTGAAGCAGGTAGCTTGTGAAACATGAAGTCTTACAGCTAGATTTCAAGACTCGAAGTCTTGACAGGACGGTAGAAGAGTACAGAAAACTAATGGTTGCGAGTCAAAATAAGAAAGAATCTTGTTTAAAAAACACAAACATTGCGGGTTTTAACTGATGGTAAGGCGCCCAATACACATCAAGAAATAATATTTGATCCCGCCCAATCGACACCAAAACGAACAGAGGTACATTGAAAGAACATCGTTAGAAAATTGCAATATCCACCACAAAGGATGATATACTAACTTATTGTGGATGGCCCACATTAAAAAAAGCTTCTAAACTTCCGAAAAAGAGGGTCCAAATGGGTAATGGGGCGAATATGAGCTTCTCCGTCGTAAGAATCCAGGCGGTACTGATGATGCCATGGTCATCATCAACAATCTCCTCCAGTGTGTTGAGAAAAGAATGCTTACAATTATACACGCCAGTTTCCCTGCCAGATCTCACTGCTTTTGCCATGTTAATAACTAGCAGGATGTGGGCAAAGTAAGGTCGTGCTTACTTGAGATTTCACCTTTTCCACCTGGCAAACAAGTTTAGTTATGGGTCCCATATTTTACATACCCCAAACTTT
Source organism: Suillus subluteus (assembly GCA_016647755.1). Lineage (NCBI taxonomy): Eukaryota > Fungi > Basidiomycota > Agaricomycetes > Boletales > Suillaceae > Suillus > Suillus subluteus. Next base: position 251,333 of record JABBWI010000091.1, on the reverse strand, counting down.
GATTATCTGTTGTAAGTAGAATGAAACGATTGTAAAAATGTAAGATGGGGGGAGGATGTACTGATCGGTAGTTAGAATACAAAGTAGTTGAGGTGTTCAAGATTCCCACAGACAATCAAACAGAGTTGAATTGCTGGACATGCACTTGCGCAGAGGATGAATGGATATTGGCGCGGTGTTGAGGCATCCGACTCGTAGTCAGACAGCCAGACAGTGCTGGATGACGCGAAGTCACCCAGCCAAAGCGTGTCTGCCTCGAAGGCAGAACCATGCGATGAGGCCAGTCAATGCGGTGAAGGGTAATAGATGCAGATGTTGTTTAAAAGTCCTGCATATAATCAATTAGAATATAATTAATGGACACATATCTTTGTAGAGGATGGATGGATGTGGGCGAGGTGTTGAGGCAGGATGGTAATCTGATTCGTAGTCAGACAGCCGGATAGCACTGCATGACACGAAGTCACACAGGCAAAGCTTGTCTGCCTCGAAGGCAGACCATGCAATGAGGCCAGAGGATGAAGTGGAGATGGGGGGCAAACAATGAGGCCAGACGATGAGTGGAAATGGGGCCAAACATTGATGAGATTACTAAATTTGTTGAATTCAGAAGGGCTTTCCCAGGCTTTGACCTGGGCTTTCCCACTCTAGGTAAGGGCTTTCCCACACGAATCAAAGTGTGAAGTCCAACTCCAAACACTTTTCCTCATCCTCAATGCTACTCCTCATCGCGGTGGTTCACGTTTCCCCGACTCTATAGTCTACCTTCGTGGTGGGCGTACTGTGAGCAGCAACTTCGTGTTGCTTGCTGCCATCGATTGCTTAGACTTCGGTCGGCAGTCTTAACATCGACTATCCCAGTATCTTGCTTCGACCGCCACCACTGTCTTCGACCGCCACAGTTGTTCCACAACCAGCATTGTCTTTTACTGTAAGTATTGTCTTGCCGCCACCACCACAATTGTCTTCAAGTGCCGGCATTGTTTTGCCACAGCCAGAACTGCATTCACCACTAGGAATTGTCTTAAATCACCAGAACTGTCTTCAGCCGCCAGAACAACCTTCTGTCCGACTTCACTGATCTATTTGCACGCTGCTGCTGATATACTGATCTTGCTCAATACTGCTGTAGATCTTCATAGGTAAGTACATTCTTTATATTTGATCACGCTATCACAACCGACACTGGGTCTTTAACCAGAATCGTTCAAGACTCCTGTCGCCCTCTACAGTAAGTTTCTTTACTACATTGATTTATGCTATCATTACTGACATCACGCCCTCATCAGATCTCTCCAATCTTTCAAGACTCTTACTATCTGCCTTCGTGGGTCTTGTTGGAGACTGCTGTAGACCTTCATAGGTAAGTATATTTGTTATATTTGGTCACGCTATTATGACTGACATTGGGTCTTTAACCAGACTTGCTCAAGACTCCTGTTGCCCTTTGCAGTAAGTTTCTTTACTACATCGATTCATGCTATCATCACTGACACCACGCCTTCATCAGATCCCCCCCCAATCTTTCAAGACACTCTCACTATCTGCCTTCATGGTAGCATTTAAATCGGCAGTGACTTCGAGTCACTGTTTCATTTAAATTTCCTTCATCAGTGACTACGAGTCGCTGTGTCTTTCCCTGTTCTCAATATCACGGTTCCTGGAGCTACTATCATGTCGATTCCTGTCTTCAAACCATTCATGCATGATGGTGACCGTACATTTTGTCATCTTCATACCTCTACTGCTCTTGATTGATGATATCCAGGTTACCTGACTGCCACTGATGCTTTCTGTGTGGCTACATATGGCCACCGAGTTATCACAACTCCTAACATGAAATTCATTCCCCAACCCTTCGACAATGAATCTGACATCATTCAAGCACGCGCAAATGGTAGATATTGGGCCCTGGATCCCTTCCAGTGGCCCCAGATGTATGACGACTTATACGCTCGAAGTTTTGCAATTCCACACCAGGAAGCCTATGCGGACGACACAAGCATGATGTACGCATGGTTCAGACCAACCTTCTCAAGTGACTTCATGCCCATCTCTCCCGGCAATCTTTTTGGTCAACTCAAGACCGACATTGTCGGCCATCTCAAGCACTTATACGAGAAGGCCAACACGCGGGTTAACAAATACAAGGTTGCAAGGTCGCACAAGGAGGATCACGTAGTTGGGTGGGCGCATGCAATGCCCGCTGTCCACGAGCGCTTCCAGCAAGCCATGGCCTGGCGCGACATCATCATAATCATTGCTGAATATCAGCGCCGGTTTCTCGATATCTGGGCAGTTCTAGACTATTACGAAATTATTGAGCCTCGCATGCGATTCGTCGACACTACACATAAGGTTGACCCCAAATGGATGGGTTGTTTCACTGAAGATGTCGCTATCACCACGAAGGTGCACGCTGCTGGAGTTCCTGTCTGGCTTATCCGCGATGCCAGACTTGTCAATCCCAACATGAACATTGTCAAAGTCGTTTCGCTCACACCACCTGATGACCTCATCATCAGCATGTATCATGATCCTATCAAATTCTTTGCTCAACCATTCGACATCATCATTAGAGGTCCCAATAATCGCCAGCATCATGAGGCCGCTCGTCAGCCATACTCCAACTTTGAGAAGTTGCCGGTTCCAAAACCCCAAGTGGACCAGCTGGTAACGAGGGAGTCATTGGTAGGAAGGGCGCGCGTAGACAAAGGGAAGGCCAAAATGAGTGCCAAGCTTGTGCCGTGTAAGTTCAGCATTCTTCTTTCAGTTGTTGTGACTAATTAATTCCTCAGACAATGCAACCGCTCTGCATCAGAATAAAGCTGTATCTGGCCGTGACAAGTGGTCTGATATAGATCACCCTTACATGCCGCCAATGAACTCTTTCTTCAAGATAGCGCTGGAGGATGCAAACAAAGATTTCCTCCGTATCAAGCATCCCTGAGACAAAATGGACGATGGTTACTCGCTTCCCGATCCAGGTTTATTCGTCAATGTTCTTTCCCCGCAATCCTTGGTGAAGTACCTTGCTAACTGGCTGGCATGCTGCCCTACCTGGATAGAACGTGTCTACGACGAAAGGCCTCGACCTCTTCCTCGTGCCCAGAACTGGCATGACTTCTTGATATCTCAGCATGCTCAGGAACCTTCAAACATGCAGACGTCTGGCAAGACCAGCAAGTCGAAAGCAGTGACCGCTTTACTTTTCCAAAAGGAAGTTCCGGTACTGCGGGCCTTGTTGGCGGGACCCACAAATGTTCACTGGCATGGAAAGGATATAGCCATTTCCACGCTCGACAATCCCCCCGCAGATCTCGCTCGCCAAATCGTGTATGAAATATGCGAGCAAAGTTTTCGATATGAACTTCTAGACCTGGATGAGCATCTTGGTTGCGATGCACGTAAGAACAAGGAGGCAAGGAAGGAAAGGGCGGAGCTTCTTCGTAGCATCTTCCCGTCGAAATCATTGAAAGTTTGGAACAGGGACTTACCTCAACAGAACGACAGACTCAATGCGCCATCTTTCGACGCTGCTTTACCATATTTCGAAAGTTTCCGCAAGGTGTTGTCAGCGTGGGAGCACTTTCCCGAGTCCCTCAAACAACCTTTTGATGCTACCGGGCATGAGCACGATATCTGGAAGGGGATGAAGGAATGTTGTCTCTTTTACGTGCAGTCTTATTTCGACAATACTGGCCATCCACCTATCGTTCCTCACTTACTGTATTCGGTCGCCTAGATCTAGATGTTGTGTGCTCTTTTCCCATCGCAATCATTGTCATCTTACAAATTTAATTCGCATATACCCCCAATAGTCAATAATTTGTATACCATCTTGTGTTACCATTGCCATTTCAATCATATGGGACTTTGTCATGGTCAAACAGGTTATCTTAGATATCAACGTTTTTTTTTCCGCATACCGCTAATATTTCAGTTTCACAGAGCAGAGTGTACGCGAACAGGTAGGGTAGAGTTCCTTCCTTCAAATTTGCTAGCCCTCATTTGCTCCAAAGGTTGATCGACATATTCAACCACTTTTTCGGGTTTGTTTATGGCGCAAGTTTGGGACTTCGAGTCCCTCCTAGTAGTTGACTTCGTGTTGACACTGACCTTAGTGCAGGCTTCATGCTTGCCTTCGACTATCTCATAGTCGACTTCGTGTTGACACTGACCTTAGTGCAGGCTTCATGCTTGCCTTCGTGTTGATACCAACCCTAACATGGGCTTCGTGCTTGGCTTTCAATATCTCGCTATGGTCTCACTCAATCCTATCACTGGGCCGTCCACTCCACCCTCTCACAATACGCAGCACGAACTCATCACTTCTTCAATGGTGAAGAGGAGGCGGCGACCGCAGCAAAGCTGCAAGTTTCATCTTCATATAGCCCCCCCACTCCTCGTACTTCCCGGAAGGAAACGCCTCACCCAACAATCACTCAATAATCCAGGAAGGTCACAGCAGCAACAACCTTTGCGCGATACCGATACTGCTAACCAGCATGATAGTCCATCCGCTGGGAATACTTTAGAGCGTGGAGAACACTTGTCTTTCTACAGCTCACTACACTACATCTCCGATGGTGATTCAATCCTACCTTCCCCATCGAAGGGCCGCCAAAAGAAGATGAATCAGTGGCGACGCTGGACAGATGAAATCATTCCTTCCTTGATCGCTCCATACCTTACATACTTGCGCAAATCGGCTTCCCTTTGCGATCAAATCGAACTGCAGCCAGATGAAGTTGCTACCTTTCAATGCAAATCGTCTTGTCGATGGAGGGTTCTCGATATCACTTGCATACTCTTCAATTGTATGTCTCTCTTATTACCTGAGTTATTGGTTGTCTAATAATATCGTAGATATCGAGATATTATGAATTGAGTGCTGCCCTTGCGCGCCTGCTCCCCTTCAGCTCCTGTCTCGCAGTTACTTTGCCTGCACTCCCATCACTCCTTCCCTCGCTGTCGACCTTCAGTTGCTGGAACTTGTCAAAACTTTGTTCGTACATATCACTCCCAACACAACTGCTTGGTGCGAAACACTCGAAGTCTTTCTGGCTGGCCACGGGTATCACCTTACCACCAAGGTGAGTCAAGCGCCTATACTGAGTTTTGAAGCATCAATATTTTTATAGGATAATATTCGTCGTCGGTTTGGTAATGCCTATCATTGGTACTCTGTACTCTTCATGAGTGCTGATGATCACCTGTCCAATCTCATCGGAACTCATCGCCCACTTCCACCATCGTCAACTGAGGGACTGACACGTCCAAGTGACTATCTGAGGTCTCGTTGTACAATTTGTTTTGGCTTGGATGATTGGCGAAAAAGTAGAACTCTTAATCTCAAGTAAGTTGTTTCAATATTAGCAACTAAAACAATTCTAAAGTATATGATAGACCTGATGTCCATACTTGCATCGACGCATGCTTCACTCAAAAACGTTCACTGGACCAACGCGGTGGCGGGCCAGATCCCCCAAACCCAGTCAGATCGGTTTTCCTTTCGGATGATGAGGTGACATCGATGGAGGTTCATGTGCAGAGTTGTCACGGCAGACCCCTTGATCGGGGTCGCAAGAGAAAGCAACCTGCAGCCACAGAAGAGGAGGGGGATGACTACGAGGATGGCATGTGAGTCCCGATCTCTGTGCTAGATGGCTGCGGTGATTCTTTTCTTGCCACTGATGAGAAACGCGAAAAGGCCAGCACCCAATTTTTTGCAGATACAGGCGTGATGGCCATGTTATGTCGGCACGATCATGTACTATGGCTCGCCAACATGACGTCGGCGGGAGAAAAGCAACATTATGCTCTCGCCCTCATCAAGAAACTTTTCGATAATCTCCCTACCGATATGACCATTGGCCTGTTGTATGATATTGGCTGTCAGCTTCATTGAAGTTGCCTCAAGTACCAACTCCTCGATGATGCGGTTCTTCACCGTATAACTTTCGCGATATCAGTCTTTCACGCTTACGGCCACCAATGGGCATGTCAAATTATATACCATCCTCGCAAATGTGAAGGCTTTGGCCTTTCAGATGGAGAAGGTTGTGAGCGTTTATGGAGTGCACTCAAACATCTCATTGCTCCGCTACGCGTTTCTGGGGTGAGTGTCTCTGTTTCGAGAATGATTGCATACAAGCTATAGCCGCTCATGACCATACTTGCCATGATCGTATTATTCATTCACCTCTAACTATAATTTACATACTTGCTACTTACTGACCGCTTTTTCAGTTTCATCAGTGACTTTTTGTCCTCAACACTCAAGTCCAGCACCTCGATGATAAGAACCTTAGTTTATATGGCAACTGGTTGATCAGGAGGTGGAATAACTGCGTCAAGAAGAAGAGTACTGCAACGCAGGCTCTACGTGAGCTTTCAGTCGATGAGACCTGTGTACGCCAGGAATGGAAATCGCAAGTTGAATATCAGATGAAACCCCTGCCTCGTAAGTGCTACCGTTCGTGATGTACAATTATAATATTCATGCACGTGAACTCGACAGGAAGATCGAAGACAAATAATGACGAGGAAATCTCAAAAATTCTCTCCCTTGAGAAATCTCTTCTGGAGATTGATGGAGCGGTGCGATGCATGGAAATGCAGCTATGTATTGGAAATGTTGACAATCTCACTGACTACAAACTTCGTCTTGTTGAAGAGCGCGCTCACCGATCAAGAATCACAGACACTTTGAGCCACTGGAAGACAAGACTTGGCATCAGTCAGCACACCCATCTAGAACAACTACGTCGCAACGTATATCTACAAGTCCGTTTAGACGCTCAAGCTCTTAAAATGCGTATCCACGAATGACTTCAACAGCGCAAGTTCGAAATTGAGAAGCTTGAATGCTCTTACAGGCAAGCTGTGAATGGTAGTTATATTCTAAGTTATACATATGGACCTCAACTGACTGCATTTTTTTGTCACAGAGCGCAAGCTCAATTCCCATGTCGATGCTGCAATCCAGTGACGCAATCCTATGATACGAAAGCTCGTGTCCACATACAATAACCTATGTGCAGATCTTAGTGCTCTTATCAGACAACGCCGCAGTCCTCTGAATGCTATACCACCCAACCCCATCTCTCCTACCGGTATTTTTGATCTGGATATTGATGCTGACATTTGGGAGGACATTGGACTCAACGATGTTGTGCCAGAACCCCCTGATTGGCTAGCGGATGAGGACACATGTGCTGCGATCAGACTGCTGCTTGAGATTGACCGATGCAATGAAGAAGAGTCTCGTGTGAAGGTAGAGCGCTGTGCTCTGCAAGAGTGGGCCATGCATGAGTGGGATGGTCTACAGAGGGCGCGCGCACATGCAAGTGAGTTTCTTTCGCACCTCACTAATATTCCATGCTGATTTTCGAAGATCATGATGAAGCAATCCTGTATCACATGAATTGCCGTGCTTGACAATTCATTGTCCTTGTACTGGGGTGGCAGATGAAGGTTCGTCCCATTCCATGTGCATGGCCTATGCCTGACTGCTGGGGGCCGTCTCACACCGAACTTGCTAATGGGACACCTGTGGTGTACCTTGATGACCCTGATGACGAAGATCATGTGTCGGATGATGGAGATGACTGGGAATCTGATATTGGTTGTGGTGATGAGGAGCTCATGGACGTTTTAGAAGATATTGCATTAATGGATCAGTATAGAGGGCAAGAGGTACATGACATCGAGGGTGACTATGTAATTCATGAATCATTGATAGATAGCCCAACAAAATGTGTTAGATTTAATTTGTAGTACTCTAGGTGTGCTGGACAATCTAAATCTTATGAGTAAAACTTAATTGGCACTTGTGCTTGATATCAGAGAGGTCGAGAATGTGCACATCACGTGATTTGACCATTACAGTCGGAAATTTCCAAAGGTGCCTTGCAAGGGACCCCTCTTGAGTTTAATTGAGGGGTTGCAACAGCACCTGAAAATTTTCCAACTTAATTGGAAAGGACTTGCTTGTGTGTTGCACAGAGCTTGCAAGGAGCTGGTCAATTTACCCTTGCTTGCAATATTTTCGGGTCCACTTCCAAGGCACTTCAAATGGGCTCAGTCAATCGAGGACTTACAATGCCCTATAAGGCATTCCAACCAAAAATAACATTGTCCGACAATACTTTGATGAAGACATATGACAGATGGGAGAGCCCAGATGATGTGTATAGGGTCGGTGGGAGAGCCCAGCTGGTGTTGGTTGGATCGGCAGGAAGGCCCAGTTGCTAATTGAATGGCAGGCGGGATAGCCCAGATGATGTGTATACGGTCGGTGGGAGAGCCCAAATAGTGTTGGTAGGTTGGTGGGAAGGCCCAGGTGCTGATTGAATGGCGGGCGGGATAGCCCAGATGATGTGTATACGGTCGGTGGGAGAGCCCAAATAGTGTTGGTAGGGTCGGCGGGAAGGCCCAGGTGCTGATTGAATGGCAGGCGGGAGAGCCCAGATGACATGTATAGGGTGGGCGGGAAGGCCCAGATAGTACTAGAGAGGTAGATGGGAGAGCCCAAACAGTGCCATTAGCTAGTCAGATTTATCTATTCCCCCCCTCTCTAGATAGCATCCCGAATTGAGATTGGTGCCTACATTCCTCTCTTCACCTCTCATATCTCCATTAGAAAGATTTGCTTCATTGGCGATGACAAACAATTGTCACACTATGGTCAGGATGATATCCAGGACCTGAAGAGCATCTTTGAGGTCAAGCATCTCAAGGACCATGCCCTCTTCCTGAACACACAATACAGGATGCCTCCTCGAATTGAAAACTTCATCTCTCAAGCTGTATATGATGGCCTACTCAAGTTGAACCCACAACACCCTGTCACAAATGAGAGGATGGCTTGTTATTTTATCAACATTCCTAGCCAGGAACAGTAACATGGAACTAGCGGGAAGAACCTTGGAGAGTGCCAAATCATTTTCCACATCACTACAATGTTGCAAGCAAAGAATAAGCGGTTCCACATTATCACCCTTTACGACACTCAGCAGAATATGATTGAGGAGTATTTAAAGCATAGTAATGAGCTTGATTTGGGAGGACAAGTGTTTCAATGCTCCCACATTTTATTGCATATCATCTTTCCCACCCTCCGTCATCTTCTAACAGACTCGCAAGTAAAGCTCCCCCATTTGATTCCTTATCTGAGTCTTTGCCACCGCCGTCCATTGCACACACCCCCACTTCATCTTCTGATAGACTATCAAGTAAAACTCCCACATTTTATTGCATATTATCTTTCCCACCCCCCCCCTTCGTTACACCCCCCGTCATCTTCTAACAGACTATAGGATACTGTCTATTTGAATCTGTCATACACTTCTGGTGCCCACCCACCCTTACAGTTCTCATTAGACTTCTCTTAGGTTTATGACAATGTTTTGGGCCAAAATCCCTGCAGGTTTTGTCCAATATCAAAATCTTGTCTGAAGCACATATACTGGCCTTACATACCTAGTACTACTCCTTTTATGAATGTACAAATTGTGAATTTTTATGCCATCAAAATGTCTGAAAAGGGACCCCTATCACCCCTATTTATGATGGGAAAGCCCTCCTAATAAATGCCCCAGGACATCCCAGAGACATGCTAGAGTGATCCCGGTTGGGATTGGGAAAGATCAAAAATAGGTCCTTGGGATGGCCCAGATACTTGCTTCAGTGTGGACCAGGACATCCCAGTACATAGGGTAAAATACTGGGAATACTATCCTAAAACACACCCACTAGGTCCTTTGCTAGCCACAAACACATAGACCTAAGAGGTCCTTTCAAGTGGTTGACTGAAGTGTTTAGAGTGAGTGAAGAAGAGTGAAGAAAGAAGGAGAAAATTTTTGGTTCAAGTTCACCGCATTTTTGCTTATATAAGCATTTCTAAATACTGTATCCATTTGACCTTAGGTTCGTGGGGGTTGTGGTGTGACATGACATAATGGTAGGTTCGCATGTTCGTTCATCGCTGTGACCTGTGACGAACTTAAAGATAGGTTCTCCGACGTGTGCGCTGCGTCGCTGAAGGACTCGGAGACTCCGAGTCGGATTGATCCTCAGTTGATCCTCAGTTGACGACGGGGATTGCTACATGTCCATACCTGACTTCTTTCTAGCTTTCTGTAGTGCCTCAGCGGGATATTGAACACAAGGGTTCATTGATATAATGTAGTAAGTTTATTTGTCTGTTCTGACTGTCCCCGTCTCAGCCACCCATGAATTCTTTCATCCAGGATAGCGCTATTGATCTTTCTCTCGACTTGCAACAGCATTACGCACATCTGCTTGTATTTCCTCAATGCTATGATTCATTTATTCCAGCTCCGCACCTCCCCATCTCGGCTCTTCTCGACTTCACCAATCTACCACCATTTGATCACTCCCTCACGGTGGCCGACTTACATCGTTTTTTCACTTCTGAGCACTGTGTTACAAATGATGTGCCCGCTGACTTCCTGGATCGTACCAGAAGACGATGTGGTTGAGAGTGATGGAGTCGATGACGAAGCCCCATTGGAGGTGGTGCTCGAACATATCATGTCTGACAAGACCTACGTGCCAGAAGGATATATTATGGGCACAGATGGGTCTCTGATAGTGGACGGTGCTGCTGACAAGCACTGTGACATGATTTCGCCTAGTGACTCGGAGGGTATTGAGGAGGCCAGCAGAGGAAAGCGACGGCGCATTGCAAACACGCAATATGGAGAATATGACGCACACTAGTTAGAATTTGTTTTATTTCACAGAAAAATACAAGAGATCCAGATGTCACACTTTTAGGTTCGTCCTCGCCAGATGCCTGTGACTGTCACACGACATAGGTTCAGTTCGAGGTGTTGGCGACGCTGTGACGAACCTAAGGTCGAATGGATAGAGTACAGCCTATCACTCAGAAATTCACATATTCCAGAGTGATGCCACTGTCTCCCCCTATCTACTGTGCCCAGAGGCATGATTCCATGTAAATACTGATGTTCCTGAACTCATGGACCAGTAGAAACAACAGTTTGATGTGTCAAAGTCATGTTGTTGTAAAGTTGCCCATCTATGTGACCACTTTTGCTTATGTAAGCAGTGTCATGATGCTGCCTCACCCAATGATTGATTTTTGAGCTTTCATATGACTTGCTTGGCTTCAAATAGAACTTGTTTCTGGGGGTATTTGGCCATCTGAATCTGATGGGAACACTGGTTTGGTCCGAAAAAATCATATTCCAGAGTGATGCTACCCCCTCCCCCTCCTCCTACCTACTGTGCCCAGAGGCAGGATTCCATGTCGATACTGATGTATAAAAGGATGTTTCTAGTGTTTTTGGATCATATCAATTGATTGGAGATGGTCTCAGAGTCATCTGGGCTCATGTGAATTGTGATGTGTCAGTTGGCCTGATACCCCCCACAAAGATCGATTTTTCTAGGCTTCCCATGACTTGTCAGTCCTTCAAGAGTATTTTTCCTGGGGGTTCTTGATCCCTCTGAACAAGATGGTCAAGCCAGATTTTCCAGAAAAAATCAGGTTCTTGAGATATGCAGGGCCCCCCTCCCCCCTCCTAAGTCATACATCTTGATATTATGTAAATACCGATATATCAAAGGGTGTTGCTAGTGTTTTATGATCACAGAAATCAATTGGAGATGGTCCTGGAGCATTCCCGGCATGTCTGAATTGAAATATGTCAGTTTGCCTCATACCCCCCCCACAAAGATCGATTTTTCTAGGCTTTCCATGACTTGTCAGTCCTTCAAGAGTATTCTTCCTGGGGGTTCTTGATCCCTCTGAATGCGATTGTCGAGCCAGATTTCCCAGAAAAAATCAGGTTCTTGAGATATGCAGGGCCCCCCTCCCCCCTCCTAACACATATATCTTGATATTATGTAACTACCGATATATCACAGTCAGAGCATGCCAGTGTGATCTTATGAACAATATATTGTGTGATGTCATCTTGTTTTGTTAGCTTTCTTGCAGCTGGAAGCAATGCGATGCAGGCATGGCTCCCATTCGGACCCGTGCATCTCGGGAGTGCTGACAATGTGATTGGTGCGATGCAACACTGGCTGGAATAGGATGTACCTATGATGAATGCTGTGCCTGGATAATGATTTGCTCTATGAGATGATACTGATTATTGAATGGCGATGCTCACTGCAGAAATGGTGGTGCTCACTGCAAAAATGGTGCCCAATTGGAGCCGCCATACGGCCGATGCATATATCAATGATTGTCACACAGACAGTCCACAGGCAGTTGTTCATCCAGCATGGTCTGCAATGGGAGCCATCTTTACAGGCAGATCCTCACCACAGGCGTGGTCTCCAATTGGAGCACTCTGATATATTGATACTTAGCAGAGTGATGTTCACAAGAAGTGTGGTCCCCAATGGGAGCCCTCTTATACACTGATATGTTTCAGATAGATATTCACCAGAGGCACAGTGCCCAATGGGAGCCTTCTGTACAGTGAGATACTCACCTCAGGCATGGTCCCCGATGGGAGCCGTGTTTCTATGCAGATACTCAGATACTGACCACAGGGACGGTCCCCAACGGGAGCCGTCTGTACCAGCAGTTATTCACCATGGGTGCGGTCCCCAAGATACCTTTCAGATAGATACTCACCACAGGTGCGGTCCCCAATGGGAGCAGTGTTTCTATGCAGATACTCAGATATTCACCATAGGCATGGTCACGAATGGGAGCCTTCTGTAATAGCAGATATTCACCACAGGCGCAGTCCCCCAAGGGAGCCATGTTTCTACGCAGATACTCAGATATTTGAGCCCCTTCAGTGACAAATCCCGTATTATATGGGTCACCCGACCTACATAATATCCCGTGTAATACAGGCCAGTGGATTATGGGCCGATGTTATGTATATTCCCAATGTTGACGGGTGGGCCGGGAGAAATATTATTTCCGATGGAGACAGGTGGGCCCATCTATGCTGATGTTATATATATCATCGACGATAGCGGATGGGCCGGGAGAAATATTATTATGGAGATGGGTGGGCCCATGTGGGTAATATGTAGAGTAGGATTGACATTATATTATAGACCTGAGGAGAGATATATAGCAAATAGTATTATATAGACGGGTGGGCCGACATATTAGTATTATTTTGTAGATGGATGGGCCAAGGGAGCGGTGAAATGTTTATTAGATAGACGGGTGGGCCGATGTAGAAAAATATTAGATAGACAGGTGGGCCGAGGGTGAGGTGAATTATATATTAGCTAGACGGGTGGGCTGACGTGGGATCATATTAGATAGATGGGTGGGCCGAGGGTGAGGTGAATTATATATTAAATAGACGGGTGGGCCGACGTGGGGTCATATTAGGTAGACGGGTGGGCCGAAGTGGGGAATTTTAGATAGACGGGTGGGCCGACGTCGGGCAATATTAGATAGACGGGTGGGCCCAGCTACATATCATATAGACAGATAGGCCGAGGTACAATCCCGAGTACTGAGTACCAAGTGCCAAGTGCCGGCACTCGGTACTCGGCACTCGGCACTTGGCACTTGAGATGAAAGATTTGACAACACTCGAATGATTAGTACCGACTACCGAGACCCGCCACTCAGCACTTGAGACGAAAGATTCGAGACAAAACTCGAATGTCGAGTACCGACTACCGAGACCCGGCACTCGGCACTCGGCACTTGGTACTCAGCACTCGGCATTTGAGACGAAAGATTCCACACAAAACTCGAATGTCGAGTACCGACTACCGAGACCCAGCACTCGGCACTCGGCACTCGACATTCGAGTTTTGTGTGGAATCTTTCGTCTCATGTGCCGAGTGCCGAGTACTGAGTACCGAGTGCCGAGTGCTGAGTGCCGGGTCTCAGTAGTCGGTACTCAACATTCGAGTTTTGTGTGGAATCTTTCGTCTCAAGTGCCGAGTGCCGGGTCTCAGGGTTCGGGTCTCGGTACTCGAGATGAAACTCGAATGTCGAGTACTGAGTGCCGAGACCTGGAACTCGGCACTCGGCACTCGGCACTTGAGACGAAAGATTCCACACAAAACTTGAATGTCGAGTACCAAGAGCCGAACCCCACGACCCGGCACTCGGAACTCAGTCACTCAATCAATGGACTGGCAGAGGTTACATTCATTCAAAACTTGTATATACATCTACCACTATGCAATTATGTAGCCATGTCAACCTCCCCAGAAGACTCTTCAAGCTTCACCTCCACCTCAACATCCATGTTGCTGGAAGAGTCATATTCTGGGACAAGGTTGCTTGGATCACCTGGGTCCACAACGTTGCCGAACGCATCTGGGTCCTCTGGGTGAACGACTTGGTTGTAGTTGAACAGGAGACCCTCAATGGCAGAGGCATCCGGGAATGTCGGGGCTGTGGGTGTGGTAGCCATAGTTTCCATACTGAGATCAATCAGAGGAGGGAGCGTGGATTCTGGGGGTGACATGGTGTGGGGGCCAGATTGATCAAGCAACAAGGATGTTGCAGGGGCAGAAGTGTCTGGAAGTGGGAATGAGGGGTGCCAGTCGATGATTTCGCGCCTAAGGCCTTCATGGAGGCGTTGCAGGGTATCAATCTTACCATCCTGCTCTGCCACACGAGCCTCGAGAAGAGCGATTCGAGCTGCGCCATCTCGAATCGCAATAGACATGGCATGGAGATCCGGCATGGGCAACCCGAGTGCTGCAGCAGGGACTGCTGACCTGGAAGACAGAAGTGCTACAAGGGAAACTTAAGGTCAGACGGTGAAGAATGAAAAACTCGGGTGACTTACGAGCTGGTGCAGGTGCAGGTGCCTTGACGGCAGTGATGGTCTTGCTGCGACCACGCATCTGGGTCTTGGGAGTGGTCACAGCAGTGACACTGGAAGTTCTGGCCAGTCCACGAGACTGACTGCGAGTTTGGGCCCTGGACTGGGAGGCACGGGATGCTTTGGAGGGGGCGGGAGTTTGGGACGTGGGGGGAGCCTTGGAGGGAGTCTTGGACGAAGCCCTGGATGGTGTTCGGGACCTCGCCTTCCGGGTAGTAGAGGAAGCACGAATGCGAGGAGGCGGGGATCCCATAGTCGCGGGGGTGCACTTGATCTTCTTTGTCGTGCAGTAGATGCATGACATACATGGAGCCCCGGTCCTCTTGTCCAACCGAGTTGCGCAAGGCCATTTTTGCTTGTGGCAAGCATAGCATAGGTTGTTCTGTTGGTTGTACTGGGAATGAGAATGTCAACTGCAGGGATGACTGGGGGTGCCTGCACCGGAGGTTCGGGAGTTGGCTGGGCGGGCTCGACAACTGCTTTGTGACTGCCGGCAATCACCTGGTATAATGTAAGCAAACGCCCGAGGCCCGGACGAATAAATGACACTTACTGTGGCAGGGCCAAAAGGTTTCTTCTTGGGTACCCGGGGCGAGCAAGGCGAATCAGGGGTCCTTGCGACAATTGTGGAGAGCCGGGGGAGGACGATCTCCGGCACTCCACCCGAAAGTGGCTACACAAAAATGAGAGACAAAAAACAAATGAACAAGACAACATACCTGCATAACTGAGTCTTCATCATCTTCCGACTCCACGATGGGCTTGGACTTCACAACGCGAGCAGATCTCTGATGCTTGCGAGTCTTTATCGCGGATTTCGGGGGTTGGGAGGAGGATCCAGAAATCAAGGGGGACTTCCTCTTCTTACTCCCTTCTGCCTTGGGATCTGGGTCAGCGAAGACGGCCTTACCTTTCCCCTTGTCCTGGGACTCAGTGGTGGGGTTGGTGGAAGGGCCAGCAACATTGCCGGCAGGGATGGCTGGGGAGGGAAGGTTGACAGGAATCGGACCTGTGGATGGGGGGGCAGCAGTTGGGAGATTGAAGGTCTGGTCGCCTAAGGCGTTCCAGGCAAGGACCTTGGGGTGCCAGGGGTGCCTCAGAATGCGAGGATCGTCATACCCGATGGAGTGCCAGTCAGGCCAGACCTTGGGAACCATGTTCCGGATGCGCTGGAGCTCTTTGGAGCACGAAATGATGAGGCCGGGAATAGGACCAACCCCGGACCCATGCTCCTTGGCTACATCAGACTACCTAGATGTTAGAAAAGAAAAAGCACCAAAATAAAATACATATCACCAGTGTAGCAACCTGTTTTCCCAACGCTGCGTGGCTGGGACCCGGGGGAATCTGCCGGGCGGCGCTGATGATGGCCATGATCTGGGCAGTGGATGCCTTCAGATGGGTCAAAGAGTCGTCAACTGGAGTGGACATGATGAGTGGGTTGAGAGATTGAAAGATCTTGAAATCAGATTGAAATCAGTTATCAGAAAGATGAAGTTTCAAAACAAACAAGACATTTGATGGGTGATCCACAAAATCATTGATTGTTTGTGTTTGTTTGGTCGTGGTTCAACTTTCGGCAATCGCCAGCTGTGTGTTGAACTTCGAAGTTTTTTAGATCATCAGTCAATCAGTCCACCAATTCTCCACACATGAGTTCCCATCCAGCCGTTAGATTTAATGACCCCCCGGTGACCGACTGTAATTCTATGGATGTGGATGACTCATCTATGGGCCGGGTATCACTAGGTATGTTGTATTCTTATCATGCCTTATCTATTCACCGGGCATCCCTTAGATGACTTAGATGACTTATACCTCAGGCCGGATGATGACATAGAATATGATTCTACGTCATCTGGACCCCCAGATGCATCGGCTGCAATACCCAGTATGACTATACATTCCTTATCATCGGGGATCCCCATGCATGCTAACTTCACCCTTGAAGATCAATCACATCCGGGTCAAGGTGATGATGCCAGCTGTCTCATTGATCCAGACTTGTACCTCGGGCCTGAGGATGATGTCATTGAGGTTGATGAGTTGCTGGATTCTGCCGATCCTCCCACTTTTGCTCCAGCCACCTCAGAGGTGTCTATTTCATGTGGGTCATTCATTCCAGACCATTATTGATACTTATCCT
The DNA here is from genome assembly GCA_016647755.1 of Suillus subluteus. NCBI lineage: Eukaryota > Fungi > Basidiomycota > Agaricomycetes > Boletales > Suillaceae > Suillus > Suillus subluteus. Next base: position 234,356 of record JABBWI010000091.1, on the reverse strand, counting down.
ATCTCCCAAGCTGACATATCATCTACCGAACCTCGTGCAGACCAGCCGGAGCTCGATATCGAGGATGTACATTTGATGGTCCGGGAGCTCCATCCTTTCGGACAATACCAACACCCAGCATGTGAGTATCTCAAAGCAGAGCATTTATATTTTTGCTAATCTTTCTGGAAGACCAATCCCTCCAAGATCGACTACTTGATTACAAACGCCATACTGGAGGTCTTCCTGACCCTTCCATCCAACAACTAATCGAGGCCGAGCGACCATTCCGAACTGCTTGGGCAGAAACATCCGACAAGCTGAAAAAAGCTGATGCAGACCTGCAGAGGTTGCAAAGAGTTGAACAGATGAGCATTGAAATGCTCAAGGTAGTAGATTCCATGATTGAACACTTTGAAGAACACATGACCATGTAAATTACTGTATTGCAACCTCTGAAGTTTCATTGACATGCCCACATCATGTACACTACCGAATTGTTCAATACATGTCCCCGGGTGTCGAACGGGACTGGATACACGATGGTCGGGAGTTGATAATCGGGACTCAACACTTGGCACTCAATGTTCGGGACTCGATTTTCGATGTTCGGGACTCGCCGCTCGATAGTCGGGACTCGGTGTTTAAAGAATCTCGGGCTTCGGGTTTCGGGACTCGAGGTTTGATAGTCGGCATTCGATGGCCGGGACTCGATGCTCGCGACTCGATGGCCGGGACTCAATAATCGATGTTAGACGTTAGGATTACCATACTCGATATTCGGTAGTCGGGACTCGGCATATAATATTAGGTCAGATATATGATAGTTCCACATTGACATTTAAATACAAGCAGGTAAAGGCAGGCAGTTTATGATCAGTCCATTACTTCTTTCCCCTTGCTCTCGTCACTCGAGGCCTTGTGTCCAATGGCTGTTGTGTTGACTTACTCCAGGTTGTCCTCGCCGATGGCTCAATCACCGCTTTCTTTCCCCGCATGTTCTTTGGCGCCGGCGACCTATTGACTCTTTCGGTTGCACCATCCTCCTGAACATGTCCAGTGACTTGCTCAGTCAGCCCAGTCAGGAGGTCGCCCATTTGTGATGTCAGCAGCGCACCAGTCTTCCCTGCATTGACCGGGCGAGGCATTGGAATTGCCTGTGGGACGGCTGTCCCTTCATGTGCTGTCGAAGGACCAGGCTCCGTTCTGGGTCTCTTTTGCGGGGATCTACCTTCCTCTGTGTCATCATCAGCATCATCCTCCATGTGATGAGTGTCGCCCTCGGGATTGCTCTCTGGATCACTCTCATGATCGGTCTCGGGATCACTGTCAGTTTTGGTCGCCGAAATACGAGGCCTTCGGATCATAACTCGTCTGACTTTACGAGTCCGATGAGAAGGCAAATTCCCAGATACAACTGAGGCTACCACGTCCCCATCTCTGTTCTTCCATGCTTTGAACAGGAATGTTGGACCTTCGCCTTTCTCCTGCCGAGCACACCAGAAATTCAGTAAGGCGGTCGTGTCCCAATGTTGCAACTTCGAAGGCTCCTTCAAGTCCACATCCGCCGGAACATACTTTCTTGCCACAAAGTCATCCTGACTTTGTACAATGGCGCTCCATGGCACAACTGCCTTCTCAATCCTGGAACAGATACCTGCATAAATGCATTCAACAAATGTTCGGGTGTTGCGACGATGGACTCACGATAGTGCGATGTGAGAAATGCTCTCACGATGGTTTTCTTCTCCTCGAGTTTAGTTTCAGTGATGTCGGGAAGCACCGGCATCCCATCCCCATCAATTTCGAGTTCGAAAGCAGGCTTCTTGATTCTCTTTCGACCTCCCTTCACCTGTCGCCCGCCATCTCATGCCCCGGCACCTATCATGATGAAGTTCAACAAATTAATTCCAGTAGCCGGTGATCAAGCACTCACCGAATTGTTCCTGTGCGTACTCCTGCCAAACTGGCTCGATGTCCTCCCAATCCTTCGTCTTCATGAAACTTTCCCCATCTCCTAATGCCTCATTATCATCGTGCCTGCATGAAATGTATTGAGATTGAAGATCTCCAAAGATCTTCAATGACCAAATTGACTTACATCCCGAACAGAACCTCTCCCTGTTCATTCTTCCACACCGACATCACAAACACTCTCATCCCACATTGCCTCCACATCTCCTTCGAAAAGTGCTCCATATACGCCGGTCCCTTCTTACGAGCCACTTGTGCTTGTATCTCGGCAGGAGGAAAGTTGTTGGACCATTCTTCGGCCGTGTCTTTCGCCTTCTCCAACTCGTTGTCGGACAATTCAGCCATGACTCTTTTTACAGCTGCCTGATAATGCTTGAACATATCGGGACCTCCTGACTTTGCCCCGGACTCATCCTCAATCCTCTTCAGCACCTCCTCCCGTTTCTGCTGGTAGATCACCTGCCTAGGAGTCCATTTCCTCCCATACTTTATCATGTCCTTCCTTTCCTTCTTTTTCTTGTTGTTGAACAACCATGTCTTGTACATCTGAGAGTTCATGGAAGAATAAGATGTTAAAATTTTAGTTTTGAATGAAGCATGGATGAATCACCTGCTTCCTCTTCTTCCATTGTGCTTGATCAACCTTGGGAGCAAATAGCCTGGCAGCCCTAGCTATGGCAGTGAAAACAGCCCTCTTCTCATTCCTTTTCGCCGAAGTCCACTCAGGAAGGTAGTTCTTCAACTGCGAAATTTCTTTATCCGTGAGCTTCTGTGTCTGTGGTTGACGCGCCCTATGCCTTCCAGAAGTGGAAGTCAACTGAGTGGAATGACCTGATCTTGCCATGGTGAATGAGATTGCAGAAAGGGCTGAGGATGAGCAAGGTGGAAGTAATAATGGTGACAAGTTCAACTTTGAGCAATGCCTAACAGTTGGTTAATCGACCCATATTGGATGCAATTCCATTGTTGGAAATGAATTTGTAATGACACATCCAGACTGCATAACATCACATTGCAATAACAATTTATTCACATTCCTGAGCTGATGCTTTGCTTGCAGCCTTAGAAAATAACATGAAGATAGGTAGATGCACCCCACTGCAAAAATCCCACAGGGTTGAAGCAAGGGGCAGCAGAGGTAGGAAAACTTGGGTCAAGGTCCCACTTGCAAGCACAAAAAGACGTGCCTACAGGTCCATGCCTAGCTCTCCCCCAGAATCACCAACAATTTGGCCTGTTGAGGCACCACCTCTTTGGGAAGACATTCCTGGCAATGCTTACGAGCAAGACCAAGGCTCATTTGAGCCTTTGCAACTCCCAAAAACCATGGCAAGTTCATGTAAAATGTTGCATTGCAATTCAAATGATAGCTAAGTATAACAAATGCAGAGTCAGAATGACTACCTCAGGCAATGGCTGCCAAGGCAGGAATCATATCTGCATCACCTCCTCGATCGAGAAGCTCCACCAGAAGATAGGAGATGCGTCGTCTGCGACCAGGATGGGGTCTACAAATGTCAAGATTGTCTTGGGGAGCCACTCTATTGCACTGGCTGTTGCAGAAGTCAACATCTTTGCAATCCCTTCCACTGGATCAGTCAATGGAACGGTCAATTCTTCGAGCAAAGTTGTCTCGCTCATGTCGGACTCATCATACACCTCAGTCATGAGGGCAAACAATGTCCCGTACTTACAGATAGGTGGGATTTCTTCGAAGAAGACGAACCGGAAGACCAGCTTGAGCCTGAAGATCTACCATCTGTGTCAGGACCCGAGTTCCAGCCGAAGGAAAACACCATGGTCATCATTGACAAGTCCAGAGTTCATCGCCTCCGGGTTCAATGCTGCGAGTGTCCAAATGCCATGAGTCCAGACCTTCAAATGTTTCGACATGGATTTTTCCCCGCTTCATTTAACAAGCCGAAGACTTTGTTCACCTTCAGGGTTCTCGATGATTTTCTATTGGACAACCTTGAATGTGGGACCTCGGCAATGAACTATTACAGCAAGCTCCGGCGAATGACCTCGAGCATGTTTCCACACCTTGTACCGGTAATGCTATATCTCATCTCAAGGACAATATTTTGACAAAGAATGTGGCAAGGACCGATATCGAGAGCTCATGAGAGTTGCCCGACAGTGGAGGCAGTTGAAGACGATGAAATGGCATGGCTTTGGCCATTGTTCCGACAGCCCGAATGCAGGAGATCTCGCATTATTTTGCCCGGCATGTCCTCAGCCTGGGATTAATGTGTCCTTGTCAGGGGATGAATCACTTGATGAGTGAGTCTTCCTCGATACCGAAGTCACCGTGGCAATAATAACAACTCCAAGGTGGAAATACACCCGGTCATTTGTTATGGATGGAAATTTCAAAGCTGAACACCTGCATCCCATGAAGCCATTTGATGAAGTTTGGCTGTCGGATGGGTTGGGATTCATGGTGGGAAAGGACAGGTATAAAACGCATCTTGCAGAGGCTGCCGACACTTTAGAAAAATCAAGCTGCAACAATCACCGGGCAGTAAATCAAGCAAATGCGGCTCGGCACAAGCTGGAATCCACGGGCATCGGGGGAGTAGCCTGTGCTCGACACAGTTGCTTTGTTCCTCACTCGATGGTAGATTTTCAGAAAGGCGAAAGGCAAGCTGACCCAGCCATTCGACATTCACGAGTTAACCATGCATCATTCGCAGACAAATGAACATGGACTATGCCCTTTGTGAGGCTGCCCGGCACAACATGGAAGGCATCACCAGGGCGGTCACCTTCTATGATATCAACTGTCAATACAACAAGCACTTTCGGGTTCAGGTGGATCGAAGCCGATTTCTCGAAATGGTTCCGGAATTGACCATCATTCCCAGAATTGGGTTGTGGCACATCCACAGGACATCAGGACAGCTGCTATGTCCGTTATGCATCGAATTTTATCGAAGGCATCGGTCGGATCGATGGAGAGATCATGGAGACCCTATGGTCACATCTCAACCTGATTTCCCCTGCTGCTCGGGGAATGTCATCCCCGCATCGAAAGGAATGTCTCGATTATCAGATGAACGATTCCAATTTCTGCAAGATGATCCGCATGAAAAGGACCCTTTGCCGAAAATACAAGCAGGCGAAGAATGGCATCGCCGAAAGCGAAACGGCTTTCGACAGACTCGATGAAGCAGCACCCAGGGATTCAAAGACAGAGTGGTTAGCCAGGGAGAGGATCGCTCAGTCCAGCAGAATAAGTGATCCTGTGGCTATGGATGTATATGAGATTAATATCAAGAAGGGTTAGTTGACTTTGTCTCCATCAAAGTCCGAATTAATTTTGCACTCAGCACCGAGCAAAAAGGAGATCGAGCTTAGACTACTAGAGGAGGGCAATGCCCGAAATGCAGTACCTGCTTGCAGATCTGTGGCGACATGGATATCAATGGGGTTGGCGATTGAAGAGGCTCAAATCGCATTGCTCATCGAGGTCCGAAGAATTGGTAGAAGAACTACCGAGACACAGAGGTTAGACATCGCCCGGCAACACGATCGTCTCCAAGGCCAGATCGATGGATTCACTCGGTCTGCTATTACGCATCTCGGAGAGGGATTTGATGCAGATGACGATCCCAAAGACATGAACTTAGACATTCTTGATGATCTCGATGATGACTTGGCAGACTTCACCGAGACATCTGACACATGGGCAAACTCCCCCGAGCTCACTGTAATCCCATTGCCATCAAACCTCGGGGTAGATCGATGCAGACACTGCATGGCAGACGATCTCATTCCGCTGGAGATGTCTCTTCATGAGGGGCAGGCCAATGACTCCCTTCACAACCTCTGAATTCACTTGTGCAACAAGGCGATTCTGTTTCGAACAACAGTTAGGCAAGCCAAATCCCAGGCCCTGAAAACTCGAGCTTGGTCCCAGGTGACTTCGGTGCAGCAGGCAGTGTCCCTCCATGCCAGTATATATATGAAGACGAGGAAGCAAATGATGCAACTGGAGCCAGGGCAAGACCAGGTTCAGAAATACAAACCCCTGCTTCGCGAGCAGCTCAAAATCAGCACTGCCGTTGGCAATCCAAATGCCCGGGGTCAGCGAAATGAGTCCCTTGCTTGGTTCTGGTCAGTCGAAGTCGACCTTGGGGGTCCCGATCACTCATGGAATGAGGAATGTGAGTTCGGGCATGCTTGACGTGTCCCGCGCTCAGCTGACGGACCCATCCGAAGTTTACTGAGTTCATTGGCTCAGGGCAAAGGCACTAAGGGATTGATGGAAGGAAGAAATGATGTTGGTCCAATTGGAGATGGATTGGACATGTAACTTTTTCTTGTGGAAAGCAACCCAATGGGGTGACAGGATGCGTGAATCATTGGTGAAACACCTTCCGGGTCATGCATGCTACTCGGGAAGGCAATCCCAAATGTATTCATTGCTTGCACAGGATGCCCAGGCAGCATTTCAAGACCTGAAGAGCGGGTTTATAGAGGCTCAAGATGAATGAATTTTTTTGCCAAAGATATGAAACAGCTACTTCGACCCAAACATTTTAGTCCCGGGAATTGGCCGGGTCGACCCATGTCGGAGTTTGAAATTTTTTATCAATCAACCAGTGGCTCATATCTTCACTTCCGAACCAACTGCCATTGTCATTGTCATTTCCAGCTTCATAATCCTGCATTAACCATGTCTACATTGCATACTCCTCCTACATCCCCTTCTGATTCTCAGACTTCCGGTAATGGGTTCCGACCCCTCACACTCACTCAGGCAGATATTGCAGCTACAATGTCAATGGCTGCATCTCGCATCCGAGCGTCCATCTCTCAATATCAGATGGAGGCTGCCCACACCGAGGAGCCTTCTGCTGCTCGGATCATGCACTTTAAAGCCGGGCTGCAATGGGAGATAGCTGTAAGAGAGTGATGACTGTGGTGGTAAATGCTGACATTTCCAACAGACTTTTGTGACTCCCATCCTGCAGTACTCAGCTGCAAGGAACATCATTTTCGTTGTTCCGAGCCCGGTTGCTCATATTCTTCAGTTGATTCCCGAGCTCACCTGGAACATGGTTCCGGACCACATCTTTTCATCCCACCTATGCCAGTTTCAAGATGTTGCAGATCTGGGGGATCCCTCCCTCATTGTATCCACCTATGGTGCTCAATGGTGGACTGGACCAACTGCCATCCCGAACGAATTATGGCCATGGGATCAGGTATTCGCTAATTGTGTCTGTCACTACCAGCATTGGCTAGTAAGACTTTACAGAATTTCCTTGAGTGATGACTAATCCTTTCTAGTCTGGCATTGAGGGCGAACGTCTTGTTGTTCCCGAGCAGGTGGATGAAAGCTCGGTTGCAACACTGAAGGCACTGAAGTGGATGAGGGAACACCTCCTGACAGTGATTGAGGATCAACAAGCTGGCATCCGTGAAAAGATGGCAGAGATTCAGATGTACACCGCTGTCCTAACCAAATTGAAACCAAGGGGACCAGAGTAGTTCTAATGCTTCAGTTCACAATGTTGAGGTCTAAATTCTGTACATGATGCAATCAGCACTGAAAATTACATAATGACTTTCAAATACCTGACCTATTGCTATATGCAGAGTCCTGCATACCAAATATTGAGTCCCAAACATAGAGTCCCAAATTTCGAGGCCCAAATATCGAGACCCGAAGTTGTCTCCACTATCAACCATCAAGTCCCGACTACCGAGTCTTGAAACCCGAGTCCCGACAATCGAGTCCAGAAACCTGAACCCCAACCATTGAGTCCCGACAATCGAGTCTCGATTCCCGAATATTGACACCGAACAGTACTGAGTCCCGAGTAGCATGGAGTCCCGAGCACCGAGTGCCGACACCTGACACCCACGAGCACCGAGCACCGAGTACTGAGCACTGACTGCCAACTACCGAGCACCGACTACCGAGCACTGACTACTGAGCACCGAGCACCGAGTCCCGAGTCCCGAGTCCCGAGTCCCGAGTCCCGACACCCGACACCCGGAATTTGGCACTCAGGCACTTGAGACTAATGATTGGAAACAACAAAACAAAATTCGAAACTCGAAAGTACTGACTACCGAATACCGAGCACCAAGCACCGACTACCGACTACCGAGCACCGAGCACCGAGTCCCAAGTCCCGACTACCGACTACCGACTCACGAATACCGAGCACTGAGTACCGAGCACCGAGCACCGACTACCGAGTACCAAGTACCGAGCACCGAGCACCGAGCACCGAGCACCGAGCACCGAGTACCGAGTGCCGACTACCGACTACCGAGCACCGAGTCCTGAAACCCGAAACCCGGAGACACGAAACCCGTATCTCAAGGATAGAGTGCCTGATATCTGGTATCATGTATTTGAAGGTGGGTACTAACATGGGTCACTACCTTTTCTACTTCTTCCAATCCAACCTTGCCCATCCACATGACGGAATCCCGGCATAAATATGAACAGCATCCCTCATATACCATGCCCAGGCAATCCGATCCCCTTCCACTGCATGAACCCCATGTCTGACAATCCTTCCTGAAAACGCAATCATGCACCCCGGATCGTACATGAACTCCAGCTGAAGGCTTGGCATACTCATCCGAGCATTAGAATAATTCCCAACGCTAGTGAGAATATCGAAGCATTCAGGAATTGATGAGTGGTCTCGGTGATTCGGGGTTTCCCGATTGCATATGACGGTGAGGCTGTTAAACACCGTTGCCCAGTACTGGAGAGTCTCTGACATCTTCGGCAGTTCCTTGCTTTGTGCCTTTTCTCCGAGGCCCGCAAAGGCTTGCAACCCTGCCCAGTACTGCTCAGGATGCATCACCCTGAGTGCCGCTGTGGCAATGGCTGCTGGCCTCGCAATGGCTTTCAGGATGTTCTCGGAGGATGGTCCCTTCAACGATGCAGATACCTCTGGATCGGACTGATTCTATGGCATTGGTGAGTTTCACTACCGAGATTGCCATCTCATCAGATCCTACCTCGTGCCCCTGTTGAAACCACGCCGGAGATAAATTAACGCATCCGGGTGTTAGAACATCATTTTCCGAGCTTGGTGTGAACCACTGTTGATTAGTATGCCAAATCCCATCGAGCTTGATGCTTTTTTCGAGCATGGGAGCTAGCAAATCAGAGGCCGCCCAAATTTCCTTCTGTACGTACCATTTGATGTTCAATATCCATCCAGTAACAATATATATAACACACCTGGGTGGCATCGGTCAAGGCGTCTGGGAGGTACCATGCGATGATGACACCGGATGCATCAAGAATTGTCGCGGGTATGTCGATCAACTTTGTGCCCTCATGGCCGGGAGGACACCTCTCAAGCAACTTTGCCTCTCTCTCTTCATTATGCCCCATGTCCTTCGGGGAGATCAATTTGCTATATCTTGCAATATCAATTGGCATCCTGAACTGTGTTGAAGCAATTTGACTGATAAAATGAAATTTCCGAACCTGCAGTAAGACTCACTGGGATTTTTATATGCCTTTATGAGCTGATCAACCAATTGATCACAAGCCATCACCAGATCAGTGTCTAGTTTTGGAGAAGGTATAACTGGGTCTCCTCCTGTCTTCTCTGCATTGAATTTCTGTTCCATGTAATCACATGCCACATGAGTGACAGTCAGGGCCCAAGTGCGCCAGAGGGTTATTTCATCATCGGAAGTGGAAGAAACATCCATGATTGAATTGATCTTGTGAGATCACAAGCTGAATCCTGAATGTCCGCACTTTGGTGTTAAAGGGGGTGGAGATAGAGAGGATCAGATAAGGGAGCCTTCGATGATCTTAGCTTTCAAAGATCTATTATCTATTATCATCTATTGCTCAATGAAATACCAGATGATTGGAGGTCTGTTGGATGTCAGATATTCATTTGTCGAGACCTGGGTCTCGGATCTCGGTACACCTCTCTCAATTTTCGATACCCAGGGACTCCATAGTCGTAACTCGAGTCTCGAATCTCAGGTGTCGGGTGTCGGGTGTCGAGTGTTGGGTGTTGGGTGTCGGGTGTTGGGTGTTGGGTGTCGGGTGTTGGGTGTCGGGTGTCAGGTGTCGGGTGTCAGGGACTTGATTCGGGACTCGTTGGTCGGGACTCAATACTCGATTGTCAGGGATTCAATGGTCAGGCGTTGGGTTTCAGGACTCAAATCTCGGGCTTAGGGACTCAGGTTTCAAGACTCGGTAGTCGGGGCTCAATGGTCGATTTTCGGGATTCGATAGTCGGGGCTTGGATATCGGTACACTTCACTCGATTTTCGGTAGTCGGAACTTGGCATTTGGCATTTGGTAGGCTTGGATGATGTTGGCTTTCAAAGATCTATTATCATCCATTGCTTGGAAGTGTGCTGGACATCACATATTCGTTTCTCGAGACCCGGGTCTCAGGAACTCGGTACCCTTCGCTCGAGTTTCCACTTCACCCCTTTGCAAAGCTCCGTGCCATACCACATCATTAGATGACTTTGAATTATTACCTCCTTTGATTTGGATGATATACAACTAGCTGAGCTCCATGTCTACAATTATCATTCTCCTGGGCCCACCCGTCCATATTATATACCCCCACGTCGGCCTACCTGTCTATGCAATATATGTCTACTGTCGGCCCACCCGTATATAATAAATCTTTCACCGCTCCCTCGGCCCACCCGTCTACAAAATAATATTAATTCGTCGGCCCACCTGTCTAATATGATATATATCTGGGCCCACCCGTCTGTGATAACAAGCACCCTTGATATACCCGGCTATTTGATACATATCTACCTTGGTACACCCACCTACATAATATCCAACTACCTCGGCCGATCTGTCTATTGAAAATTCACGTCCATCGGCCCACCCATCTACTTCACATATTCCCCACCTGGGCCCACCCGTCTCCATCGGGAATAATAACACTCCCGGCCCATCCGTCACAGTCGAGGACATATCTACCATTGGCCCATGGTCCGCTGGCCCGTATCATACGGCATATTATGCATGTCCATTCACCCGTATAATACTGGAGATATGTTACTGCAATATGTGGATATTCACAGTCCCCAACGGGAGCCATGTGAACAGGTAGATACTCAGATACTCACCACAGGCCCGGTCCCCAATGGGAGCCATATTTCTTTGCAGATCCTCAGCTACTCACCACAGGCACGGTCCCCAATGGGAGCCGTGTTTTAATGCAGATACTCGGATACTCACCACAGGCATGGTCCCCAAGGGGATGAGAGCCATCCGTACAGGCAGATGCACACCACAGGCACAGTCCCCAATGGGAGCCGCTGTTTCTATGCAGATCTTCAGATATTCACCTCAGATACGGTCCATCAATGGGAGCCGTATTTCCATGCAGATCCTCACATACTCACCATGGGCACGGTCCCCAATGGGAGCCCTCTTATACACTGAAACTTTTCAGACAGTTTTTACAACACGTGCGGTCCTCAATGGGAGCCCTCTTTCCACGCAGATATTCACCACAGGTGCGGTCCCCAATGGGAGCCGTATGTACCAGCAGATATTCACCCAGGTGTGGTCCCCAAGATACTTTTCAAATAGGCGCAGTCCCCAATGGGTGCCCTCTTTACAGGCAGATACACAGATACTCACCACAGGCACAGTCCCCAATGGGAGCCCTCTTATACACTGATACTTTTCAGATAGATATTCACCACAGGCGCGGTCCCCAATGGGAGCCGTGTTTCTATGCAGATACTGAGATATTCACCACAGACACGGTCCCAAATGGGAGCCATTTATGAGCCAACATTTATCAGAGGAGTGTTTGGTCGCCCAGTTTTTAAACTCAAGCGTGACCATAATGGAGATCCCACATGCTTTAAAGCACGCTATGTCTGTAAGGGTTATTCCGCTGTCTGGGGCCAAGACTACACGAAAACATCTGCCCCTACTGCCCGCATGGAGTCCTTCCGTGTCCTTGCACATCTTGGCACTACACTTGACTGGGAAATCGACCAGATCAATATCAAAACGGCCTTCCTTCATGGACTCCTCGATTCTGATGAGGTATGTTACATGGAGCAGCCAGAGGGATTTGTCGAACCTGGCATGGAAAATCATGTCTGGGAATTGCAGCGGGCACTTTATGGGTTGAAGCAGGGCGGCTTAGTCTAGGAACCGTACCTTGAATCATGCCATGTTGACCTGGGGCTTTACTCAGTCTGAAGTGTGAGCACTGTATCTATTTTCGCCGCACCGATGCGGGTATTCTCCTTGTCACTGTTCATGTGGACGATTTCTTCACCATTGGCAGCATGAAAGGCGTTGTCTCTGCCTTCAAAGATCAGCTGCGCACAGTATGGACCATATCCGATCTTGGCAAGGCACACTTCTGTCTTGGTATTGCCATTGAGCGTGACCGGGTTGCATGTACCATACGCCTCTCTCAGTGTGCACTTATTGATCGCATTGTTACTCAGTTCAGCTTGAAGGATGCAACTCCCATTTCCACACCTATGGAACCCGGTTTGCACCTCTCTCGACGTCATCATGCACCTTCCATGGATGCAGAGCACGACCTCATGGCACGAACTCCCTATCACTCCCTGGTTGGCTCTCTCATGTACGTCCCCATTGGCACTAGACCTGATATCGCATACGCTGTCCAACAACTCTGTAAATTCTTGGACTGCTATGGCACTGCACACTGGGAAGCTGCTAAGCGCATTGTTCACTACCTCAAGGGTACTCGCAATGTTGCTCTGACTCTTGGTAGTGACTATACAGCTCGTCTACTCGGGTATACTGATAGCAATCTCACCGGCTGCCCTGACACTCGTCGTTCTGTCAGTGGTTACTGCTGTACTCTTGGTGGAGGCATGATCACTTGGAGCGCTCACCAGCAGAAGACCGTCTCCCTTTCCACCTGCGAAGCCGCATCTGAGCTTACCTGGTTACGTTCCCTTCTGTTTGAGCTTGATTTTCCACAACTTTCGGCCACACCCCTTCTTTGCGACAACAATGGCAGTATCATTCTCACAGAAGACTCCTCATTTCACGCTCACGTCAAACAAATAGACATCAAATACCATTCCATTCAGTCAGAAAGTCGAACTCGGCCAGCTCAAGCTACACTATGTCCAATCCAAAGATAATCTCGCCGACATCTTCACAAAACCCCTACCACACAAAGACTTCAAGCGCATCCGACAGTACCTTGGCTTATGGTGAATCAATCAAGGAGGAGTATCGTCCTGCACGCGTCGAGGAGGAGTGTTGACGCATGTGACATGCATGTGCGCGACACGGCACAACGATAATCAGAGTTGAAGGACAGCTATTCAAACCATTATATATATTTCTCTTTACTGTATGCTTGACCCTCAGTCCGTTACATCGAACTGAGGGTACGTTGTTTATCTCGCATCACCGTATACCTAGACCTAATGTTCGCTCTTAGCGCTAACTATAACGTTGTCTAGGTAGATAATAATATCAGTCTGTTACATCGAACTGAGGCACTAACTATAACATTGTCTAGACTTAGAAGTACGGTCCCCAATGGAAGCCGTCTGTATAGGCAGACACTCATTACACGCAGGAGCACCACCTCTCCTCCCCTATGCGCCAACCCTATTATAGGGTTAGGGTCACCATACATGGCAACTCTTGCCAAAAGTACAACCCCGTGCTAGGGTTAGGGTCTTACCCTTTGAGAGGTCGACCTGGCAATCCTAGGACCGTCTATCAACCACACCCTCGAACCCACCTAGTACTTTCAATTAGTTCATTGCATCTCATATATCACAACCTTCGTCAATGAGTGACGATCAATGTCAGTACTTCCATCTCTTATCTCTCGCATACTCTCTGACCTCTTTGACAGTCCTCGAAGGAGCTTGGATGAAGCTGTCCTGATGTCGCTGTCAAGGGTGCTCAATATAACTCCTGTGAATGTCAGCCCTACCTAAAATGTCTGCAAGGGACCCAGGTGGATCTCCTCAAATACATCCACGAATTCCTGGACGACACAGAGAAGAATCAGCTCGTCTGGCTGCACGGCACGGCTGACGTCGGAAAGTCTGCTATTGCATTCACAGTAGCTGAGAGGATGAGAGGTCTAAAAGTGACTGAAGAGACGAATGTCGAAACCTTTTTCTCGCGCAAACACACAAAACGTTGCACTGGCCGGATATTTTTTTGTGACACTTGTCTACCAGCTCGCCAACAATTTCCCCAGCATCCGGAAGGATGTGAAGATCTATCTGCGAAAATCCCGCTCTACTAGACCCAGACACACCTCTCTGCGACCAGATGGAGGCTCTCTTTCTCCAACCCCTCCAGAAACGTCAACTCAGATTGCCCGGATGTCTGCCCTTGTTGTTTGTGGTCGATGCCCTTGATGAATGCACATCCGAACCCGAGCTTACCGATCTCATCCTTTCCCTTGCACAGGCACTCCATGACGCTGATTTACCCGTGACCCACATTCTCCTCACCAGTCGCTCGGAATCCCATATTGGCAAAGTCATGCGGAACAAAGAGGTGTGCCCGTTGGTGCGCGAGATACCCGTGAGAGCTTCTAGGGTGGCATCATCTCGTTAGACGGCGCAGACATCGACAACAATATCTGTACTTTCTTGCTGGCATTCCTTCAAAGGGCTGGAATGTCGCCATCCCAATTTCCCACAGCCATCGGAGGTTGACCTTGCGAAGCTGGCGAGTCGAGCGGGCAGATGTTTCATCGTGGTGTCTACGACGATGAAGTTCATTATCGACGATGAAGACAGTGATCCCCATGTTCGGTTACAGCTGATGCCCGAGCTCACAAGCAAGCTGCTAGCAGGAGTGGAGGTGTACAAGTTATATGATTGTATCCTCTCCACGTGTGCCGACCCCAAGCGGGCTTACATGCACTTGTCCATTGTCGTCGCCCTCGCAGACCCTCTTCCCATCTCGCAAATCTCAACACTTCTTGGCCCTGGTATGGGAAGGGATGTGCAGACAACGCTGATACAGCTATGGTCTGTCATGGGTATCCCTGCAGATAGCACTCTCCCTGTGAATATCTACCACTCCTCCATTCGTGACTAAGTTTCTGACCCCTCAAACTGCAACCTCCCTCAAGTACGCCATATCACATCACCTCACTCCTTACTCGCCCATTCCTCTCTCCGGTTGATGAACGCAATTCCAGCAAGCACGGCTTTCTTAGATGCACTCTCAGAACTGAAGAAGCAAAGCAAAGCTATGCAGCCTGAGGACCCCCATAGGTTAAAAGACTCATTGGTGTTCCTTGTTCAGCCACCAGAACCACTGTCAGATGTCATCTATATGCTATGGCTTTGAGGAGATCGCACTTCAGATTTACAATCTTGGCTGAGGACCGTGGACGGGCATGCCTGGCTGCAGACTCAGGGTGGACGAGACTGGGTGCAGACCTGGGGAGGTTGAGACTGGCTGCGGACCCAGCAAGGACGGGAGTGGCTGCAGACACAGGATGGATGAGAGTGGCTGCGGAACTGGGAAGGAGGAAAGTGGCTGCAGACCCAGGAAGGACGAAACTGGCTGCGGACATGGGGAGGACGAAACTGCAGAACAGGGAAGGACAAGACTGACTGCAGACCCAGGGAGAACGAGACTGGCTGCAGACCCAAGGCACACGAGGCTGGCTGCAAGCACAGGAACGAAGTCGATCAGCTTCCGACGCTCTCAAGTACGCCTGTCACAACTGGGCCGTACATCTCTCGCGTGCTCCCCGTCCATGGGATGACATGCTCACTCGTATATTCCAGGTTTTTTGGAACGATCATATTATCCCATGGCTGGAAATGAAGTGGTGTTTGAAGGGTCTGCAGTCTTGTCTTGTCGTCTTATCTGAAGGGTAGAAAATTGTGGAGGTGTGTATTTCAACGATTCAAGGTAGCCACAATTGATGCCGCCTCATGTTCAATCCATGACATGAAGTCTTGGGATTCTCTCTTATCTTCAGTCTGGACTCTTGAGCTGTTGACACGCAGCCCGGTGCTAGCGCCAGCAGGTAATGTAGTATCTTGTAGTGCAATGGATAGCATGATGTATTTCACTCCTTGTTATGAAAAATGTTGTCTCAAGTACCCACGAACGTTAGACCTATTGTTCATACTAACCTCAAGTTCTCTCCAACTCTCGAGTAGTGGTACGTTCAAACCTTCACATGATACATTGCTTTCAAATACAAGTATCGGGAACTGAAGTGTATGTGACAGTGGTATGGTGTCGTGGCAAACATGGAAATTGGACTGCGGTATGTCGGTAATGAGGTGATCAACTCATAGTCGTGAGATTCGCGTAATGATGCATGTAATGTAATTTACAAGTTGAAGGTTCCGATGCTAAGAGTGTGGAAGAAGATATGTATAGAAGATGCAAGTGGTGTGATATAAAGATAATGCCAAGTTGTAAATGCAATTGTAATGCTGATGCCGATGATGATCCAGGTAATATGACAACGAAATGAAACATGATAGTCAGGAAAGATTTCAATAGATGTTATATTCATTCGTGAACGAGGGCTGGGGCATGGAATATGTTGCATCGTCCGGGTACTCGTAGCGGCCTTCAAAGTACCCCGAGCCATATACCTGCAAAAACTCCTCCAGTTCAGCTGGTAGGGAGTTATTCAGATGGTTTCCGGAGACAGGCTGGCACTGCAAGTCCGCATCGAAGGCGGGAATAGGGTGCTGATAGTTGACATCAGAGAACAGCTCTAGGTCGAACTGCGGCATGTGGAGATTAACTGGGGACAGTTGAGGGCTGGGAGTGGTTGGATGTGGGGATAGGGAGCTGAGAGGGTTGTTCATAAATGGAGGTGAAGCTCTCGGCAGGAAAATCGGGGAAGAGTCGCTCCCAGGAAAGTTCGGCGGGCTTGCCAGAGAATTTGGGGATATCAGAGTTGCTGGACTCAGCAGGTGAGAGCGCATTACAGGGAATGAGGCCTGCAAGTTCGGCCCGGGGAAACGTTAGGTCATTTAGATCCAGTGATGCAAGAATATCTTCCTCAGGCCTCATAAACCGAGTAGATGGGTAAGGTGCGGCAGCAGACCGTCGAGCAGCTTTGCCCCCGAGGTTGCGACGCACCTTGGGCTCGTAGCTGTGTAGGTGCTTGCGGTGACGCGTCAAGCTTGCTGGATTGGTGGTAGCAAACGCGCACCCAGGGTGAGGGCACGTCTTCGAGCGTTCACGGGTGTGGGTCCTGATATGCGTTTGCACGTTGGACTTTTAGAGGGTCTTGTAATCGCAATCAGGGAATGGACATGCGTGCATACTGATGCAGATAGTAAACGGGTCAGGAACTATCTGGTATAATAAGGTACAAGTACGTACAGAGCCTCCTTGTGTTCATCGTGCGTACACATGTGTCTAGGGAGATCTGCCTTGCGGCTTATAATCTTGTGGCAGACAGGGCAATCAAGCCCGCAGCGCTTAGGACTCGTCAAGCTGCTGTTCTTCGAACCTGTAAAGACGTCGGTCAGCACAAGTTAGGGATAATAGATTCACAAGTGCGACGCACACAGCAGCATCTATGAAAGAGTTCATGTCGATTTAGAGCTTACATGCCAATGATCCTCGGGCATGAATGGCTTGCAGGAGCTGAAAGACACCAAGTTGATATGAATTACTGAACGACTGTGATGATATGTGCGGACTTACTCCCGTGTATATATAGCTTGTAGACATTTCGTTATCTTGTCGCGTACACCTACCCAACAGAGATTCAGGCCCGGTACACCGCCCTCCTGAATCTTCGATTGATCATCCCGCCAGTAAAGAGCAAACATGATGTTAAACAGTGCACGAGAAAAGGCCATCAGTTCGTCCAAAGTCATTGACGTCCGGGAGTTGTAGAAAAGCTCGTCATCACCCATCATCGAGAGAGATTGAGCATAAAGCTCAGTGAGCAGTAGTAGATGTGGCCACGCTGACGCCAGCGAGGGGTCTTGATCATGATCAGTATGATTCACTGCGGGAGGTATAAAGACGAACCCATCAAAGATGACATATTTTCATCTTTCCCGAGTGGAGAGTTCCGTACATATTTGCGGTAAATCTCATGCACAAGTCCACCCCCTCCATATAGCAGCAGTGTACTGAGTATTTTGTCATTCCGGGTAGGCCATACGGTGCACAAGTTAACAAGACATGATACGAGATTGGGAAGTGCGCCACGATCATGCTGAGCTGCCTTGAAGGCATTCAAGTGCGAAGGACTCGGAATTCCGAATCACTAGCGTCTGCCCAAGACATTGCGGGGGCGCGGGCATCGGATGCTGATGGTGGATTGAGCGCGTGCACAGGGAGGATGCTCAGTGAAGCAGTCATGAGCTGGAGACATGTTTTCAAAGACGAAAGAGGCAGAATCACGTATCTTGGGGAGGTAAAAGCATACAGGTTGGCTATGAGATGCACATGAGATTGGAGAGGGATTGTGGGGACAAGGTCGACAATAGAAGTCGACAAGAGTGACAATGAAGATATAGGAAGTTTTGCGGAAAGGGCTTTGAGTGACGAGATCGGGATTCGATTGGGAAGAAGAGGGATTGTGGATGGCGAGCGACTGAAAACACTGCAAAAATGCCTCTGACGAGCGTTCTGATGTGTTGAGCGGGCGATGAGTCCCACAAAGAAAGGTAGGGTTGGGGCATTCTTTGTCTCCGGCCCCTGTGGATGATATAAAAGATATAGAGAAGATGGGGCCAAGGAAACTCACAATAACAATGACGCAGTACAGAATTTACATTACAGCAGTATGCCAGGTTTTACATTCATTTAGTGACATCCTTGAGCGTCTCATGCCACCAGTCAATGTAAGCATGGAAAAAAGAAGGGTTGGAATATTGCTGTCTGTGAATATCAGAATACAGCGACTGTAGACGAGATTTGATGTTGATAAGTAGGTTGGCACTATATCGATAGAGTTGGGGATGACATAGTTATTGACAACGCTGCATGAACGTCAGAAACTTTACAAAACAGAACACAACAAAAGCCACTGCCCAGCATTAATATTGATCGTGGGTATGGGACGTACCTTTGGGTTTTGTCTCGGTCCATGGGAAGAAGGTTTCGCCCCAGAATTCAAGTTGGTGTTTCTCTGGTAGAGATCATGTCATTATGAGACGAAATCATGTGCGGAGTTTGAAATGGCTTGCCTATCCCCACAGATGCCTTCCGATCGCAAGCAAGTTGTTGTACTCTACGCAGAGACGAAGTTGCAGAAATCTATAAACTTACCAGGCAATTCGACTGTCGCCAGAGCCAAGGAGGAGGGGATGAAGGCAATCAGCGATCACTTGAATATACTTCCCGGTGTGCCGCATGTCTCCCTAGACCCCGATTGTACCGATTTTTACCCAGGTATCCACCGCTGCACTTATGACAGGATGAACACATATTCTAATACTTGATCAGCTCCAAAGGACGATAATACCATCATACGCAGTCTAGAGGGTAATCTGACGATGGTCGTGTACCCAGAACCTCCTAAAGGACAGTGCTTGACACCCTCGCCCTTTGTCGATGCTCTTCAATCCGCTAGCCATGAAGTACGAAATTTCAAGGCTCAGAAAAATGCTGCGTCATTGATTAGAGAGGAGAGCCCTAGGTGTAACATCAAACAAGGTGTGTTTTTCGTGGTTTAAGTTCATAACTGTTAAACTAATGTATCTCAGTTGGTATTGACGCACTTCTTCGTAGATTTGAGGCAATGGAGGACCGGTTTGAGCATGACATAGCTGAGCTGAAGCGGGACAATGCTGAGCTGAAGCGGGATAATGCTGAGCTGAAGCGGGATAATACCGAGCTAAAACAGGACAATGCTGAGCTGAGTGATAGAATCGATGAAACGATCAGAGCTGTTTTGGGCGTTCGTCTTTTGTTTTTTGTGGTTGCTTTGCACACTCATGTTTGGGCATTACAGGATAAAGTCGCGATCGATAAGATCCGTCGGCGGGTACTCCTTGACATGGGTCATGATCAGCTGGCTGTCATATGCGGGCACAAGAACTGGAGGGAGTGGAAAGAGATGAAGGCCACACCAACCCTATCAGATGATTTCGCTGTCCACACTGCGATGATGACTGAAGTGGAGATGATACTTCAGGATTCAAATGACCCGTCAGAATATTGGAAGGCTGTTGGGCGGGATCATTCGACTCTGCGGCTGCTCATTCATCGTAACCACATCCGGACTTACGCAGATATTGCAGCGCACTCTTCAACAGAGAAGAATATCGCAGAGAGTGTTCTGGCTCTGGCCGCTCCAAGCGACAGGACTCATATGACTACCATATTCTGCGCAGTTTTCGATAAAGAACCATGATATGTCTTGATATAACTATTTCTAGATACCTGAATTGTAATTCGAATGGTCCCGCATATTTTGAATATATTGACGCGAGCAAGATGCCAGCAAGCAGTGTACTATTAGCAAGCACCTGAGCCAACAGATCCATTTTTCCTGCACGATCTTGTTCATGGCGCGACTTTGGCGGCTTCACCACCGAGTCTGCTAGTTGCCTGCAGACTTAGATTAGAGCGTAAGCTGCACGTCTCCCATATACACTCACAAACGCATCCGCAGTAGTAGCTAAGGTTCTGGGTTGGGGAGGATAGGTCACCGTAGGGTGGCGCACCATCAGGTGCGCACCTAACAACTAGACCTTCACGCAGAAGTTATATCCGCGCACCTGATGGCGCGCCACCCTAGGGTGACCCACCCTCCCCTACTCAGAACATTAGGACTCCGTGCCTAAAGACGGGCACAGTAACTGTATTATGAAACGCACTCTCAACAGCTTCGTGAGTCACAGTCTGCTTCTCCTAGTCTCATATCCAAATATTCACATTATCACTCATTTATCGCGACTTCAATACAGGCTTGTGGAATTCAATTGTAGTCCTTAGACTCTTCTTGTTGAGTCTCCAGAAACCGACAATCGAAGAGCTCCTTGACGAGGACACCCGTTGTGACACCCTGGTGCACCTGCATCCAATATCACCCTCAATTCAATACTACCTATCGTTGCGGGATCTCTTATGTTGGCCCCTACTCTTCATATCGCCTCAATTTCATCTCTCGTTCGCTCCTTCTCACCCGGTGCTTTTTTCCCGCCAGCTGTTTGTTTACTGCCTCACATCCTTACACGCATCGTTTTCATGATACTCTCGTTCATTACCGCCTTCGTCGTGGATATCGCGATTACATGCTGTGCTGTATAGTATACAATGAACTACATGTTTCATCCCACCCTGTTTTCTCATATTTTTAGCTTACTTTCAATGTGCTCGGTGCAATGGGAACTTGAATGAACACAGATGACCGTGGCAATGATGTCCTTCTGTTCAGCTTCTCGGTCCACTATGAAAAAGCACTGATGTACACTTCAATGCAATCCGAGGCACACATGCAACATCGTTTCTGATGGAGTCGACATGACGTTACGTACTCTCACAAGCCAGCACGAACTTCATGCATCATGAGAGTCGTGCACTCAGCTCCTCAATAAGCCGCTCGCTCAGACAACTCTGAACTCTGACTGGATGCTGGGCATAGACTATATAGGATACAAGGCATGATCCACTGTACACGTCACATTCAAGTTATATCTGATATCGAAAAATCCATGAAGGATCGATCGCTAGAATACAATCATTGCAGAACTAAGGTCTGTAACTGTTGATTTTAGTAAGTACGAGGAACAGAAGGGCATTGAAAAGACTCACTCCTTTCGGCACTTTTACCAGCGTTGTCCATGTGCCATACAACTCAGATCAAGCTCAGGACCTCTGGGTATCGTTAATGCAGTTCTAGGGCTATAAAATGGGTGTCGAGAAGCGGGTGGTACCCAGAATAGGAGGTGATGTTTGGGCCCTGCAACCCACCCGCTGTCACCATTCAGGACAAAGGGAGTCGAACTGCACTCGTCATGGAATGCTCTCTCCATTAGCGAAATGCAGTCGTCATGGAATGTCCCCTTCGTTAACTCAGAAGTGTCGTAGAGGGCAAGGGTAAAATTGGACGAGAAGCGAATTAAGTGGCTGTTCCAGGTGTTCGATTTCATGGTAGTGGTGTCCTCGATCATGCAATGTTCATCTGAGAATGCCGAAGGATGTGACACGGCACACTGTTGCAACAACTGCCTTGTTACTGCATCCCACAGCCAAACAGTCTTATCATCCGAACCACTGACAATGCGAGTGCCATCCGGCGAGAACGAGACTGAGTTAACTGAGTTAGTGTGCCCCCACAAAGACTCACCGACTGGCTGCCCCGTCGCAGCATCCCACAGCCGAACAGTGGAATCCCAAGAACCACTGACAATGTGAGTGCCGTCCGGCAAGAACGAGACCGAGGAAATTGACGAAGTGTGCCCCCGCATGGACTCACCGACTGGCTGCCCCGTCGCAGCATGCCACAACTGAACAGTCTCATCCCTTGGACCAGTGACGATGCGAGTCCTGTCCGGCGAGAACGAGGCTGACAGAACTGAACCAGTGTGCTACCTGAGCACGATCCGAACAGCCGGCCAGTTCATATCACCTCCAGATGCCACATGAAGAATATTCAGAAACCGTGCAGATGGCAGGCAAGAATGGGAGTGCTGATACATATAGATGTGGTGTACCATGTAAAATGATGGCGCCGAAGACTTGAATGAATCTCTGTACGTCCATTGCAGTCGACGAGACGTCCTTGAATTTGGGATGTCCCTGTGGTTACGCATGAGCGCTTTATGAGGCACTCAGTAGCAATGTACTCACTTTCAGCCACTGGGAAATGAGCGGAAGGGCAGAAACTGCACCACTGAGCGCATTGATCAATGCGAGTAACTCGATCCAGAAAAGCAGCGGCTCACTGTTGAATCAGGAGCGCATTTCTTTTGCGAGCTCCTTGTCGAAGACTGCGGTTCGTACATGCGACGTCCAAAATTGAGATGAATATGACAGATATGGGGGAATGCGTTTTTGGACTCGTTCTTGTAGCCTAGGATCTTCGCCATTAGGCAGATATGACGACTTCAAATCACAGATATTGAAGTGAAGACCGTGTTCCATCACTCACAGTGATCCGAATGCAGAGTCGTGTTCCGCCTTCAACATGTTGATGAAAGACTCTCCGCTAGATCTTTCGTTTGTTAAGAAATCATGAAAGCATGCAGTTTGGGGTTGGATTGGGGAATCTGGGTCGGTGGTGCCGCTGAGGGGGGAGCCCACTCGAAAAGTCCATGAGCTTTCTTAGCGAGGACTGCAAACTCTCTGTCATCAAAACCTGACCCCTGCAGCTTCTCAGATACGTAAGCACGGATGTCACGCTCTGCGAACGCTAGTGGAATATCATCCATGAACATCTGTCGAATATGCTGAACACTGTGAAGCTCGTCATTGATGTCGTCAAGCGAGCGAGAGGCAACTGATGAAGCGAAAGTTGAATGGGAGATCTGTGATTTTGGGAACGGCAGGGTCTTGATGTTTGCCAGCTAGAATATGGAGGAGGTCGTTTCGTGTCTCTGCTCCACCGCTCTCATACAGTGCGTCGATTACTGATCATGATGGGTTCCTCAGTTGGCCCAGATGACTTCCCCAGTGGTCTGACAACAAGTTTCTGCCACTGCTGAATGATGTCTGCCGTCTTCTTGAGTGAACTCAGCGGCCTGAACTGCATCTGCTAATGCCCGCCTCATCTCCAGATCACAGGTCAGCCAGATCGCGCACAATCGTGGAAAAAATCTCTTCATGCCGATGATCTGCTTCTCGTTGGTGGTCAAAAGAGTAACATGAACCAAGCCCTCCCACATCCTCGAACCACTTAGCAATGGTGTGGGGGATGGCCGATTTTCACTTTCCTCCAGGGCCAGATAGCTACAGCACGCGTGGAATGTTGTCCCCAGTGCTGTTGACCCATTCGGTGATCTGGGAAAGGATTTCCAGTGTGCGTCCCTTGAAGACACTGTTTTCTGGTATCTAGTCCCGCACCATCTGCATAAGTCATGTTGTCGAGGTTCAATATTTCTTCTGAAAAGGAATGAATATATGTCAAGTCACAAGGATGTCTGAACCATTACCCCTGCGGTGGACATGTATGACTACGTCATGAGCGACCTGGTCCCGGAAGGTTTGCATGAACATATCGAACACATTATTGTACTTTTGGATCGTATCTTCCATTTCCCAGATGACGTTCTTTCCAGTCTACTCCCTGTGACAATAGTAGATGCTTGAGACTGTACAGAGCGCAGTAGCGTGTTAAGACTCACAAATTTTATTGGTGTCCTGAATAATTTTGATGAAACGGGTACATTCACGGGTTTCCTGATTTTCCCTTTCCAAGGATAGCGCGCATCGACGAGATTTTGCCATGCACCTCATGTTGTGCTATGAAGCTATGAACTTCAGATAACTTATCGAGAAGTTTGAGCACCGGCTGCATCGCGATAGACTTGAGCTAGAATAATCTGCATAAATGATTCTTGAGTGACAGTAAGAGAGAGGGAGAGAGAAAATGAAAACATACTTTCGCTGCACGAGACAACACGCCCAGTGCCATCTTTGCATAGGGATGTACCTGTGGGACTAGATTAGTTCAGATCTAATCGAGAAGAGAGCCCATACATCCACAATCTCTCCGATAACAGCGTCGAATATCCTGAGTTCGAGATATATGTCCTATAAACTGTCAACAGCATCGAGATCCTCTTGTGCATCTTGAACAAGAGAAACCACAGTTGTCGCTGGTTGCGAACGTGGATGCATGTGCTTTACAGCCTCTTGAGGATCCTGAAGCACCTGGAGGGCAGGTTTAAGAACCTACCAAGGTTGATGAAGTGCGTTCATGATAGACATTCGGAGGAACAAGGTGACGGCTGGTGGAATCCTTCGAGTGCTGATGCTAATCTTGGTCGTATTCCAGGACACTCATTGTGCATGGTCATGGACGGTGGACTTACCGAGATCCTCGACCTCTTAACACCGCCCTTAACCAAAGCATAGATAGTTTTATTATGATGCACTGATTCCCGTGGGTGCTAGACGAAGGATGAATCAATATTTGCCAGTGAACTAAGTGATCCTGAAAAGCCACGTACCAAGCTTTCAGGAGCTGTTTCCTCGGTGTCTGGGGTCGAATTCCTCAATGTATTGTGTTTGCGGTTTGTCCATTGAGAAGCGAAGTTCTTTCATATACGGGTGGTTGATGATACATGCATTCATGCGCTTTCAATGTCAGTACATTAACGAATAGTTGGCGCGTGTTTTCAATTATCGTGCGAAGGTACTAGTCACGCTGCAGAGGATACGCATTCATAAAACTTGAATAAGGAGTTGCCTTGAAAAGAGCGTTGACGCCAGCGCTAATGGACTTGGAGTCCAAAACGCGCGGTCTCGAGACAACGAAGTTGTCTCTGGAGATGAGGAGGTGGGCAGCCACCTGGCTGAGCCACCCCATGGACCAGGCCTGAGGGACCAAAACCCGACGGATCCTGGTCGGCCACAGGCGATGAACGCTGCGAGCAGCCCCTGCCAGTAGTATAGTTATATGTACAGTTTCAAGTCGACTGAGAGATACAGGTAGGATCAGTCAAGGCATGGGTTAAAGAGATTGCCATCCCACGACCCATCTTCCTATTCGCACAAGAGACTTTTCACCACGTGACCCGAAAAAGAGTTGGGGACTGGCGCTCACACCGTTACGATTATGTAAGACGGCGGGCAGACCTTTGGCGGCTGACAGACCTCCCCCGGTAACGCCCGGGTAACGCTGACAAAGACTTGACACAGACCTAGACACAGACGTCTGCGCAGACCTCACAACTACTTAATACCCTGACTTTCTGGAAATTAGTCTTCAGTGCCGCAGTTCAAGACAAGAATAACCGAGCGAGTTTATATTAATTGTGTAAAGTCCTTCAAGGCACTGATGCAAAGTCCAGAGCATGTGGCCGGCAACAAGCAACTTGTGTCTACTTAGTAGTAGTAGCGAACAGGTCAAAGTTTGGCATGTCGCAGCAGTGGCGCAGCATTTTCCTAGTGCCCCAAAAACAGCATTTCAGCATGTCCCCAAATGTGTGAAAGATTATTGACTAACCGGACAAACCGCCCTAGGCCGAAGTATATCAATTATATGATCCTTCTCTTTGACTGCCTCTTCTGCCTCTTTCCTGCGGGCTATCTCACAGTCTAAAGTTTCGCGTAGTTGGTGGAATTCTAGTTTCAATTTTGCATATTCGGCCACAAGGGCGTAGTTCACAGGGAGTTCTGATAGTTGCCGCTTTGTAATATGCAATTCTAATTTTAGTACATCCTGAATCATGATAGTTGCAGTGAATTCGTGGCGTGCAAAGGATGTCTTACCAGACCAGGTGCAGCGGACATTGCCAACTGTGAGTGAGATCTAGTGAGAGATGGAAGTTGAAATGGAATGAATAATTTTGCAGTGTATGAACCAAGTATGAATGTTATGAACTCCGACCTAATCTGTCCACCAGTTCTCTGGTCCGGGCCTGCTGGTTCTATCGACATGTTCTCCATGACGTCAAATACATAAGTACGTATGTACTTTATAGTGCTGAATACCATGTGGCCAGGGAGCTCGAGCGCTCGAGACTCAAGTCAAAGTTTGCCTGGCACCGTCTAACGTAATGGGTAGCTCACCGTTGGCGACGCGTCCAGGTCCTCCTTTTCATGCACTATAGGCCGAGTCTCACCAGCTCAGATCCTTCCTTCGCTCGACCTACATGTCCTCGCCCTCTCCTTCATACATCGCGGACATGAACACCAACCTCGTGGATACCCATGAGGTCCACGTCCACGCCAAGGCTGGCGGTGAGGGTACCGTGATCTTTGACTCTGCTATCGCCCTCCTCGAGGGTCTTTTCCCTCCCAACCCTGCCAACAAGATTGTTCTTGCCAATGAGACCACCGTCATTACTCCCCTTGGCGGTTACCAGTATGTTCCCATCGAGACTATCGAGCCCGGTAACGACAAGTCCCTTGAGCCATGGACCGACTGTCCAGTAAACAATACAAAAGTTCAAACCTGGGGATCTGTGATCTCACCATGACCTGCAGGCTTTCGAGCAATACATCTCCAATGTCTACTCCTCTTCCGAATTCAAGAAGACCGCACAGGCTGCTGAGCCTTTCCACGGTGCTGTCAGGGACTACGTTTTCGGCCGCCCTACTACTCTTGAGAACGCTGTAGGTTACACCTCCCATTCTTTGATACAAATGCCGATTACCTCCGTGATTTAGTGGGATGTGTGTCGCCATCTAACTTAGATTGCTGATGTTGGGCTGAACTTCTTCTAGATTTACAACTATGTCTCGACTGAGCTCTCACACAACAAGACCTACGCTCACCGCCTTCCCCCCACCTTGGTTGAGCAGGCTCGTGGTTTTGCTGACTTCCACGAGAACGCCATCTTCTCGGACAAGGATGTCAGTGGTATTGGTAACTGTGAGCCGATTTCGATTTACTTACACTGACCACCACTAATCTTATTGATGTTCAGTGGCTGGCCGCACGATCCTCCACACGGTCTTGAGCTCCCTCCAGCGGATTGCATTCAACGGCGACCCTCTACAATTCCTCCTCAATGAGACCTCCTACCAGCCTTTCATTTCGCTATTCCACGTGCTTGAGATGGTCAAGGAGAACCTTGAGCTTGGCGGTATCCGTGCGTATGATCTCACTTCAATGCATTCAGCCGATTGACGCAAGGCCTACAGCGAACTACGCTTCTGCTCTTGCCTTCGAACTTCGTCGCGGACCTGCCCCTGAGGACCGTGAGTTCATCAGGATCAAGTTCAAGAACGGCACCAACGGCGACTTCGAGACCTACCATGCTTTTGGCCACAAGTCTGACATTGCTGCAATGGAATTCATCTACAGGATCGAGGTAAGCACCTGCTCTAGTTTTTGAATTTGCTTGTCTTAATCCTACTGTTCCAGAACTACGCTATTACCAGCCAGAAGCAATGGGCCGCTGCTTGCAGCTCAGGTCTTGATGATGACTATTTCCACATCGGCTCCCAAAACGTGATCTCCAGCACATTCTGGCTGCTGTCTTCCTCCTCGGTATGTTCGTCCTCTCCAAATTCGTCAAGAGCACCCGTGCTAAGGCTCAGAATACTCGCATCCACCTTGCTGACGATGAGGTGAGTCAGTCGCACCCACCTCAGAGCCAGTACCCAAATTATGGAACTCTTTCCAATGTCGGTCCTGGTATGGTGCCTTTCTGAATTGTGCTGACGAACTATCGTTTCCTCTTTCTTGTTCATGACAGAACGTCGTCCCTCAGCCCACTTCCATGAGTGAGAAGCAGCACCTTCCGTTGTAAGCGCGCATCATGCCTCACCCCATTCCACGGCGTACGATCGGCTCAAGTATGGTTTACTCCACATTCCAGTCCTCGAACGAAGCAACGTACTTCGAGACCTGGCATACCCAACATCAAACCCTGAACATAAATTTCAAAATGCCTCCCTGAAAATGAAGCTCCGGCGCTGGGAGGACGAGGATAGACATTGAGGCGCCGAGATGCAAGACATCGAGATGAGAAATGGTCTCCCAGACTATCTTCATCCTCGTTCGGCATGCATGCTCCTTTTTTACAATACCTCTGTTCATGGCAGCTTTTTGCGGCAGTGACGCGGCAAAAATACCTGAGCTCCTTACCTCTGTGTATCCCAGAGCGATGTGCTGTAGAGCTTGCTGAAGTACCGCAGCATGGACTTTCCCCCCTAGTTAGTCACGTCGCATGTTCAGTAGTAACACTAAATGTCATGTGTCACACAGGTGCTGTAGCCTACAGGTTTTCAACGTTTCAACCTTGAATGTCAACTTGAACTACTCTGGGACTACTTCATTGCTCGGATTTCCATTACATAATGTGCGTGCGCATTGTGATTCAAACTTATCTACCTTGGTTTTGTGCTGATGAAAGGCGGACAACCTGACAGTACTCGTCCACTTGCATTCTTTGGCTTCATCCTCCCTAAATGAATGTAAAACCCGGCATACCCCTGCAATGTAAATTCTATACTGCGTTAGGCCTGACTCAATCACTGTTAAAAATTGAATTGAATGACGCGAGTAAAGATGCATACCTTGAATGATACTTCTCGATGCACGGTAAGTATGAGTGGAATTACGATCACAAGTGCCACTGCCCAGTGACGCGTGAATATCAATGCTCTGCGCCGCTCGGTCGTCAAAAGCGTGTCCTCTCATGGTGCCGCCCGGAAGTGTCAACTTTGCACCATCATGGTTGACATTGCGGTGAGCCTGCTCGTTGCCGTCCGCGGTGAGCTGCTGGGTATGTACGCCATGTATTCACCGGCAGAGGGCAGATGTATCACCCACTATGATGGTACTGACTTGCTGGAGTCTTGCAGAAGCTTGCGACGGATGATTACAGCAAGTGCGTTGCAGGCCCACATCCCAATCTACTCGGAAATTTGAATGTTTTATACATATCAAACAAGTCTGCATTTGTTAGAAAGCAGCATTAGTAGAGGAGATGGTATGCATTAAAAATACAAGAAGTTAACATGCCGAAGATGTGACAAGAAGATCGAACTAACAGAGCCGAAGTTAAAAGAAGTCGTTCAGAGGAACCAAGAAAGGTCCGAACGATAACAGGGTACTGTGAACTCCTTTAAACTGATGAATAAAGTGTGCAAATGACAATGCAAATGATGTACGACTGATCCCGAGTAGTAGAGTAGCTAATAACCAAATTATCCCACTACTCCTTGCGACTGTATTGTACAGAGGGCGTTTATGGGATGCAGTACCTCTCTACTTGATGCTGGACAAGAATGATCAAGTAAAAATTACTTGGCAGATGAAAAAAAAAACATGGTGAGATAAACGTACCGGGTAACTGTTGTTTGCATAGACGAAGAAAGGTCAGGGCCAGTAGATGAAAGTGAGGGCTGGAGCCTAATTCTATCCCCATCAGGCCGCAAAGCGTGAACATCGGGAAGTCCATGAGATTCCCGCGGAAGCTCGAAGTCGTCATTCCTGACCGAAGTGCGTTTCCGCTTGGACGGAAGGGAAGGGGATGAACCATCAGTTGGAAGTTTCTTACATGAGCGCTGGCGAGTGCCTGGCCTTTTATCAGGCCCTCGCCGTTTAGGTGCTGTATCATATTGGCATTCATTCGAGCGGCGCACACAATTATGACAAATTGGTCTTGCAGAATCGCATCGAATTTTCCTTGCACGACTTAGCAATCACGAAAATGAGCAGCCTGAATTAAGAATGAGAATGAACGCACCATTGTTGACAAGCTATCACCTGATTCGAAATTTCCCTGCGAGGCGAATCCTGTGATGTAAATGCTGGCTGTGGTTGAGGGGTTGACTCTGACGTTGGAACAGAAGATCGAGGTCTCTCTGGAGTTTGTATTGCATGGGGTTGTGCTGAGCAACCACCTGAGTAAGATGGTGAGCGCAAGTCCTCGCCAGAATATTTTCGGTTTCGGGGGCTTTTGTAGAACAAATTAACGGCGGCACCGTGAGCTGGAGGGGGCGGAAGGCAGGTGTTAGGGTAGGCATGGGGCGGTGTGTCAAGGCCGAGGTGATTTCTCAGTGGAAGAAGAAACTCAGACTGATATGAATTATGGTGGTGAAGATTCTGATTTGAATAAAAATTCGTAGGGGTTTCAAGAAGGTGAGGGTGTGGGTGGATGTTGATATTGGTGTGATTAAACTGAGAGGCTAGGATGCCCGCTGCATGTTGTATATCTAGTTGATCTTGATGATAGTGGACTTTATTGTGGATAACATGTGAAATGATGATTAAAATTGTTTTGAAAAGACGATAGGACTTACTGTATCCATGCGGCTGAGGAAATTGAGCCCCGAAGATGGGTGAGTGTAAGCTGGAGCCATCGTCATTGGACTGATAACCGTGCCCCATCATTATGCCTTGTAGAAATCGAGCATAGATGTCACTGTTTGTGCTGATGACCATAAGTACTGAAAGAATGAGAGTTTAGAAAGAAAATAGTAACTGGTAATATGGCACTAGTGTTCGATGCTTTACTCGGGACAATGATTAAGTATTACTCCCGAACTCGTTACCAATTCACGGCGAGTCAAACGAGGATTCGTACATAAGTAGCATTTTGTCCTCGGACGACGCCGGTGCGTCGCTATAAGCGTTTACATAGGACTAGACAGTGTCAGTTGCTGTGTAATAGACTCGCTTTTCCAAAAAAAAAAAAGAAATGGACTGGGAGACAGGCCTTCTCGTGCACCGTTCTCTTGTTTCACACGCGCGAATACACCCGCACAATTCACACCGTGCACCGTACTCTCGATTGCCTCTTGTTTTACTTGATATTGAAAGTCCCTCTCATGTGACTCAAATCAGCCACCAAATGCCTTCGAAATTCGAAGATGTGAGTAGTTGTTGACTCTAATGAGACACGTAAACCTTACTGCTAGTAGGAGACTGACAATATCCTCGACCATGCGAGGGCACACCGACACTCGATTGCCCACAAATATGTGCGCCACGCCCTCCACAATAAGCTCTTGCTTCTCCAGGCTTGCTACCTATATTGCGTCAGTCAATCCAAGCCGGTGCTCAATCGCTTAAAATACGTCACGATATCTTCCACTCAGCATGCTGTTCAAGCGTTCTTAGATGGGGATGGTCCCGCTCTACTGGAGAGATTGAATGAGTGGGCTCGAGAGAAAGCGAGGTGAGTTTCGTCTATCACTTTCCGGATCTTGCCCTGCGACCTTTTCGCTGCTTGCAGCTATATCGAGGACTTCTGGTGAGCTTATCTTCTTCCGCCTCGATGTACTCCTTCTAATCATGCATATCTCATCCTTGCGGGTAGGTATGAAAGCTACCTCTCGCATAGCGATCCTGTAGTACTTGCTCTCAACCTGTGTTTTGTCCTTGAGTGCGTTTCATGTGATTTTATTTACGATTTAACATCTTCCTTAAGTCCACTTCCGGCAGGAATGATCCTACCCCGGATCGGCGCTCTCAGCTACCCTGCGCTACAGCATTATATCATCCCTAGGATTTATTTATGATCTTCGCCAAGGTCTACTTGACCCCGATGCCGTACATGGTCGCGCACTAGATATGGATCAGTATAGTGGATTGTTCGGGACTGCCCGTATACCAACGGAGGTATGTCTTGCAAAATCATACTTGAATTAAATCGAATCCGTTCGATTAGCGGGGCTGCAAAATGCTTGTGAATGATGCGGCTCGTCACATAGTCGTTTGCGGAGAGGACAGTTCTGTTAGCTGGACTACTAGCTTGCTTGTGCATTTGGCTACTCATATATCTTACTAGATTGGTTTGATGCCCTTGACGAGGATCACTGGCCACTATTAACCGAGCGCGAGGTACTTCGCAACCTTCAAGCCATCTGCAAGGACGCTGACAAGATTCCAATCTCTGAGGTCAGGACTTATCGATCAACACTTATCTACTTCCTCTAACTATGGTTCATACAGGTTGCTCGTACGGCTATTGGTGTTCTCACCACTGAGAATCGGAAGACTTGGTCTTCCCTTCGATATGAACTTGCCGAGGACAAGACCAATGCAGCTTGCTTGCGCCTGGTCGATGACACGTCATTCGTGGTCTGCTTGGATGATGCAGCCCCAGGTCGAGATGGCGTCGGCGCGCTCGCTC
The DNA here is from genome assembly GCA_016647755.1 of Suillus subluteus. Classification (NCBI taxonomy): domain Eukaryota; kingdom Fungi; phylum Basidiomycota; class Agaricomycetes; order Boletales; family Suillaceae; genus Suillus; species Suillus subluteus. The sequence continues at coordinate 201,713 of JABBWI010000091.1, read as the reverse complement.
GAAACAGCGAAAAGGAAGAAGACCTTGCTGCTCTATGCAGTAATTTTCTCTGCGGAACTTATGACCTGCAGGAAGGTGCGCAGGTTGGCACGTGCACTAATTGGTGGTATGACAAAGTGAGTCAGCGTTCATGATGCTTGCTAGTATCTGATCCAATTTGTTTTTCGATTCAAGCTACAAATCATTGTATGTGCGGATGGTGCTAGCATCAATTTCGAACATACAGGCGTTGATGGTCACACAGTTTTGAGGTACATCCTAGTCACCTCCAACGTGTTTTCTTATATGCTCGTATTACCATCAGGTTTGCCGCTGATGTCTTCACTGAAGGTCTTATGCTGCTTACCCGTTCAATCAATCCCTCCGCACCCACGTTATTCCATGCATCCTTATCTCTGCATGCCAAATCCTTCAAATCTCCCAAGTCGACGGCAAACGGCAATTTGCTCGTATCCTCTCAAAGTTTCTTATATGATACTTCGCCCTCTAGACTCACGTGGACCCTGACTCCTTCAATTAGAGGCGGCATTCAGTATGCTGAGACGCGACTGAGCGACCTTGTATGTCAGAATGATCGCCAGGCGCTCGAGTTCAAAGGTTATGGAAAAAATTTCATCACCAGTCATGGGTTCAGCCCCAATGCGTTCGTGCGGATGGCTTTCCAGGTGGCATACTTGGAATCTATAGTGAGGATGCGTTCTTCAGAGATTCTGACACCTTAATGCTGACTTTTTAATAGGGAGAACGGAGTGTGCTTATGAACCAGCAATGACGAAGTCCTTCCTTCACAGGACCTTGGACCAGCGCATTGTGTTCGTGCCTATTGGCATGTGATCAATTCCGTGCGTCCTCATACCTTGTTGATTGGAACATTCTTGAGACAAACTGACAACTTCGCATGTAGCATCTTGTCATGGCCATGTGCAACCTGTTGCCGAGGACTTAGATGTTCCCTTTGAGATTGCATACTTACACAATATGTATACCCAATTTTAACTTCAATCTGTGTTTCCAGAAGTTGGTTACCCCCGGGCCAGAGGTGATCGCTCCTAAGGTGCACTCTTAATAACAGGTTGTAAACATGAGGGCTATTACGCTGATGTGCCACACTAGTATCCTGGCCCCTACACGCTAATGATCGGTTGCATTTGAACTTCTAGAATTGTTGATTCTAATCGGCTGACTAGTACGTTATTGATGTCATCTCCGACGGTTGTTTTTTACTCTCAACCAAGTCTCCTACTGTGTAAAGCTCTTTGAACAATTTATCACAGCCTCCATGACATCCGCCAATGAATGGACGTGCAAATACTGCCAAGAAGTCATCCAGCACACCGAGGTCGAAATTCAGAAAAGAAAGAACCAGCGAAATCATCACCGTAAAACCTGCTTCAAATCTCCAAAGACTGTAGTAGGATGGCCTGTCCCATATCACAATGGCCAGTATTACTGCCCGTTTCGACATAGAGGGTGCTTATTTTTACATGCAAAAATTGATTCTCTCTTTGCACACTGTGGCTCAAAGGGCAAGTGTCGTGGTCCAGGCCCTAACGAGACGACTACGACAGTCTACCGGGAGGCCCTATTGCTCCCTCGGGCCGAGCTATGGCAATATGTGGAATCAACTTTTGCTCCTACAGACCTTTCCAGCATTACTGGACCTGAAGCACCTACGGTTCAACCTGCCTCAGACGTGGTAAGTCCTACAGCCCTGTATGCTAGGAACTGCAACCTTAATTTAAAACAGAATGAAATGAGACGCCCAGCAGGCCAAAGTCAGTTGTCTGGTCAAGCCCCTCAAGATTATGCTCCTGCAGCTACTTTGCAATTCAACGTACCTGATCACATGGGCGTTGATGCCCCTGCCCCACTATCATCAATCCGAGCATCGCCTTACTCGTTTGACAACCATGAAGACGTCGGATATGTCAGCCATACCACACCTAGCCCTCCCCCACCCATCACTCCCCCGTTACCAAATCAGCGGCCTGATCATCTCCCATTGCAACAGACTGCAGAAGCCAGCTCTTTGATCAAAGCTTTATCTGGTTCTGCAGATGCTCCAACCTCCCGAGCAAGCAGCACTGATACTCTCTGTCAACTCACTGATATCGATGAATTCGAGAGTTTGTCCCTGATGACACGATTTCAATCCACACTCAAGGTTTTTGTTTGTGAACGATGTCAGTGTGCAGTTTGGGGGGACCATTTAGTGGGTCACATATTCGATAACCATAGACCTTGCCTACCGCCTACCCTCAAGAAGTCTACTGTCGTCCTTGAAGTGGAGAAAGTGAGGGAAAGGCTACAGCCCATAGAGTCCTCCTCCATCCGAGTGGTCCTCCCTCAGCGTCCACTCCCTCCCCTGCCTTGGCTACGAAAGCCTAGTATTGGCTACAAATGTCGTCTATGCACCTATGTGGCTGGAACTGTCGGGACCGTTTCAACCCATGGTTTTAAATCACACGAGCCCGGTCAAATGTGTATCAGCAAACATGACCAGACTGTCTGGGTGCAGGTGCTGTTTGCCAAAACCCAGTACCTTGAGGTACACCCCATGCTGCAGAATATTAGTGAAGGGGATCTCTTTTCAAAATTCTACTCCGCACTCCCAGCTCAATACATGGACGGTGCCTTTGTAGATGGGGAAACCATCGATGCCGCAGACCTCGGTGATTTGTCTCCTTTTTTAACTAATTCTGGATGGGTACAAGCAACCAAAGGTTATTCCATTGTTGGGATACGGGCAATGTCGGGCATTAAGGCTCAGGGCGGGCATGAAGCTGAATGGTTGGACTCCATCAAAGGTCTGGGGAGAAGGTATTTCACTACCATTCGCTCTACAGATGACATCGATCCGAACCTGCTAGAGCTTCTAACTAGCTGGCGCATCCGAACGTAATTTTTCCTTTTAGTTCTACCTTATTGCATTTACTAACAGTTCATCAAGGCGTTCGTTCCAAGTATTGCAGGAAGAGAGCTCGGTAGAGAGCTACGGGCTTCAATGTGACCGGCTCGTCATAACGGCCTTGCGGATCCTGGAGTCTGGAGGCAGTGACGCTGATAGCCAGGAACTTGAAGAGGAAGAACCTAGGGACGATACTAGTTGCCATCGCAGTCTATCCGATCGGCATATTCCAGTTCATAGGTCACCCGAAGACCTTAATCCTGCGCAAGACTGGCAGGATATGGATTTTGTTGATGAAGACTCCGAGGACGAGAGGGATACCCCATGGCCCGAGATGGATCCAGCTGGGACTGACCATGACGCCAATCAGGATCTCGTCAATTCAGAATTTCCTTCAGACGACCTAGCTCCGTATCTGATAGTATTGAACCAGGCTCAACGACGGTGCACACAGGTGCTGAAAAAGTGTTGCACGGAACCACATTCTTCGCCAGTTCAGCTGCTGGCAGCCTACCACGCTCTAGTCTTGTCGATTTTCACCACCCATTCCGACACTCGTTCCCTCGGCCCACTGCATTCTCTAACTGACGGCTTCATTATTTCAACTAGTATCGATAGTCAAGGACGCTTTTCACCTCCCCATCTCATTTCCCCGCGGCTGGCCAGGATGATGTACGCTGCGTTGTTTTCCATGTTAACCGAGGTGCTGAAGGCACCAGACCCATATCAGTAAGGTTACAAATATCTGATGCCATTACCATCACTAATTATGATACAATGGCAGAGTATTTATGGACACAATGCTACATTGGATCGAGCCCGGCAAACGAACTCCATTCTGTGGTGTCCGGCGATACTCTCGCCTCTGCTATACCATATGCCGAGGCCATATCTCTCTCCCTCGACTTCAGTTTACCACGCACTACGGCCCTGAATTTACCTTCGATGGGAAAGTCCTGTCGGTCACTGACCTGACCAAGATGTATCACAGTGTCTATAGGGAGATGGTCCGGATCCTCAACCAGGACCTATTATTCGGTGCCAGTGACGTCGTACTTGAACCTCTTAGGAAACCACAGGACATAGTGGAGAAGCCCCATGAGCAAGTTATTGGTCGGGGCATTCTGGTCTCTGAAATGCACGCAGCGTGGAACCCGGTCAAATTCCTTATGAGCAACGACCAGCTCTGTCACAAATATTTTAGCATTGACTCTGACGGGAATCCTGTGCCGAAACGTGGGGCGTGGGATCAATACCTGCGTCAGGTTGAAAAGTTTAAAGAACACCTCTACTTTCTTTTTCACCAGATACCGGGCATGCCTAAGCGGGGCTCTGAAGAAATACGTGCAAAGATAGTGGACACGAGTTTTCGAGGACGGAACATCATGTACTTGTTCAATCGACTTGCAGTTATTGGCGACTACAACAAGACGTCCCGAAACACAGGGAGTGACAAACTTACGCTACATTTTTTAGCTCGCCCTTTAGAGATGGTCCTTCGGCGTTATCAAGCCTCTGTCGCCAGCATTAGCGCTTGGGCAATAGACCAGCTTTTACCACGGGAGAAGGTGGATCCTCATCACCACTGCTATCTACTATCTAGCATGGGACACCGATGGACATCCGAACGCCTCACACAAATCCTCCAGCAGCTCACAGCTGAGCACCTTCCTGGACGCATAAGTCTCAATATGAGCTCCCTACGGCACATTCTCCCAGGGATTGCCGAACACTATAGGATTTCCGATGTCCTAGCGCCAAGGACGGACGACGTTCTACATGCACAGTTGGGCCATAATCCAGAGACTGGCGATCGAATGTATGCTAGAAGCCACCAAAGCCACCCCAGGCTTACGAGCTCCATGGCTCACCGGACGATGTTGTTTTGTGATCTTTGGCAGGAATTATTGGGATTCCATGGAGACTTTCCTGATGAAGAGGGCGCTCTCACACTTCAGAGCCTATACGCTCAAGGGGAGCTGTCCTTCCAGAAGTCTCTCGCAACATTTTGGACTGGCCAGCCCTCAGGCTCTGCTACGGCAACCAATGCTACTCTCCCAGTAATTCAGAATCATCAAGGCCTCCACGACCGCATCATTGGGATGGAGCACACTCTTTCTGAACTTACACAAATGGTATCATTAATTGCCCAAACACTGGCAGTGCAGCCTCCACCAATAGCATTACGCAGCGCTCACACCAAAACTCAATCACAACTCCCTTCTGGTTCTGATGCTAGGGACTCCAACCTGGCGGTCATCAATGCCACCCTTACTGATCGCAGACGTACTGTGGATGACATTACGGTGAGCAATCTAGAACTACACTGCTAGCCAGTACCTGATTGACCGCCATTAAGGATCAGACTGATCTGGAAGTTCGTCCGTCAAAACGAGCCAGAACTGCTACCTCCACAGATCATTTTGATGAATCAGAGGGACTGGTGGCGGTCGTAGCCAATCCTGACTTGGAGGTACTACCTTCAACTACATACTGTACCTAACTGACCTTTGTTGATGCAGGACGGACATAAACAAGTGCACTGCCCACGATGTGACGTTCATATTGATGGGTCCGATGAATCCATAGCAGCTCACTTTAAACGAGAGTCAGGCGATCCATGGCACACGCTTAGTCTCGGTCACAAGCTACGGCCTAGTCATAAGCGAGAGATCCGTATATACCGTGAGGGAGATCTCAAATTTGTCTGCCCCTGCGGAGAATTTTCTCACTACGAAAAGAACGATATGAAGCTACATCTGACCTCTTTAGATGCTGCAGACACACATATTTTATCACAGCATAGTAAGGAGAGAAGCAAGCCAGCTTGGCAACGATTATTTAGCAAATTACAGTAGCACACTACTTACTGAGATCTAGTAGTATCTGAATCAGACAGCCGCCCCCGCTGCCCTGGTTATGCTCCAAAGATTTGTCAAGCTCCAAATTAAGAGCAAGCAGAACCTTAGGCCGCGAGAAGGTATCAGTAACAGCAACTGGCAAATCAAAACACTAGTCACAGCTGGCCTAGGAACAACAGGCCATTGCGAGCATCCGATGGCTTCAAGAAATCCTTCAGGGTCCTTGAAGTCTGCCAGTCCCAGGTCCAGGCTCGATATACAGGACGGGGGAATCAGGAGCTTTTAGTAATGCCACGGCTCGGCTATGGCTGGCTCTGGTTCGGTATTTACCGGTTTGCCAGAAGTTCGGCGATACCCGTTAGCCAAGCCACTGATCACTGACTTGGTCCGATTCGTAAGCCATGTGAACCAGCCCCAACTTTTACAAGCCAAAAATTTACGAACCGCGGCTTGAACCGCTTTAAGCCAGCTCAAGCCAGCTCAAGCTACGCGGTTGCGTGGAATAATAGCCTTTTTGTTGCCTCCAGTGTTGTTGTCGGATCCCCTGGATTTTTCTACCTGTGGGCTATTGTTACTTGTATACACTATGGATAAGGTCCCCGTTCGAGTTGATGGAAGATTTAGGCTAGGAGATGTATTGGGATCCGGCTCGTATGGTATGTTATTTACATATCATGATTACTGACTACATGTTGAATTTGACATTTGGACCCCCAGCTGTTGTGTATCGTGCATGGAACATCATAAAGAATGATGCAGTTGCCGTCAAACTTGAACCCGTCACCTACTCATCTTCTGTGCAGCGTGAATACAACATTTTGAAACACCTTGAAGGTGGTGTTGGTATTCCCCGCGCCCTCTGGTTCGGTAGGGAGTCGACATATCATGCTCTCGTTCTCGATCTCCTTGGGCCATCCCTGCACAGTCTCTTCCTTTCCCACAGCCGAAAATTCAGCCTTGACACTGTCATAAATCTAGGAGATCAGCTGGTCAGTCGGTGTGCGGGTTGCATGTACAGATCACTAACCCCTTTCCCCAGCTCTCATGTCTCGAATACATTCACTCGCACAGTTATACTCACGGTGACATCAAACCACAGAATGTTGTTCTGGGTCTTGGCGATTTGAGGCACACCGCCTTTCTTATCGATTTCGGTATCGCGAAGGAATTCTGGAATATGTCAACCAGTGTCCATATCCCATTTCGCCAAGGTCAACGTCTCACTGGCACTCCTGCGTTTGCATCAATCAACAATCACTTGGGAGTCGAACCAGGTCGTCGTGACGATCTCGAGTCACTTACGTACATGTTGATATACTTCTTGCAGGGCTCCCTTCCATGGTTAACCAGTGACCACGAGAAACTTTCCAGCACTTCAATACTCGAGCGCAAAGTGAACACCACCATCAAAGATTTATGTCATGGAATTCCTGTCGAGTTTGCAACAATTCTCATTTACACGCGCTCACTCGCATTCTCAGAGGATCCCGACTATAACCACCTTCGCTCATTGCTTCATGCACTTCGTTCTACACCAGCTGCACCAGCTGCGTGCTTGCTGGATATAAACCAGCCTGATGTACCTATCGCACATTCCCCTCCATTCTTCGACAAACCCTGTGTAATTGAGGCAGTGCCTCCATGCCCGCCGCTTCGCAGATCGACTCGTGTGTGAGTAGTCCATTTATCTTAGTACTTATGAACTAATGTGATTGCAAGTTTGCGCCCATGTAATGACTCACCGTTACATGCAACATCTTCAACTCCACGCCGGAAAAAAACTAGATTATGATGCTGTTGGATACCTGTATGGAGTAGTTTGTACAAGCAAGTACTGTACGCGTACTTTGTAATATAGTAGGATTTGCAGCACAGACAATTTCTTACAACGAGCTCAGCATACATATGATGTGGGCCACGTGGCGGATGCAATAACCACCGAACTGATATTGATATCTGGAAATTTCTTCAACTCCCATGCAGCGCCTCTTATCTTTCAACATCCTGCAGGCTGCAGCCCTGCCTGGACATTAATGACCTTCGCAACCTCGCGAGGGACTCATTGTGACTTCCTGAACCATCATAATCAGCAATCCAGCCATACCACATAATCACGACAACTCGGTGAGTGCTTATCGATGGAGATCTAGTTTTTATTCCATCGATCATTCAACTATAGTCTATAGTCTACACCTGAGGATGAAGACGTGCTTGACTTCAAGCCTTTGGGCCCTCTGGAGTCTGGAGTCTGGAGTCTGGAGTCTGGAGTTTCAAGTTGGAGTTGATTCTCTCCAGGTATGCACAATTGTGGGAGTTTTTTTCACCCCCCACTCACCGCTGAATCAGATTTGACTTGCATGAGGCATGCATGAGTTGTGGTCCTTGTGGAGTCATACGTCTTGACAATCGTTCATCGGGCTTTTCCATCAGGGACTCAGGATCACTGCACATTGGCATGTTCTGGGGTTTCCCCAGATGTCATAATATATATAGTTCTGCTGGATCATCTTAACCATCACCGCTACCAACATGGCTCCTCGACGGAAGAACACTCGGGTTACTGCCAGAGTCGCTGTCGCTGTCCCCACTGTTGTTCCCATTCCTCCCGCTCCTGTTGCTGATCCTATTACTCCCATTCCCATTGCTGTTCCCATTACTCCCACTGCCACTCCCGCTCCAATCGCTGCTGCGGCAAATGCAAATATTCTTCGTAATCCCCAAAGGCATCGTCAGCATCCTGTCCGATTTCGAGAAAATGACGCAGATGAAGGGGAATCCTTCCACCTTGAGAACATCTCTGGGGATGAGGGGGACGAAATGGACAACTCACCTGCGCCTGCAGTTGGGCCTGCTGCAGGCCGTGGTCCACTGCAGACTGCAATGAATACCGCTACAATTGACCCTCTGGCAACTGACCCTCTGGCGACTGACCCTCTGGCCACTCTGGCCAATGACCCTCTGGCCACTGGTGGCCGAGTCAAATCGCCTAAATCCTCTGCCGATATTCATTTCTTCTTCAGACAGGACCCTACCACTCTGTCGAATATCTGCAAAGCCTGCGAGTGAGTATCGTGTCTGGAGTCTATCGTTTTTTCTGACATCCTTCTCCAGAGCAATTCATGAGCGCGACAATACTCACCACATCATGTCATACCTTCCTAGTACAGGCACTTCAGCTCGTCGTGCACACACCTTCAACGACCATACCGACACTTACCTGGAGGAGGCAGAGCGTCAGCAGTGGCATGTCCTCCATAAGTCATCACGTTTGAAGACTTTTTTGGATGACGGCTGGACAGTGACGACCATGCGTCAAAGGCTGAAGGATCCGGCTCACACGCTAGACTCACTCGGTACTCCCCCTAGTCCTGGCCCACTCCCCGGAACTAGCCTTTCAGTTTTAGACGATGTATTGCCTGCATTTAGTCTGGATGAGATGCACAAACAGATCGTGAAATTCATTATCGCTGACGATCAGGTGAGTCAATGTGTACTTTCTATGCGCTATGTTTGATAATTGTCTTCAGGCTCTCAATGTTATTGAATGCCCGGAATTCCGCCGTCTGATCCGTCTTCTGCGGCCATCGTTGAATGAGACCGATATATGTCATCGTACCAAAATTCACGAGTTGATCATCGACGTGTTTCACGAATACTTCAATGCTTTGAAGAGGGACCTCGCGGTAAGTCTACAGCTGTCAAGAGCCCTACAAAGTGTCTTATATTTTTAGGCCGCCCAGGGAAAGGTCTCATTCACATCTGACCTCTGGTCAGATTCTAACCTTCGCCCGTTCTTGGCCCTTACTGCCCACTGGATCGCTAAGGCTGACCAGAGTTCAATGCTCGTTTTGAGGGCTGCGCTAGTAGGCTTCCATCATGTTCCAGGCAGTCACACAGGTGAATTGCTGGCAACAGTCATCTTGCATCTTCTTGATCGCGCCGCTGTGACTAACAAGGTCAGTGTTTAATTGTATCGTGTGACACGCTCTGACTTTGTTTAGACTGGTCATTTTACCTTGGACAATGCGGCAAACAATCAGGTTTCCATGCGAGAGCTTTCGCAAAAACTGGAGTGCCGTGGTATCAATTTTCACCCCATCGACTGCAGAATCCCATGCTTCCCACACATCATCAATATATGTGTGAAGCATATTATTGAGGATTACCACGACGCCGACTTTTCACTCGTGGACGAACGTTGGGTGGTCGGCGATCGCACCATCATCAAGGCCGATTATCTTGAAGCGGTGACTGGGAAAGCTCTCAGCAGAGCTAGGGACCTTGTGCGCACGGTTCGCGCGTCAAATCAGCGACGTATTTCTTTCAAAGACATGATCATCACAGGTAACGTGAAGGAGTGGTTTCAAGATGACGTGGGCAAGAAACTACGCCTCCCTGAGGTCGAACTCCTGCTTGATGAGGCAACCCGTTGGGATTCGGTCTACGTCATGCTCAACCGTTTACGAACCCTTCGCCAGGTAAGGCATCACAATTGAAACATTTGTCATGAACTAATATTCATCCAGGCAATCGATTTATTCTTCGACTCTCCCACTCAACGCTCCATCAGCAAGTTCAAGTTGAATCCAATGGAGTGGCAGTTCCTACAGGATGTCGAAGTAATCCTAGAGGTTAGTTTTAGTATCTTCGAAACTTATGGTCCATCTTATCATTCTATACTAGGCGCACCACGCTGTCCAACAATGCATGTCGGGCGAACGCACTCCCATGCTAAGTGGTACATATCCGGCATTCGAAATGTTGATTGAGCGGTGGAATTCTTTGGCCGAACACGTCCCACACTGTAGCCCTCTTGTTCAGATAGGTTTGACTTGGGCAGATAAGTATGACGACAGGCTGGGTGCCACAAACGCTTATGCAGTCGCTATGCGTGAGTCCAGTATCTTTTTTAAAATATTTAGTTGCTCACGATTGCATTTATAGTTGTTGATCCTGCGGTTCGAATGTCATGGGTTCGGAGTCGTTGGACGAAACAGCAGGTTAAAGGTATAGAGAAATTCATTATCGATCTGGTACGTCTGTCCAACCAATAACAACGCAACTTTGAACTAATATTAGCACACGCAGATGCATCAAAAATGAACCACGAATAGCTCAGCATCTGTCGAGTCTCCAGCTAATGAAGTAAGACCTCGGCAAAAACCGCGCACGCTAGGCTCCCGCCTTTATGGACTTCCTGATATTGGCATCCTGCCATCTCACAACAGCGGCGCCCAAACAGTCGAGCAAGAATTTGAGGCCTACACCACGGCTAATCTCAGCGCCAAGGGAACAGATATGCTTGCGTTCTGGATGGTAAGTGTCCCATATCTTTACAATTAAAATCTTTATTGACCATGAGGTGTTCACCAGGTTTCGGAGACCTTATTTCCGACACTTTATGGCATTGCGATGGACTACCTCCCTATACAGGCCTCTGCTGTTCCATGCGAGCGAGTATTTTCGTCAAGTAGTGAGACCGACACGAAGAAACGTAATCGCATGAGCCCAGTCCTGATGGAAGCCCTGCAGGTGGTAAAGTTTCTCGTGAAAAAAGAACGACTTAACTTTATGAAAGGTTGGGCCACGTCGCAAAAGGCTATGGAGTACGAGACGTTGGGCGAGGGAGAGGAGATTAACAACCTTTTGACATTTTCCAGCAGCGACATGACAGGTGATGTTTGCGACACCCTCCTCAGAGCTATTGCAGAGGAGGAGTGCAATGATATTGACGACACTCCTACTACCTACGACCTTTGATGCTTACTTTTACTCTTTGTTTCTTCTTTGCGCTACTTTGTGATGCCTCTCGTGTTGTATTATGATGTCAATTTTCAACTATTCTATCTTTGCTTGACTGTCTTTCTTTCACCGCTTTCATTTTCATGCATCTTCTGCGCTATAATCCTCTCAGTACCAGGTGCGCCTTTTGTTCTCCTATTTTTATGATCGCTAAACCACCACCATCAGAGCAGAATGGCTGATACGAGTGTATGCCCCTCACTACTGGGAGAGTCGATGCATATTGCTCATCATACCCAGCCTGATCTATCTCCCTCCCTTCTCCCCTCTCTCCAATATTGCTGCACCTATCATTCGTATATTTCCGTTCGGGGCGTGGCCTCTTCGAAGACAAAGTTGCCAACTTTTGGTGCTTTACCAACGCATTAGTGAAGTGGAAGCGACTATTTGCTGGACGAGAAGGTTTTCTCATCAAAGTCTCTACTGGACTTACTGCTCTTGGGTTCCTGCCTGCTGTGGCCGCGCTAGTTTTCGGTGGCTACAAGACCCGGCTGCAGACGGATATTAAAAACGACTCAGCAAATGAGTCTCCTGCGATGGTACAGTTATCAATCGGTCCGTGAGACACTATCACTCCATAATACAAAACACATCTCACACGTCCCCAACTCACTTTATGGCCTCAATAATACCTCTATAAGCTTCATTGACCTTGCCTCTTACATGGCATCAAATTTTGCCCAAACTTCATCTGCAAAATTTTGCTCGAGACGTGTGTTTGTACTGTCCAAAGTCTTAGTTTTAGCTCTTTCAAAATTTAAAATCCATTGTGTTCAATATTCAACAGTGTGATAGCACACAAAACTATCCTAACTGTATTGGCAAGTATTTAAGCTGTCTGTAACATGTATTCAAGCTGTTCAACATCAAGAATTAAGTGTGCGGTGGAGAAAGGTGTGTTGGCAAGTGTGGCTGCTGTTCGGCCGAAGTTGAGTCTGGTTCTGCAGCACAATCTCACTCAAGCCCTAACTCGTTCGACTTAATTATGCTTGCCCCAGAACATCGAAGGCCTGCTGTATACACGTTCACAGGTATTATTGACATATATCCACAGCAGGTTCCCAGCATTGTAGATCTAGTAGGTGTTGTAAGCTACTTCAAATTCCGCCACTGTTCGGAATGCCAAGACACAGTTCATGTGTGTCTTCTGCTCGACAGTAACTACACAGTCTGCAAAACCTCTTGCCACTCTACTATAATGCCTGGTCGAGCGAAATCAGCCACAAAAAAACGACAAGATGCTCGCGAGGCTCACGATGATCTCATGTCCAAAGCAGTCTCTGCATACCGTGCTGAGTTGGCAAAAAAGCCGGGTATAAAACATCGTGGATTACGGACTATTGCCAAAGACTTCGAACAAATGAATTTCGAGGCAACAGGCAACTACATCAAGCTGTCTCATGCCACACTTGCACGTCTCGCAGCTGGCAAGAGGTCACTAGCAGAGATGAATGCTGCGAAGTCATGGCTCTCGAAAGAAGAGACCAAGCAAGTACTTGCATACATAGAAGAGATAGGTAATCGAGGATTTCCACTTAGTCACCGACGACTTCAAGAACACGTTGACGAAATCTGCCGTGCTCGCCTCGGTAATGACTTTCCCGGGGTTGGAAAGTGTTGGACACACCGCTTCGTTGAAAAGCATTCCAAACACTTGAAAACATCATGGTCAGCTCCGCTGGACTCAAAACGTGGTCGTGCAGTCAATGAGAACACAAACAAGGCATGGTTTGATCTCCTAGAGGGTGTTTTGGACCAATATGACATTGCCGAGGATTGCATACATGCAGTTGACGAGATCAGGATCTCGCCACAATCAGGCGAGGGCGAACGAGTCATCGGGAGCCGTAAACCTGGGCCACAGTATCAGCAGAGAACTGGAAGCAAGGAAAATGTGACCGTTATCGTCACAATATGTGCCGACGGAACATCGAGTTCTCCCGCAGTCATCTTCAAAGGCAATGCTTACCAAGTCAAATGGAAGCAAGATAATCCTGCGCATGCCTCGTGAGTAGTCCTTATCAATATGAATGAATAAGCTGTACCTGACAATGGATAATAGCCTTGGATATTCGAAGAAAGGCTGGACTGATGGTGAGATTGGTGTAGCATGGATCCAAGACTTCGATAAACGCACCAAGGACAAGGCAGATGGTCGCGATCGGCTCCTCATTGTCGACGGACACAATTCGCACTATACCAGAGGATTCCTCCAATATGCACGTGCCCATCGCATTCACGTGATATGCTATCCTGCGCATGCAACACATGTCTATCAAGGTTTAGATGTGGTTGTTTTCGCAGTCTTGAAGAGACACTGGAGCGAGGAAAGAGATAAGTGGGAGAGAACAAAAGGAGAAGGTGTTACGAAAAGTAACTTCTTGTCAATTTACGGACAGGCTCACCTTCGTGCACTCACGCCAGACCTTATTCGCACTGCATTTCGGAAGACTGGTATCTCGCCATTCAACCGAGGTGTCATCACTAACGAGATGATGGCCCCTAGTAAGGAAACATCATGCGAGGGTCAGCTTCCTATCACACCATCGACACCCGTGAGAATTGTTGCAGACCTTCTCGGGAAGCTGTCAACAAAACACGACAACCACGGAGATGATGGCGACAACACCGAAGCTGCGGCAACACATATTCGACAACCCGTGACAACCATGCAATCCGAGCTCGAGTCCTTGATTGAAAAACTACAAGAGACCTCATTGTCAGGACTCGTCTCATCAGTCCCCTTGACTTCGGAGACACAACTGGAACACAATACTACCCACCTTATCTCCCCCATCAAACAGAAATCCCCTTTTTCCATCGAACCGAAGACCTCGAACGAGATTTTACTGCTTGCACTGCTCCGCGAAACAGAAGCTACCAATGTCATGCTAAAGCGCCGCGTCCTTGAGCTTCAGGCCACAAATATCCTGAATGAGAGGTATTGCAAGGTCCTTCGTGGACAGCTCGCAAATCAGGAAGCGAAAAAGCGAAAAGGGAAGGAGAAAGGAAAGTTGATGGGCGATGGTTTGCCGCGTTTCCTTTCCAGCGACGAGTTCTACGAGAAAGTTGTTGAATTTGAATGCGAGCAGAAAAAGCGTGTCGCCGAGAAGAAGACGAGGAAAGACGAACGCGAGAAGAGGGCCGAAGGACTGGCAGTGTGGAAACGTCTTGAAGATGAGCGCAAGACGGAGAACAAGGACCGACGAGCACAGTACCACACTGCTTTGGAGAAGTGGAACGAGGATAAGTTGAGGGCAAAGGCAGAGGGGCGGAAATTCAGCGAGGCAAAACCAGTCTTGGGAAAGTTGCGTGGCCCTATTCCAAGGCCAGCACTGAATGTAGCATGCGAGGAGGATGCAGCATCTAGTGGCGGGGAAAGCTTTGATCTTGATGGCATTTCAGATGCCAGTGATGAAGACTAGTTAATGGACACTCACCCTCGTAGACCCAACACGTCGAGGCAGCCGGCAGGTCGGCAGCGGCAGTCGAGAATCTTCATACATGCACTGTATCAGTATTAGTATCAATTGCAGAATATTGAGACACATTACCATTTGAAACTTGTCAGTTGGCATGATAATATTGTGGGGAATGAACTTGGTCCAGACTGGACCATTAACACTATCAATGGACTCGATATCGATGCGAGGAGACTGCTGGTGAGACGGAGTGTGCAACTGATAACGATTTTGCTAATGTTCGATAAGCAAAGATTAGCTAATGAGTCACGTGTCTCACGGAGCGCTAATGGGCAAAAAAGAAGTCCCCTCACCGTTTTGAATGACATACACGAACGGTTGCATATTTTTTTCTGAAACTTGAGATATGCAATTTTGATATATACTACTTGTTAGGAAAAATATAACAGGGTTTGTATAAGGTGTTGTAAAAGTATGGTACCTCATTTTTTAATTTCGCGTCTCAAATACTGATTGATAACTGTACACGCTAGCCCTCCAACGCCAATTTTGCTGCTCTTGCCATATGCACTCCTAACCTGTTCCATCTTGTTCTTCCTTTTCTCGTTCCAGGTGCATGAGAAGACTATTCTTGTTCCTCTGCTACCTCTCACACTCCTGCTGTCGGGTGCTGCATCTACTGACGATGTATTTTTGTGGGGAGCTTTGGGCAACAACGTTGGTGTCTTCAGGTAAGTGGTGTACTCTTTCACCATCATAAATGCTAACAGGCATGCTGTTCACCTGGTAGCATGTGGCCTTTACTCAAAAAAGATGTTTTAGGACCCCAGTACGAACTGGCTGATCGGGCACAATCCGTTCAAACTACACTATGGATCTTTCATAGGACTCGTATCTTCCGTACGAAACACTTCCTGTGTACGATTCGTTCACAGCTGATAAAATTTGATCTCAGGTGGTATATACAGCAATAATCCTCCTCCACGTGCTCGAGCTTACAGTGATGCCACCCACACGTTACCCCTGATCTCTTCCCAGTCCTCAATGTCCTAGTGAGCACCACGGTGCTACTCATACCCCATTATGGCGAAGAGGCCTGAACGCCGAGTTAAATTGCAATGCTTGCGGTCTCTGTTGCAAACTGGTGAGTCCTTTCTCGTTCATGTACGTCTCATGGGCTTCTGCTAATATGTCTCTCTTTCTGACAGTATAAACGCCTGCACCCAAAGTCCATGCGTGCTAGCCATGGAGAGGGACGACACGGTGGTGCCTCGTCGTTGGCTTCTGCGTTGTCTGCGTTGGCTTCAGCTTCGGCTGCTTTGCCTTCGTCTTCTGTGACACCGGAGGTGGTGCATCCCCTGCATCACCATCACGTCTTCATCTTTAAAGTGAGCCGTTTGTGATTCCGTATCCACTATCTTGCTTTGACCGGTTTCATTTCCACAGGAGATTAGCCAAAAAACCTCGCCAATCATCTGCCAACTCACACCGTACCACTTCGCATCTTTCATGATCACACTCTCCAACACACCTTTTCAAACCACCCAAACGAAGGAACACAATGAACACACAATGAACAGTCGCGACGTGGCGTTTGACGAAAGCTTAAAAGAGATCCTTGACAACGGCAGCAGAAGCTGCAGCTGTGACAGAACCGCGTCCCGCTCAAACAAATGGCAGTGTCAACGGTTAGGCTGAAAGCCACGAAGATCCGGATTCGAACAGTCGTAAAAAGCGCAAGCATACAGAGGACAGTGCTAAGTTCCTTGGAAGGCGCTAATCCAGCGCCCTACTCCCGCACCCTGCGACCCAATACTTTCAACAACCAGCATCGCAACTTCGATCTCCGTGGCACCTGAACGACTCTTTCGACGACTTCTTGCCCTGGATCACCTCTCTCAACTACTCTTCGCAATGTGTGGCTTCGCGATGCCATATCAGCATCCCGCAATGCTTGATCTAATTTTCTTGCTCGAGTGAGGCTGCAGTATTGCTAATGTTTGTTTTAGATTTTGATCAAACATTAACGCAATCACTCACGTCATTTTGGGGCCCCATTTATCCGTTAATCGTAGAAGTATGTGGACCGGCAAGAAGTCTTATCCTGCACCAACCCATTCATCAACAGGTGGTTGTGGTCCAGCAACCACAGATGGTGGCGGTCCAATGCAGATAGGTTGGTCAGTATTTGCCAGGTTGATGAACCTATCTATATGTTTTCTTTGATAGGTAGTGTTCTGGTGGCCATGCCAATCTGGTTAGTTAACCATGCCTGGTAGGTCAACCATGCCACAGGTTGGCGGCCAATGAGAACATGGTGCTTTCAATACTTGCAGCCAACATGATATTGAAAATATCAGGTTCTCATTGGTAAACCAACCATTCTACATTATCTATATGTTTTCTTCGATAGATAGTGTTCCCCATACCGATGCACAAGCTGGCTAAATTTTGTTTTACTTAGCATTATGGGTCTGTGCAATCAAAGTACATGCTACTTGTCAGCAACTACTACTAGTGAAGACAAGGTCTCAACAAGGTAAGGCTTATAAAGACCTCAAACTTACTACCTAGTAGCGTATTGCAACTGTGGGTCAATTGCCAATTTTGGCCAGGCTTCAATTAAGTGTTTCTTCCATCAGTAGATTCTGTCTGTATATCCCAATTTGAGCGTGAGATTATCATCATTCCATCAGTAGATTCTGTTTATATATCCAAATTTGAGCGCGAGATCATCATCATTTCATAAAACTATTTTAAGTGAAATTAAATGATCATTGATTCAAGAAAAGTTGGAGCATGGGATCTGGTTGAAAAATTTCCTTGCTCCCCATGGACCAACTAATGAGTGAATTGACCAAACTCAGAGTGGCTCTGACCACAAGGATCCAGGCCATTATGAGGGATTCATCAGCAACAGGGATCTTCAAAGGGAGGATATTGCAGACTCATCTTCTACACAAAGCAAGGTGTGTTTACATTCAGGAACTTTGTTGATTGGCTGTAAACTCGACTGTTTTGGTCAAGGTTGAGAATTGGATTTGAGCGCAACAGTTGTTTAGCAACAGCTGACGTTGGTTTCAATGCCTCTGGGTCAATCTCAGAATATGAGATCAATCAGGCCACACTCACAATTGCCCATGCCATGGTAAACCCTTGTGAGTTAATTTACTTTCCAAGGTATCACTCGGTTTCAAATTCAGATAACAGATTATGTGGATTGGGATGTTGACAGATTTGCCGAAATGGCCAAGGTCTCCCCACCAAATTGAGACAGTTCAGTCTTGAATACTGATCAGCAACAAAAGTATTTTCCACCAGCTATCATTGGTAAAATTTTAACAATTTGCTTGCCACATATTCTGATCAGAAATTGACAATTAGATTAGGAATATGTTAACTCAGCCACTAAGGGTTTACGCGATTTACTTCTTCAAACAATTACATCCTCAGCCCAGGATCTGAATTTGGAGCGGGTAGAATCACAGTATCACCAGCATTTCTTTTGCAAAGGGATGAGGTATGGGATGAATTAACTGGGCATTGAGCTGCTTTTGACTCTTTTTGCAGAGACTGCAGGACCCAATGGTGACCTCAGCTTCTTACAAGTCTGCAGAGGTCCAAGAGTGGCTAGCCGCCTTATCAGCTACTGAATTCTTCTGGAATGCCATTACCGCTGCATCAGCTCTAGATCTATTTAAAGCAGGTGCCTTGGCAAATACTCGGGTTGTACAGGAACTTCAAGGTTCTGGTAGACCAGTGTCAGTGCCCATCTCTCATTGGCCCTCAATCTTCTCAGGATTGTTACGAACTAGGATGGTTCTGACGAATGGCCACTCGATAAGAGTGATCAGCCAAAGTCGGTTCAAGGCTTCAGCGTATACCGAAGTTCAATAGTTCAATAAGACAAGACAAGGAGAGTGTCCTTGGCTTGAATCAAGTTCAGATGACTTAAGAGTGGAGGTCTTAAGCGAAGGAAGTTCCAGGTAAAACCTAGTAAGATTAAAGTAAAGAACTACATAGTACAAAGACAAGTTTATATAGCTAAGAAGACGGCTTTAGGGCAGGCGTATACAAGTCAGAATGAGTCAGAGATAAAGCCAAGTCATAGATAGCAAGAATAGATCACCTAGCGACGGCTGAATAGCGATCGTGATGTAATACAGTGAGTGAATAGGAAAGAGATAAGTCTAGCGGCGGCATCATGCGGCTCGTGACGTAATACAAATGAAGAGTAAAAAGAAAATGGATAGGGGCGTACTTTGACTGTAACATTACCCCGTTATTATCGTTGAAATCACCAATTTCAACATTCAAAGTTATGGTCGTATTCGTAGTCATCGCGATCTCCTGCGCATTGACTGAATAACCTCTCGTCTTCTTTGACCGAGATCTGTTCATGCTCCGCATCTTTATCAGCTTCCCATTTAGCGAGAGCATCGTAGAAACCGTCATCCGTCCAAACCAAGGGTATAATCTTTTCTCCACGAAGTTCCTTGCAAAAGGCCGACAAGTGGCCGGGTGCTAAGTCACGACATACGCGACAGAAGTATGTGGGGCAGTTTTTGTGGCGATGGCCGACAAGGTTACAGTTGCGACATATAAAGTTGTCGCAGTTTTCGGTTTTCACAATGGTGATGGAAGACATCTGGGGCGGTGGGGACAGGGTCTTGGAACGTAAGATACGGTTGCGGGTGGCAGGGGAGATGGAGAGCTCTCTCTTGAGCTTGGATTGACTTCGACGGATCGGACGAATACGAGCGGGTTGCATTGTGTTAGACGTAGTAGCAGCCGGTATGCTAGGTACGTGAGGAGGAACAATACTATTAAGCGTGTGCTCAATGGGAGTAGTCTCAACCGGAGGTGGGATGGGGACGGCGACATGAGGTGATGGTGGTCTAGCGACCGGGTTGTTTGCAATTCGCTCAGTGACGATGTGGATGGCTTCTCTAACAATCTCTTTGGTAGAGGGAGGCATGAGGCGAACTGCTGTGTTGCAAATACGAATATGAAGATGACGAAAGATCGTCTTGATACGTTCGTCATTAAGGAGCTCGGAAGTACGTTCAACGAGCTTAGCGGCTCGGATAATGTTAATAAGTAGGGTGCTAGAGAGGGCCCCTCTTTCAGCGAGGAGGTTGTCAATCTCTATAGCGTATTGCTCAGAGAGAAGGGCGGATTCGAATATAGTGTTGGTTTCAATGTCGTCAAGGACAGCGAAGTAGTGAGACAAAGAGTCAGAGTCGTTGGCTAGAGTGGTGGAGGTGATGGTAGGAGAAGCGAGGGTATCAGTCATAGTATCGATGTGGGATATAAGGACACGGAGTTGTGCGAGGCAGATTTCGAGGTTGTGAGTGTGTTGGGAGCGAGTAGACATGATGATTTCTGGGGTTCTTATAATCCGTGAGCTTTCTTATAAGCGGTGAGGATCGAGGAGGCGTTGCCGAGATTTTCCTGGGGAATCCATTCGTTACTGGCGGAAGAGTATCCTTTCCAGGATATGAGATAGCGTCTTCGTTTACCCGTTCCCTTATGTGACAAGATAGCTTCGACTTTGTATTCTTCTTCGTTATCGATGATGTCAGGTGGGGGTTCGTGGAAGTTGGGGCCGTGGATTTCTGTTTCGTGATAGGATGATAGTTCGGAAGCATGGAATGTGGGGTGAACTTTCCATTGCGCGGGTAGCTGGAGTGTGAACGTGATCGGGGATAGTACCACTGTGACGGTAAAAGGTCCGTATCGTTTCGGGGCGAGTTTTCGTGATGGTAATTGCGTGATGAGGTTCTTCCCTGACAACCAAACCTTATCTCCGATTTTCCACGGTTGATACTTCCTTCCATGCGATCGTTCGGCCATTCGTTGCATTGCGAGGTTATGGCAGGAAATAGCTTCTTCGCGTATTTTTTGAAGAGTATGGAGTCGTTCTTCTGCTGCGGGGACAGTGGATTTGGGGAGTACGTGGGGGAGAGCTCGTGGCTCGTATCCCATCATAAGACGGAAAGGGGAGGCGTTTCGAGAATCATGCTTTCTATGGTTGTGGACGAATTCGGCCATAGGAAGGTGTTCGACCCAATCTTCCGGGTTATTACGACAATAGATACGAAGGTAAGTTTCAAGTTCTTGATTCAGACGTTCCGTTTGTCCATCTGTTTGCGGGTGATAGGCGGTTGAAGCGGCGATGTCATATTTCAATAGTTTGGCAAGAGCTTTAGAGAACTTGGAAACAAACTGTGGTCCTCGATCGGAGATTACTTTTTCATGGAGTCCGAAACGGCGGTAGACGTATTTGAAAAACTTCTTGGCTACTCCTTCCGAGGTGATGGTTTTCGTACAAGGGATAAGAATTACCCCCTTCATAAGCCCATGGTCTACCACGACCATGATAGAATCAAAACCGTTACAGGGTGGGAGGTCAGTGATGAGGTCAACGGATACTTGGGCAAAGGGAGTGGAGACCGAGGATGGTATGGGGACGAGCGGGGGAGTCGTAGGGTGAGTGTCAGATTTCATCTGCTGACAAAGGGCGCAGCCTTCCACATACTTTCGGATATAGGTACCCATAGAGGGCCACCAGAAGTCTCGTTTCACCAGTTCCTTGGTTTTAAAGCGACCGGGATGTCCTGCAGTTGCATGATCGTGGGTGCGTTCTAAAATTGCGTGGCGTCCGGCGGGACGGACGTAGGCACGATCTTTATAGAATAAGACGTCGTCTTTAATCGTCCAATCAGAGAGGGCAGATTTCATGGGGGGAAGGCAAAGACCATTCAGCGCATTAGAGGCAGCTTGGAAGATAGGGTCGAGGTTGGTGGGATCAGGGTTCGCGAGGGTTGTCATCAATTCCTGATCAAGGAGGCGAATAAAGAGGGAGTCGGGGAGGAGGGTGACATCTTCGTTATCGTTTTCAGTAGGAACATGATCAGCACGGCGAGATAAGGCGTCGGGGGCAACAAGTTTGGTTCCGGCAACATGGTGGAGTTCTAGATCATAGCATGAAAGAATCAATTGCCAGCGAGCTTGGCAGCGAGTGAGTTTCTGCGCGGTCCGGAAATAAAGAAGATTCATATGATCGGTAAATACGATCACCGGGTGAGGGTTCCCTTCTAAATAGTGACGCCATTCTGTCAATGCCCGGATAACTGCGAGGAGTTCTCGATCAAAGATCTGGTAATTCCTTTCTGCCGGATTCAGGGATTGCGAAAGATATCCACATGGGTGGTAAACACCGTTTTCGTCAGTCTGAAGGAGAACCGCTCCAGTGGCTACTAGCGATGCATCGGTTGCGACTGCAAATTGACGCGAAGGATCAGGGTTACGAAGGACCAGTTGTTTTAGGAAGCATTCTTTTAGTGTAGTGAAGGCATCTTGACATGGGGTTGACCACGAGAAAACATTGTTTTTCTTTGTCAAATCAATAAGCGGTTGTGCAATATCAGAATAATGGGGAATGAAGTTCCGATAGAAATTGCAGAATCCAAGGAATGATCGTGTTTCTTTGACGGTGGTAGGAATTGGCCAATTGCGGATTCCATCAGTTTTAGCGGTGTCCATGGCAACGCATCCGGGATGGATTATCATTCCAAGGTACTCAACTTCTTGTGCGTCGAAGGTACATTTTTCGGGCTTCAAGAAGAGCTTTTCAGCTCGAATCTTAGTCAAAATGCAGCGGGTTCGTTCATGGTGTTCATCTAGGTCATTCGAAAAGATAAGGATGTCGTCCATGTATATCACTAACCATCCTTCATTGATTTCTTGTTGGAAGGTTCGGTTCATATAGGCTTGGAACGTGGCCGGTGAGTTGCAAAGACCAAAGAACATGACATTCGGCTCATAGAGTCCGAATTCGGTGGTGAACGCTGCTTTCCATCTGTCATCGGGGTGAATACGGATATTGTTGTAACCGGATCGGACATCCATCTTGGTGAAATACTTGGCTCCATGCAACCGTGCGACTAGGGACAATGGAAGTGGTAACGGATAAGCGTTCTTGATCATCCAATCATTGATGTACCGATAATCTTGGCATGGCCTCAAGTCTCCGCTTTTCTTTCCAACAAAGAAGAATCCGCTAGCTTGCGGAGACTTCGATTCCGAGATAAAACCTTTCTGTACGTTCTCATCGATGAATGCTTTGACAGCAGTTCGTTCTGTAACCGATAAGGGGTAGATTTTCGACGTTTTAGGGATGAATCTGGGTTTTGTTTTGATATGGTGGTCAATGCCAGGTCGTTCAGGAGGGAGACTGTTAAGTCCATCCTTTGCGAAGATATCGGCGAAGTCGTGGAGATAGGAAGGTACGAGTTCTTCGAAAGTTTTCTTCTTTTGTTCTAGCCCCACAGCTAGGGCAAACTGCTGAGCTTTGTTACTAACTTTCGTGTATTCGTCGGGCCATGGCAGAGGTGTGACCATAGGTTTCTGTTCTGAGCGACTGGTTCCGTCAGAGGTGAGAGGGGTATCCATAGAAACATTTGTAATAACCCGGAGTTCAGATGCGTCAGGGGAATATTCCACTAGGAATTCGTCGTCATCAAGGTCGTACAGAGAAACTTCTCGCACTGGTGCGGCAAAGTTTTCTTGTGTCCATACGTCTTCCTTGGTATCAAAGGTTTCGTCGTCGTCATCTGGGATAGGAAGTAGGTCGGGGATAGGGATGGGAGTTTCTTCATCGATGATTTCCTCAATGGATGCTTTCGGATAGCAGGGAGAGCTGTTACGAGAACATCGGGTCACGTGAGGCCCCTATTCATTTTTCTCTTTGCTTGCTTCATTCTGTACTTACTATGTCATTTCACTTCGAACGCGCAGCTCACTCTAGAACGCTGCGCACGTTTTACTGTTACCGTTGTTTCGTCTCTCTGACTCACAACCCTATGCCCTTACCGTCCAACCGGTACTTATCTCTGACTCGTGTTCCCCTTTGCCCTTACTGTCCAACCGGTACTTATCTCTGACTCGTGTTCCCCTTTGCCCTTACCACTAATACGGCAGTCCTGCCCTCAATCACTTCCTACCTATATATACCAGAAGGGTATCGTCTGTATTCTCTAACTTGAATCTACTTGGTTCTACCTGCCTATCTACTAGAAGTCCTAAGCAAACTTCGCCTTCTCATCTTAGACTTCTATTAAGCTCATCGCTTAATAGTCTTGCTAGTCGAGAAGCACGATTACAGACACGCCGTCGTAATCGTTGATAAAGTCTTCGTCCCTCTAGACGAAGTCTTTGCTCAAGAACTCTTGTGATCGAACGTCCGCTGGTCTCAGCAGACTTCACAAGAGCCCCTATCCAAGTTCCAGTTGCGAACCAGCACTGTTTGTAACAAGAGCTAGGTGTGACGGGTTCTTTTTTATGAAGCTTGGAGTTCTTCCACGTTCGATCAATCGGTTCTGGTTGAAATAGAAGAGGAAGAGCGCATTTCTTCCTTTCTTTGTCAACTTCTTCTTCGACCTGGCTGCTTTTCGCCGTTCGTGAGAGAACAAGGGTTTCAGCGGCCCAGTCAATGATCGGGTTCATCGCTTTCAACCAAGGGATACCAAGAAGGATCTGGTCTCGTCGTCCTAAGCGGGTGATGTTGAATTTCCCAATCATGGTACGTTCGTCGATTTTGATAGTGAGGATGCAATAGCGATGAATCGCTCCACTTTTAGAATAGCTTCCATCGGCGGTAGTAACCTTGAAGGGTTTACTGAGTGCGTGGGTTCGAATCTTGTGCTTCTTTACGAAGTCTTCGGAAATGAATGTTCCGGCTGCTCCAGAGTCGACGACTGCGGTTGTTTCAACGATTTTCAGACGAGTTTTCGAAATTAGAGAAATGGGAACTCGAAGTTCCTTTCGTTCACCAACTTTTCGTACAAGTCTAATGGGTACATCGGAAGATACTGACGTTGATCCAGTCTTCCATATCAAAAATCCTCGTTGAGACGGCGAACTTCCGCTTCTTCTTCTTCATCGTCGCTACTTTCGACTTCTTTGCGATGGACCGGGGTCTTCCCGTTCTTCTTCTTCTGAGGACACGCTCTGGACAAATGCCCTACTACGTGGCAGTTGAAACACTTCCCGGTTCGGTAGTGTTCGGTACGTTCTTCTTCGGTGAGTCGATCGACCACCATGGCGTTGGGGTCTCTGGAGGGTGTGTATCGGCTAGATCCGAAGTTCTTTCTCTTCTGGGGTTGGTTTCGTGCCCTGATGGCATTTAACTGGAGTCGGGAGTTGTCGAGACTGATACAAGTGGTGAGGACTACCTCAAAGTCATCAGAGACGTCACCCGTTCCGAAGAGACGGGCGGTCAATCCAGGGTGTAATCCGTCTAGGAAGAATTGCTTCTTTGAAACGTCATCATGGATTCCGGAACGTTGGCAGAGCATGAGGAATTCTGAGATATAATCCTGAAGCTCTGGCCCTTGCTTCAGGTTTCGGAGTTTGGCTAAGGCGGTTCCTGCAGGGTCAAGCGGTTTAAACGCTTTGTTGAAATCGGCAAGGAATTCTGCCCAAGTTCCATAACCTTTAATGGTTCCATCTGTCCGCTTGTAGGTCGGATCTTGTGCATGGGAGAGGAAATCCTCTTTCCAGTAGCGGGCGTTTCCTTCGTTCATGAAGGAGGTGACGAAAATGATTTTCTGCTTATCGTCTACGTAGATCTTCTCATTGATGTCGAGGTAGGAGTTACACGACATGAGAAAGCCTCTAGACTTGTCTCTATCGCCATCAAAGATGGTAGGGGTTCCGATCTTGATTTCAATGGGCTTCGAAGACATCTTAGGGTTCAGGGGTGGTAGTGGTGGTAAAGCGCCTAAGTTTAGTGCGCCGATTAGCGGTGTTAATGCAGTCGTCAGTTTGGACCTGGAGTTCTATCTGTCGTGATGACCAGGGTTTTTCTTCTTCTTGGTTCAGATATGCGGCACGCGATGGTGGCGCAGGGGATCAATGGAGACTTTAATCTTTTGTTACGAACTAGGATGGTTCTGACGAATGGCCACTCGATAAGAGTGATCAGCCAAAGTCGGTTCAAGGCTTCGGCGTATACCGAAGTTCAATAGTTCAATAAGACAAGACAAGGAGAGTGTCCTTGGCTTGAATCAAGTTCAGACAACTTAAGAGTGGAGGTCTTAAGCGAAGGAAGTTCCAGGTAAAACCTAGTAAGATTAAAGTAAAGAACTACATAGTACAAAGACAAGTTTATATAGTAGACAAGAACGTCCTTTAGGGCAGGCGTATACAAGTCAGAGATAAGAACGAGTCAGAGATAAGACCGAGTCAGAGATAACAAGAATAGATCACCTAGCGACGGCTGTGATAGCGATCAGTGATGTAATACAATGAGTCAACAAAGGTAAGAAAGGTAAGTCTAGCGGCGGCATCGTGCAGCTCGTGACGTAATACAAGTAAAGGAGAGGAAAATGAATAGGGGCGTACTTGACTGTAACAGATATTCTTAGTGCATACAATGAAGCAAATCACATAGGCTCGGCTTCAACTCTGAATCAGCGTCAACAATCTTTCCAAAAGCTCTACAGACGAGTGGCAAGCTTGGTATGGTATTGATCATGAGGATTCAGAGCCAGCTAACATTGACTTTGCTTGATTCCGCTTCAACAAGATTCAAATTTGAGGCAGCTATTGTCTTTGGTGGCAATATTGTCAACCAGGATGCCTCTTTGGGTCATGTACATACAACGGAGGCTGCTGCAGGAGTCAGTCACCATCAACAAAAATATCTTCTTATCTTTATTGATTTGCTCTATCAGTTCTTCGAGATGCGCTGCCATGCCAATGACAATACCATCGTTGGGCATCTGAAAGCTCATGTATTGTAGGTCTCGGTTGTTGCTTTGCTTACTTCCCTTATTCACATAATGCAGTGACTTATCTCCTTACTTACTGGACAGCCCAAGTTGACATTTCTCCTTGATAGTCGGGCCAACCCACCATGGGCCCACATTATTATGTACCTCATAGCTGTGGGATGGGCCTAGGTATGAGACTGTCCCCCTAATATACTGGGTGGGCCTGAGGTGGATAGCCTCCAAGGCTAATGGATGGGCCCACAGTCTAGATATTTCAGATGTACCATAATGCATAACTTAGTAGTCTTATGATGTGTAGCCTATTACTGTTAAATCAGTACCACAGTAAGGGGTGGGCCCATACATTGGTTGGTGAGATCGCCGATATGGATAATGTCTGGCGTCCGGCGGCACCAATGAAGACGGTGATAAAGGTTATGTAGCCTGTTACTGTCGGATTCAAAGGGTGGGCTGACAATGTAAGATCACCAATACATATGTGGTCATCCAGTGGGTTGACAATGTAAGTTCACTGATACATATCAGCATACAGCATCGACAACATGGCATATCAATACTGAAAGCTCATGTGCAGCCTGTGATGATCGCCGGAGTCAACAACCATCCATAAAAGCTGAGGCAGCGAAGGCCAACAGCCAAAGTGGTAATACAAGTTTATTGACTTGCACTTGTAGACGCCCTGGGGTTAATCTACAAATTCATAAACATCCCTATGTACCATACCAAACTACTATGTGCAAGACAAGGTATCATCAATTATTGACATGTACTTGGAGTATTCCGCTTGGGGTACATCTACAAATTGATGGACATCATCCCTCATGTACCACACCCAACTGATTCTGTCGCCGTTCACATTGTCCACCCCATGCCAGACAATTCTACCTGAAGCTGCTGCCATAACACCTGAATTATAAGCGATTTCAATGCCAATATTGGGCATCCACATTCGCGCTGGTCCATAGCCGCCGACACTGAGCATCACATCAAACCATTGTGCATGGGATAAAGCATCACGGTGCAAGGGTGAGTGTCGGTTGCACATGATGGCAAGGACTGTGAACACAGATCCCAATACTCTTAAGAGATCTCCCATGTCCTGCAATTGATTATTGGCTGCCCATAGACCGAGGCCCAGCTGGGTTGTCAATGAAGACCAGTAGAGGCTGGGGTGCATAACTCTCAATGCAGCAGCAATAAGGGCTGCCAGTCTCTGCATCGCCTGACATAAAGATATCCCACCAACTCAGAGGGTCACCGATATTTCAGGATGAAATTTTGGAGCCTATTAAGAAATGAGGCAAGGCTGTTGGATGTTTGATGTGCCAACTTACCGGATGACCTTGTAAAAACCATGCTGGAGAGAGATTGATGCAACCTGGGGTAAGGCCATGATCACTGCTTTGAAAATTGGACTCATGGGTACGCCATTTGTTGTCCTTCACTGCGCTGCGAGTGATACTCGTGCCCAGTGGCCCTGACATCATAACAGTCGCCACCATCATATCATTCTAAAATGACTCAGCAAAGATCATCGGCAGCGGACACAAACCAACCTGGATGGCTGCATCAATTGCTCCAGGGAGATACCATAGGACAATAATACCAAATTTGTCTAGGACAACTGCAGGCCGTTCCAGAATAATTTGATGATCCGGCGGGAATTGTGCAAGGAGTAGTTCTTCACGCCCAGACTTGAGGCCAGTCTCCATTGTTTGCAGCGCTTCTGAATACCTGGTTATATCAAAGTTGATAGTGACTAATGCCGATTGAAGTTACAACCAGCGGCGCACAAATCTGAGGGCCATACCTGGATTGTGATATGCCTCGGCGAGCATCCTGGCAAGTTTGGAGCAAGCCATGAGTAAGACAACATCAAGCTCGATTGGAGGAAGGACCTTCGGCCCCACACCGATGAGAACAGAAAATTGGTGGGAGACATATTCACTAGCAATGTTAGTTGTGGACAACACCCAGTCAGCAGGAATGGGGTTCATGGGACGAGGGACAGAAACATCATAAGTGCTGCCTTTTTATAATTGCTACTGATCATGAATGATGGGGTCTAACATCATAAATTGAAGTATTCCAGGCCACCAAGTGATGAGAAGCACATGCCTGAGTTTTCCCATCAAGGGATTGCTCCAACGTAATGATGCTGGCTCGCATCTCCCGATAGATCGATGTCCATGGTGTCGGACATTACCGGAGAACATTGCATCTCAGGTGGTGGTAAAACTCACTGCTGCAACGTCTGAGAGGACTGGGGTAATAGCGATGAGGATGGAACCAGAGAGATGGTGGCAATTGCAGGTACAGACATCATTGGCAGTGGGTCAGTTGGAGTGGCGGCCGAGTCGTCTGACAAGAGCATGTCTAGAATACTTAGAATATGAAAAATGGAACAAGAAAAATGTACCTTCATCATCATCTGGTGCATGGTCTGCGGGGTGGAATAGGACCGAACCTACTTTGATCGTTGTTGATTGCTCTAAGTGCAAACACTTCGATTTCTTCCTGGAGCACCTGGAGCAAGCTCTAAGCACAGTGCCGACTCCAAATTCTTGATGACAGATAACCAACCTAAATTAATGCCGATCAGTGTACATTGGTGCTCAATATCAGTCATGAACTTAATTAGACACATAGTACAAGGGGGCTCCAACTCCTGCCCGGCTGTGGTCTATACCAAGTCAGCATTATAAATTACAAAGAATGAAATCTTACGGCGCCAATGTCCTCTGTGAGTACTTTGGTCTTAGCTTGGATATGTTCTGTTCGCCCTACTTCCACTTCCTCCATTGGCATGCTTGAATGATTGTCACTCTTGTGCCGCTTCCCAGTGTGGGTCCTATAAAAATTGAACAACCTTTGGTGATATCAGAATCACTTACTGTAGGGGGACCAGACTCATCAACCCTAGGTGTACATGTTGGGCCAGCTTCATCTGTTGCCGGCAGGCGACTCAAAGCAATGTTTCTCTTGGTCAGCGGCCTACTAGGACTAGCATCCCTGTGTCTCTTCTGTGGCCTTCCACGCCCAAGGCCTTCTGCAACATGCTCCGGCGGGACGACTTCTTTTCCTTTTCCTTTCTTGCGCACAGTCACATCTTGCAATTCAAAGTCACGGTGTCCCTTCAGGTCCTTGGATTTAGGCTTTGGCTTCTGCCTAAGGTTAACATCTGTTGGAGCCACATCCTTCCCCACTTGTGCGTCCACATCCGCCAGCAGAACAGTGATCTTTTCCCTCACCTTCCCCTTGCCTTTGATCACCACCAGCTGCGATTCCAAATTGACAATGGTAGGGATTGTTACAAGAACATCGGGTCATGTTAGGCCCCTATTCATTTTCCTCTTCACTCGTCTCACTTTGTACTTACTACATCATTTCACTTCGAACGCGCAGCTCATTCTAGAACGCTGCGCACGTTTTACTGATACCGTTGTTTCGTCTCTCTGACTCACAACCCTATGCCCTTACCGCCTGACCGGTACTTATCTCTGACTCACCTTCCCCTTTGCCCTTACCATCCAACCGGTACTTATCTCTGACTCGTGTTCCCCTTTGCCCTTACCACTAATACGGCAGTCCTGCCCTCAACCACTTCCTACCTATATATACCAGTAGGGTATCGCCTGTAGTCTCTAACTTGAATCTACTTGGTTCTATCTGCCATCTGCTAGAAGCCTTAAGCAAGCTTCGCCTTCTCCCCTAGAATCTCTATTGAGCTCATCGCTTAATAGTCTTAGTCGAGAAGAACGATTACAGACACGCTGTTGTAATCGTCGATAAAGCCTTCGTCCTCCCAGACAAAGTCTTTGCTAAAGAACTCTTGTGATCGAACGTCCGCTGGTCTCAGCAGACTTCACAAGAGCCCCTATCCAAGTTCTAGTTGCAAACACGCATCGTTCGTAACAGGGATGACCTTTGCCAGCGCTCCATCCCTGGTCACTGCCTGAGCCCCATCCACGAATTCAATTCCGTCGCCTTCCAAACTGAGTTCCGCCGGCTTCTTTTTTGGAACTGGTTTCGGTTTTGGCTTGAGCTTTGCAGCAGGCAGCGCCGGTGGCTGGGCCTTGCTGTTGACAATCCCCACCAACGCAGACAACTGTGATGACAGTGACGACAGCGATACTTGGTTTGCTGGGGTGATATAATCACATGCCTTCACATATAAGGGATGGTTCTTGATACGCAGATCATCCATCAAGATGTTTGTCCATATCGGCACGGAGACAAATGATTGGCGGCTAACTGGATTGCAATGTTCCTTCAACTCCATAGCCGCCGACAACAACACCGGCGAGATTTTTGTTGCAGACTGCCCATAAGTTGTAAATACTGGAGACTACTCTAAATTAGGTAATGCAACATCGCTAAATTAGCACGTGCTAACCATGATATTTGCCATTTCCATGGCCATGGACAACTGGCCTGTCCGACCTTTCGTCTTCATTGCTCGCGCTAGGATTTGCACAACCTCGGCGGCAGCATCATTCAGAGCTTTGTTGGAAACTTCAGAGGATGGCATGCTTAGCAGGAAACGTAGATGTGAAAGAGAGAGCAAAGATGTAGGATATTAGCTTCAGTAATATATAACAGATGGAAGCAATTAAAATTTCAAAGCAACTTTGATCGGCTCATGCAGCGCTGTCTTAATAACCGAGGGTCTTATATAAATACGTGCAAGAATGTAATGACACCACAATTACACTGGATAAGACTTCTTGCCAGTCCTCGATTAACACGGTCTATGTTAAGACCGTACTCAAGGGGTATTGGATCCGAAGGGCTTTGGCCTCAGCTTGTGTGCTGTGCCCCTTTCCCGAGTATTGCCCCTTATTTCAGAGCACCAAGATATCACGTCTAGAGGGATGGATAAGTATCATAACGGATCCGGTAAAACTTCCGGATATCAGACGTATAGGGTAACGGCTAATCTGGATTGGATCTGAACTAGAAACTAATGAGTAAGACTGTCCGAAGACAGAGGCGGATGTATAGACTATCGGATTCAATCCTAAGTCTCGGAGTAGACAAGAGTATCGTACTCAAGTCTGGACGGATAGCGGAAGGACTTAGAGTCCAGACAGGATGAGTGCAATCTAAGATGATATTCGAACTGATCTTCTACAGCGCAAGTACAAGGGTTTATATACTACGGATAACTAACGGAATGATCAATAAGCAAAGGTATGAGGCTATGTACGAAGTATAAGCAAAGTATACATAAAGTGTATTGGTAAGTCGGAACGGGTAGATCATGAACCGGAAATGAAGTACAAGTTAAAGCGGATCAGTAAGAATAGTGGAAGTAAAGGATAACCGGATTACCGGTGTACAGGAATACCGAAAGGAGATGAACGATAGTTAGAGTTATATGAACAGGAAATAAAATGAGAATCGGATCGGATCTGTGGACCGGATATATGGTATATGACAGTATCCCCTCCTTAGGGCCGATCCCTAGAGGCACGAGAATCAGCAATCCGGACCGGAAGATATGAGTGCAAGACGATGGAGAAGTTGATGGGAGAAGTGTCTGAGTTCAGATTTCGACAGATATATGGATGTCAAAGCGTCGCAGGTGTTCCTTCCTTTCCCCACTTCTTCACTACCACTAGCTTTACTCAAACATGGCTGATAACGGATCCGGTTCCAAGAAGACCGCTAAACAACAACTATCGGAAGCAGAGGCAGCACTGCTGGCAGCCCAGGCCGCGGCTCGGAAGGAAGAAGAGGCTGAAAAGCTGAAGTGCCAGGAGGAGGAAGTGGAACGGAAACGTCTGGATGGGATTAGGAAGATTGAGCAGGCTGAGATCCGAAGGGAAGCGGAGGAGACTAGGTGCAGGGCGATTGTAGCGGAAATGGTGAGTTTGTGTTTATACCATCGGATCCGCCTCATATCGGATCCATAGACTCGTGCGATCTCCACGGATAAGGAGAGAGCTTGTTTTCGTTGCACTAAGAAGGGTCGGGCTTGTCTATGGACCGATGCTGAGAGCAATTCCTTGGTGAGTTGTCCTGATTTCTTCAGATCCGTGACTCCTAACGTTCGGATAGATCAAGGCTTGCAACGGATGCCGGAAGGACAAGGTCACATGTCCTGGAAGGCCTGGAGTTGTCCAAGAGCGCAAGTCTAAGAAGAGGCAGCGCGCTGCTGGGACTCCATCTCTGAAAGGCAAGGGTAAGAAGCGCCAGCAGAGTCCGACTCCGGATCCGGATATGGAGGTCGTCGGAGCGGATGAGGCGGAGGTGGAACATGATGATCAGGCTTGGGTTGCTGCTGCTAATAGCATTGTAGCGGAATTGGCTCGGACCAACGGATTGCTCCAACAGAGCATCGGAGCGGCGGAAGGGAGTAGGGCTGCTTTGGATCAGATGAATACTAACTTGGAGGCGTTTATGCAGCAGCAGAGGGAGTTCCAGATCATCCTTCTGGAGGGGATCCAGAATGGAATCCGAGTTACTGAGGCGGCCCATTCTGAGGGTTCTGAGAAGGGAGCTGAAGAGTCCGGATCCGGAGGTGACATGGAGACGGATGGCTAAAGGATTTCGGATCTGTCTCTTCTGCTACTAATGTACTTGTATATCCGATTTTGTACTCATTGTATAGCAATAGGACCGGGTTTGTCTGGATATGCAGTGTGGAAGTCCGAGACTAGATCAGACGCGTTTCCAAGTTCCGTGGCTAATAACCACGAGGTCTCCTCATCCATTCCCTCATATCCAGACCATCGGACGAGGTATAGGAGTTGGCACTGGCGTCTACGACGGTCTAGCTTAGAGTCTAGGATTTCGGATATCTCATATTCTGGTTCTCCGTCAACTTCGACCGGAGGTGGAGGAGGCTGGATACAATTAGGAATGGTGTTCGGAACGGATGGTTCTAATTGTGAGACGTGGAAAACGGGGTGGACGGATTTCATGGATTTGGGAAGTTGGATTGTGAAGGAATGGGTACCTGGACGGGATATGACTTCAAACGGGCCTAGGTTCTTTTCTGAGAGTTTCTTAGATGGATGAGTGGACCGGAAGTACTTAGCCTTGACAAAGACTTGGTCTCCGATATTGAGATCCGGAGTGGGTTTGCGTTTAGCATCCACAGGTCCTTGATATCTTTCTTGGGCATGAGCCATTTCTTCTCAGAGGAATTGATGAAGGTCGTCGAGATCTATAGCATAGTCTCGGGCACGGATGGAGGATAGATCGCATTCTGGATGGACGGATATGTTCAGATGATAACCCTTATTAGCAAAGAAGGGTGATACTCCGGTAGTAGCACTCGGAGCGTTGTTGTATGCAAACTCTGCTAAGGGGAGTAATTCCGACCAGTTGTCCTGCTGATAATTGCAATATATCCGAAGGTATCGTTCTAGGGTTTGGTTGGCACGCTCGGTTTGTCCGTCCCCTTCCGGATGATATCCAGATGTGAAGTGGAGGACCATATCCAATGCTTTTCCTAAGGACCGGAAGAAGTGTGATACAAATTCTGTACCACGGTCCGAGGTGACATGGGATGGAACTCCGTGCTTGGAAAACATGTGAAGTAGGAACAGGCGAGTGAGGTCAGGAGAGGTAATGGTATCGTGAGTCGGAACAAATATTACTTGCTTGGATAGTCGATCTATGATAATGAGGATGGCTGTAAAGCCGGATGAGTCCGGAAGTTGCTCTATGAAATCCATAGAGATGGAATTCCAAGGCTTTTCCGGTATGGGTAGTTGCTTGAGCAATCCGTAAGGTTTGTGTCTCGGAACCTTGGCCCGGGCGCAGGTAGTGCAGGATCGGACGTAGTCTTTAACATAGGTGCGTATACCTGGCCATGTATGCTCGCGTCAGATGAGGTCTAAGGTTCAGTTTTGACCAAAGTGACCGGATAGAGGATGATCATGAGTATTACGGAGGACGCGAAGTCGGAGGTCATTGGATTCCGGAACATATATACGATTGTCGCAACGGAGGAAACCACTATCGTCCACTGTCCATCTCGGATCCGAAGGTACCGGAAGATGGTTGGTTGCAATAGGGTCATTAGGGAGTGCGGTCAGGATGTCTTTCCGAAGGTTATCAATATCCATTAGAACAGCTGCTCTAAGCACTGGAGTTGCTAAGGTTGAGGCTCGTAGGGACGAAGCTAACTGTTCGGACGTGAATACTGGACGGAAGTTATGAGGGTTAACTCGGGTGTAGTCCTTATCCCCCTCTTTGGGATAGACGTCCCAGCGTCTAGTAAGGGAATCCGGTTTGACTCCGAGCTTTCCGGGACAGAAACGGATGATGAGGTTGAACTGGTGAAGGAATTCGGACCAGCGAGCCTGACGGCGAGAGAGGAGTTTGGTAGTGGCAAAGTACTCAAGGTTCTTGTGGTCCATGACAACATCTACAGGCTCGGCCGAGCCTTCTAGATAATGTCGCCAGGTCTGGAAAGCTTTGTATATAGCTAGGAGTTCCTTGTCGTGGGTGTCATAGTTGAGTTCCAGAGCGGTTAGCATACGGGAATAAAACGCTACCAGACGAAGCTCTGAGTCCAGACATACAATGGATAGTATTCCAGCTATAGCATAGTCAGAGGCATCGGTTTCCACAACTATAGGAACATCCGGCATCCAGTGCGTAAGCACTGGAGCCGTAGTGAAGGCTTTCTTGAGTTCTTCGAAAGATTTCCGACAATCCTTGGAAAAGTTCCACGGAATGTCCTTGCGTGTAAGCCGTGTTAACGGAACCACGATATCCGAGTAGTTGAAGATAAACCGTCTATAGAAATTTGCGAATCCGAGAAAGGACTGGATATCCTTGACTTTCCGGGGTTCCGGGCAGTCAGTAATAGCTTGGATCTTCTCGGACGACATGGTCAATCCGTCTGGAGATAGGAGATATCCGAGATATTCAACGGAAGTGGAGTGGAATTCGCATTTTTCGGGTTTGGCATAGAGACGATGTTTACAGAGTCGACGGAGTACTTCTCGGACGTGTTGCTTATGGGATGCGAGGTCATGGGAATAGATGAGGATGTCGTCCAGATATACGATAATGCATACATCCAGCATATCCGCAAACACGCTATTGACAAAGCGCTGGAATGCTGCTGGGGCATTAGTGAGACCTTCCGGCATCACCAACCATTCATAGGAGCCATAGCGTGTTCAGAAGGCAGTCTTCCATTCGTCTCCTTCCGCTATCCGGACGAGATGATAAGTGGATCGGAGATCGATCTTGGTATAGACTTTAGCGCGGCTCAGAGAGTCTAGGAGGTTGGCAATGAGGGGTAACAGATATCGGTCTTTCTTAGTGATCTGGTTGAGTCCACGGAAATCCACACAAAGGTGGAGGGATCCGTCCTTTTTCTTGACAAATAGGACCGGAGCTCCGTGAGGAGAGGAAGAGGAGCGGAGGAGTCCAGAGGCAATATTTTCATCAAGAAACTTCCGGAGGGCTGCAAGCTCAACCGGGGATAGAGAATAGATAGTTCCGAGGGGAGGACTAGTTCCTTCTTCCAGATCTATATTCAGATCATAAGGACGATGGGGAGGAAGTTGGCTAGCCTTTCCCTTGTCGAAGACATCCGCAAACTTGTGATAGTCCGAAGGAATATCAGATAGATCCGGAGGATCGGACGAGAGAGATGCGGACCGGAGATCGACACCGGATGGACGAAGGTAAATACTGAACTGGACCGAACCTTCCATCTTGCAGGCTCGGCAAAAGGCAACTGCATTGATTAAGGATATGTTAGGAATGGTATTATCAGCGGATGGTCCAGATGTAGTCGGAGGAGGAAGGGTTTCCGTCGGAGGAAGGGGATCCGAAGACGGAAGTGACGTCAGAGGAGTCGATGGCATTCCATGAGAAGTCGTCCGGAATTCGATGCTGCCCAAAACCCAGTCAATCAACGGATTGTGTCGGGTGAGCCAGCTATATCCAAGAATGATAAAACAAGATGAATCCAAAGGAGTAACATAAAATGTATCAGAGGTAACTACACCGGACAGAAAACGGACGGACAAATCTATAGCTTCGGAAATAGTGTTATTACAAGTATCATCAAACAAGTGGAGCGGAATCGGAGGTATCAGATATGTAGGGATTTTATGTTTTCGGTGGGGTAGGGCACCCCTAGCGCAGGGGGTTGCAGAGGCAGGTGTTTGCGAGGGTTTGGGCAGCTTAGTCAGAACATAGAGACCATTCCAGACGAGACTGTAGCAGACGGATCATCACTTCATCAGGATCATTGCTCAGAGCACATTGGCTAGAGCGACCACTCCATCGTGGTGAGAGAGTGGGACTCGATCGACGCAACAGCTTCTACTGAAGTGTTTTAACAAATATTAACTGGTCAAAACGCAACGAACGTCACAGCAGCAAAACGTCAACGAGAAGCACCCGAAACGTCAACAGACACGTGTAGAACACACCTCATCTGCATAGCCCCAGAGAGCAGCCTACAAAAGCCAGTTGACACCAGAATGCCACCCAAACCCAAACCACCACGAGCAGCAAACGGACGGTTTATTTCTAAGAAAAGCCTAAACAATCTATCTGCCTCTTCATCTACAGCAGCATCTGCTGAATCTTCCCCATTAGATACCCCAGAAATGAGAGCACACGAACTCTTTGACAACGACCTTGATCAAGAAGACTCAGAGTACGAATCTTACGAGGTTCAACGTCAACTAGAAAAAGCCGAAGAAGACCAGGAATCGTTATTGGGAGCACCTGACCTAGACGATACTGAACTCCCCGCATTCAACTCCCAAACCGAAGCTGTAACCCCATTTCCAACCTTACAGCCATACATCCCAACACCACTTCTACTCACCCAGCCTCGTCCACGAACACCGATCAAAGCTCCATCTGTACCTACCATCCCTATTGCAGCCCCAGTGCAGAAGAAGATGACCAGCTCAAACACGCCAGCCTGGTTCCATGGTAAATCTGATGAAAACGCACAGAACTTTTTACGGGAGGTTGATAGGTACATCATACTTAATGACCTGAAAACAGAAGCAGGGAAGGTCATGGTATTCAGTACCCTGTTATCGGCAGGATCAGTAGCGGACACTTGGTGGACGAAGCTTGATAGCAAGCACAAGGCTACATGGCCTGACGTGAAACTGGCCTTCTCAGACCGGTGGCCAGCTATCACGGTAGCAGAGAAGACGGGACTGGATTACCAGCGCGAAATCTTAGCGTTGCGTCTAACGGAGGAAGAATTAGGAAAGCAGATCACTGTTGCTGGCGTGCCGACATGGTCACACTTACAGTTCCGTACCAGCCTACAACAGCTCGTCGAGGGAGCAGGAACAGCCACAACAGCTGGTCTCATCTACCAAGTGTGAGAAAACCTGCCTGCGGTAATAAAGGAGCTCACAACCCCAGGATTAGCGGAGTGGAAGAAGTTCATAGATGAGATCACGGCCATTGACACTAATAAGCTGCGGGAGAAAGCGGAAGCAGCTCGGAAGAAGAAAGATGTGGAAAAAGTGCAGAATGCTCGTATTGCGAGGCTAGAGAACTTACAGACCGATGCCATAGAGGTCTTATGGCTGCAGCTGCAACGAACCAACTTTGGAAGCAACCAAACCAATACAGCAACCACGAACGCTAACACCCATTCATCTTCCAATATGACAGCACCACATATACGCTACGTCCCTAGAGGATCCTCCACACCACGTCAAACACGTCAACGCCAGCCACTGACCCCAGAAGAACGGGACGTACTGAGGAAACGCGTTGAGGAAATGCCACACCACCAAGACAATGCAGCAGGAAGAGCAGCGTATGAGGAACAGTTGAAACAATGGTTCATCACGAATGGTCAAGATGGTAGAGTCACGGAAGAAACCCCATTCCCGTTACGACCAGGTAGCGCCATGATATGCTCAGGGGAATGCTTCCGGTGTGGAGCGCATGGCCATATTGCGGCAGAATGCCCAACCCCAGAGGCATCACAGCTGTCACTGCAGGAGAAAATCTGGCGCAGCATCATGGCTCGCTCGCTAGGGAATTTCAACCGAGGACAAGCGGTGCAGATTGCGCTAGCATTTGAGGATGAGTACGTACAGCAATGGGAGCAGGGAAAAGGTCAAGGGTCGTCGGCTTAGAGGACAGCCAGACGACCCAACTAGACACCTTACCTCAACCAGCCGGACACACTGTCCTCGCATGCACAGAGGCAGCATGCGAGGACCAGCCCAGTAGCCCTGTCGAAAACACGTTATGCACGCAGTCTATCATTGTATCAGCACCAGAACAATGTGAAATCATTGACTTGTATTCGACGGAGGATGCAAAAAGCGACATACTAGGAAATCAGTCTTGCAGACCTTTCTTGCAGTACGTCTCATTTGCGGGACCCAATGGCGAGACCAACAGAGTCAAGGCTCTATTCGATGAAGGCGCAATGGTCAGCGCGATGTGTGCATCAGTGTTTGACCGCATCAAACACAGATTAGGGAATTGGGGACCATCAGCCAAGAGACTGCGGATGGCCAACGGGACGATCATTCCATCAGAAGCAGTGTGGAGAGGCAAAATCATGCTAGGAGGAGTCACGGTGCAAGGCGAATTCGAGGTCTTCAGAAGTGGAGGCGGCTGGAAATTCCTATTAGGCAAACCATTACTACAAGCCTTCAAAGCCATTCACGACTATGACAAGGACGAAGTGCGAGTAACAGGAAGCGGAGGGACAACAACACTTCACAACCGCGAAGCATACACAGCCAAGATGATTGAAGTAGAAGACCAGGAGGCAGCAAAAGTCGTTATTGGGCAAGGGGCAGCATGGGGGGGAGGGTATCCCCCCTCAAGGCAAGTCAATCAAGTAGAGCAGGAACCTGCACCAGACTGCACTAACCAACAAGTCGAAGGAGCGGGAACCACCAAGGAAGCCAACACGAAGACCAAGGAGGAGACTCTGAAGAACGATGAGGAGGAAGATGAGCGAGGAAAAGAAGGGAACGTACGCAAGAAGCAGGAAGGCAACCCTGGGAAGAGAGTGAGCAGACGAAAAGACAGAAAAGAAAACATCATACGAGCGGGACGAGCAGCAGCAAGAAGGATCAGAGGACGACGGTATAAGGAGAGGAGATCACGAGCACATATTCAGCAAGCAGCAGAAAGGGGGAGTGAAACCCTCCCCTCGAGGGAAGTACCTCTCATGAGCGAGACAACGCAAAGCAATCACATAGACGCTGACGACGCCCCTGCACCAGAACCAGAAATAATGATATGCCTCACCGCAGACGGAGACCCCATACCGGAAGGCCAACTCGACTCACTTCTACTGGGAAATCCCAGTCGAATTCTTGCGTGATGACTGAAGCAATATTCACTCGCCTATCAGACCCACACAACCCACGACGTGTAATCTGGATAACCAAATGCGTCCAGTTCGGCAATGATCTCAGCCCAGAAGAACTAGAACGTGCAAGGAAATTAGTTGGAGAATATGCTGATATATTTGCGGGCTCATTGAAGGAAGTCTTACCAGGTCCAGGAGCAGTACACAGACTCCACATCCCCGACGGCACAACATTCAATCTGCGGGTACACCAACGACCGCTAACGCCGCCTCAACTGCAATTCCTACACAGCAAGATTGACGAAATGCTGGAGGCCGGTATCATCGAACACGCACCCCCAGAACTGGTGAAGTGCTGTGCTAACACAGTGCTCGCTAAGAAGGCCCACGAGCAAGAGGGAATGACCCTAGAAGAATTGCAACGCGCAGTAAACGAACAGTGTTTAGCGCAGGATCACCCACCAGCATTCATGCTACCAGAACGGGAAGTCGAAGATGGACCGAACAAGGCTAACATGGGAGCAGGACCGCAGAAGTGGAGAATATGTCAAAACTTTAACGAAGTTAACAAACTCACCACTATAGCGCCAATGCCACAAGGTGATATCCGCTGCGAAGCAGCTACGACTTAGCGGACATAGGTACAGTGTCAGGTTTTTGATTTCGCATCCGGATTCTACGCTGTTGAAGTCCCAGAGGAGTCGCGTCCATACACGGCATTTTATGTTGAAGGGCGAGGGTATTTTTGGTATCGACGAATGCCCATGGGCCTAACTGGAGCTCCATCAACATTCGCAGAGATGACAGCCACACACCTTCACGACTTCATCGCGGATGGAACCATGGAACTATTCGTCGACGACGGAGCTTGTGCAGCAGACAGCTATGAAGAAATGATGGAAAAGCTTGGGCGTATCTTTCAGCGATGTCGGGAACGCAACTTGTCACTGTCGCCAACCAAGTGTCAGTTATTCATGACGGAAACAACATTCGCAGGCGCCACAATAGGACCAAAGGGTGTACAACCAGACCTAGCAAAACTCACGGCAATCGTTAATTGGGAACAACCACCAGATGCGTTGAATTTAGAATCGTTTTTAGGACTGACAAGCCACTTTCGGGATCTTATACAGAGTTATTCAACAAGAGAAGGGCCTCTACGCGACCTAGTGAAAGAGGCACCACTCACAGTCCCATACACTGAAGAACAGCTATCGGC
Source organism: Suillus subluteus (assembly GCA_016647755.1). NCBI lineage: Eukaryota > Fungi > Basidiomycota > Agaricomycetes > Boletales > Suillaceae > Suillus > Suillus subluteus. Next base: position 160,394 of record JABBWI010000091.1, on the reverse strand, counting down.
GAATCTTACGGAGCTTCAAACTGCATGATCTATGGGTAGATAAACACACCACAGCTTTTCTGGACCTCAAAGCAGCGCTAGTTTCGAAACCGATCTTGCAGGCCCCGAAATACGATGGGTCAAATTTCGTCGTTACCTTGGATGGATGCGCTGAAGGATTTGCTGCAGTACTGTCACAGCGTTCACGCACCAAAAGTCCATCGGGGAAATGGACTGAAAGACTACATCCTATTGCCTTTGCATTGAAACGCACGTCGTCTACGGAACAGAACTACAAGCCGTTTCTACTGGAGTTTGCAGCACTAAAGTTTTCCCTCGATAAGTTCTCAGATATCATATGGGGGTTTCCGGTCGAAGTTGAAACTGACTGCCAAGCACTGAAAGACGTTCTCATTAGCAACAGACTCAATGCTTCACACGCACAGTGGAGGGACGGCATCCTTGCACATAATATCGTCGATGTAAGGCACATTCCTGGGAAACTCAATATAATCGCCGATGGACTCAGCCGCCAGTGGGAAGGACATCCACGAAATGTTGGACTACTGGATGGTAGCGAATGGACTGTCAGCGAAGATTGGGAGGCGCAGTCAGGACTAATCAATGACTTACTACAGATATCTACAGAAGCTGAAGATCCCGTCATGTCAAGTTTACGGCAACGCTTCAAGGAAGAACTGGTGTTCTTAGAGGTAATAGAGGCCATGCTTCAAATTGATCAAGGTAAGGAGGTAAGGAATCGCAAGAAGGCACGACACAGATCCTCACAGTACATAATTGAGGAGGGTAAGCTATGGCGATTGCAAGGAGGAACAGCAGTGCGAGCACGAAGTCGGGTTGAGTGCGTTACACGCGCAGAAGCTAAAGAGTTAGCGGTCAAGCAACACAGCGAAGGAGAGCATTGGGGACGAGATGCCATCAAAATTGCACTAACAGACCGCATTTACAGTCCGAAACTCGATGCATCGATCCTGACAGCTATCAGCGACTGCGCAAAATGCAAGAACTTCGGTACGCCACACTTACATTCTCTTATGGAACCAATAACCCGCCGTCACCCATTCGAGCTCCTAGTTGGAGACTACCTCACATTACCTAAAGCCAAGGGATTCCACACTGTAGGAGTGTATCTCGACACATTCTCACAACATGTGTGGGCATTTAAGTACAAGACAGCCGGTACCGCGAAGAGCACGATAGATAGCCTGGGGCACATCTTCCGCAACTTCACTGCATCGGAAACATTCATGTCCGATGGAGGTCGACACTTCAACAATACAGCAGTGAAAGATTTTTGCGCTAAGTGGTCTTGTAACACTCACATTGTAGCAGCTTACTCACCATGGATCAACGGTCTAGTAGAGGGCACGAATAAGATTCTCCTTCACGTTCTGAAACGAATGTGCGCACCAAATATAGGGGAGGACGATGAAACCCTCACATGGGATAATCTCCCGCTCAATTGGCCCGACCATTTGGATGATGCCATCGTCGCACTCAACCACCGCATCCTCCCCGCATTGAAATTTTCACTGAAAGAGTTGCTATTAGGACAAATCGTCAACACCCCACGCACAGACCTTAGCAACAGTGCATCAGCCATACGCATGTCGGACATAAACACGCACATGGCATATGTGGCACGGCAGCAGCTCGACGGGTATGATGCGGCAGTAAGACATGCGCTCAAGCGCAAAGCGGCATTTGATAAGCGGGTCCTCGAACGCAAACCAGGTGAGGTTATATTCTGTCAAGGGCAACTGATCCAATTCTATCGTAGTAGTCTTGATTATACTTTCACCGCCAAGCGCAAGCTGGTACCCAAATGGTCATCACCCCATCGAATCACGACACGTCTACGCAACTCATACAAGATAGAAACCATCAACGGAGACCCAGTACCGGGAGAGTTCCATGCTCAACGTCTACGAACATTCATCCCAAGAAACGGAACAAAGTTAGCCGAGGAACAAGAGAAATTTGAGGAAGAACTGACGCAAAGGATGGACAAACCAGAGGAGAACGAAGAGGTTGATGAAGAGCTTGATGAAGAGCTTGACGAAGAGGATGATGAAGAGGACCCAAGCGAAGGAAAGAATGACAGCGTCGAGGAGGAAAGATGAGGAGAGCAAGGAAGAGAGGCTGGGACAGCAGAAGAGATTGAGATGGAACGAGCAGGGTCGTAGACGGCAGGAGAGCGTCGAGGTCGCCGCCGGTTTTTTTTCAAGGGGGGCACTTGGGGTAGGGCACCCCTAGCGCAGGGGGTTGCAGAGGCAGGTGTTTGCGAGGGTTTGGGCAGCTTAGTCAGAACATAGAGACCATTCCAGACGAGACTGTAGCAGACGGATCATCACTTCATCAGGATCATTGCTCAGAGCACATTGGCTAGAGCGACCACTCCATCGGATGAATGCAGTGTCTATGAAACAATGAGAAGAACCACAATCTACAAGGGCTGGAAATTCGGATACGGATGGAAGTAACGGAAGTGAAACATATGGACAGAGAGAAGTCGGATCCGAAAGCGCGACAGCATTGAGTCTTAACTCCTGTGTGCAGGCAGAGTCAACACGACCCTCTTCCTGCACAGAGCTAGGAGGGTCGTGGACTATTTTTTTGTCTCGACTGAGACATCCAGTTTGGCTTCCGGAGTAACTACTGCAGCACGGCCCTTGGCAGCGCGTGAAGTAGACTTGGTGCATTCCTGAGCAGTATGTCCGGGTCCGCCGCAGAATAAGCAAAGCTTCTTATCCAATCTTCTCTGCCTCTCCTCAGACGTGAGTTTTCCGTCCTTACCCAACTTGGAAGTAAGGTCCGGAACCTTAGGAGCGGACGAGCTCGAGGATGCGGATGGCTTGGCAGATTTCTGGTTACTGGAGTTATTGTTTCCGGATTTGTGATTTCCGGATCCGGACGTATTGGAGTTCATCCGGTCAGAAGTGGGTTGCTTAGGGGTAGTGGATGAAGTGGGTTTAGTCTCTCGGGAGATCTCTCCCTTCCGTTCCCAGTATCGGGCGTTGATAGTCTGAGCGAGGGTTTTGTATTCAGAAAGGGTGGAGGGTTTACCCATGCGACTGATTTCATCCTTGATGCGAGCCGGAAGTCCATTGTAGAATTGGCGTCGTAAGGCTCCGTCGCCCCAACTACGGACTTGTGAAGCGAGACACTGGAATTCCACAATATACTTGTTAATGCGCTGTCCGTCACGCATGTGGAGCTGCTCGAGCTGCATTTCTGCATCACCGGATGGGTCGTGAGGTCCGAAATTGGTTTGGAGTTCAAGCATGAACGCGGAATAGTCATCTACCCAGTCCGGACGATCATCCGGATCATCGGACAGGAGATCCGGTTCAAACCATTCGAGGGCCATACCCTTAAGGTAGGATTGGGCGAAGTTGACTTTAGCCCGTCCAGTACGGAAAGCTTTTGGCTTGCTTTGGAAGTTCAGCTCACACTGGACAAAGAACGCACGGAGCTTTCGTGGCTCGGATCCGTCAAAGGTATCCGGTTCTCAGACCTTGACCTTGGAATCTTCGGATGTGGGTACGCAACGATTATTGCAAGCAAGGTTATCGATAGCTTCTGAGAGTCGGAGCATAACGCGGTCCTGTGGGTTTAGGCCGTCGTTTTCATCCTCATCATCATCTGGATCATCGTCCGGTTCACCACCGAAGTCATCCGGCAGGTTTCCACCAGGAAAGTCGTCATCATCACCATCATCAGGATCTTCGTCGTCCAGAGGTCCTCCGGCAGTAGTGCGCGTAGGAGTTTCCAGGTGTCGACGATTAAGGAGTTCGGATATGGTTTGAGCGGGTCCGCGGTTACTAACGCGCCGCTGAGAGAAACTGGTGAAGGTGTTGACTATGGGTGTTGGATCACGACGGAGGGATGTAAGTCCGACCGTGTGTAGAGTTGCTTGTGTCTTAGTAGAAGGCATGATAGGTGTAAGTATACTCAGAAAGGTATGAGTTTGAATATACTGTTAAGACCGTACTCAAGGGGTATTGGATCCGAAGGGCTTTGGCCTCAGCTTGTGCGCTGTGCCCCTTTCCCGAGTATTGCCCCTTATTTCAGAGCACCAAGATATCACGTCTAGAGGGATGGATAAGTATCATAACGGATCCGGTAAGACTTCCGGATATCAGACATATAGGGTAACGGCTAATCCGGATTGGATCTGAACTAGAAACTAATGAGTAAGACTGTCCGAAGACAGAGGCGGATGTATAGACTATCGGATTCAATCCTAAGTCTCGGAGTAGACAAGAGTATCGTACTCAAGTCTGGATGGATAGCGGAAGGACTTAGAGTCCAGACAGGATGAGTGCAATCTAAGATGATATTCGAACTGATCTTCTACAGCGCAAGTACAAGGGTTTATATACTACGGATAACTAACGGAATGATCAATAAACAAAGGTATGAGGCTATGTACGAAGTATAAGCAAAGTATACATAAAGTGTATTGGTAAGTCGGAACGGGTAGATCATGAACTGGAAATGAAGTACAAGTTAAAGCAGATCAGTAAGAATAGCGGAAGTAAAGGATAACCGGATTACCGGTGTACAGGAATACCGAAAGGAGATGAACGATAGTTAGAGTTATATGAACAGGAAATGAAATGAGAATCGGATCAGATCTGTGGACCGGATATATGGTATATGACAGTCTACGACTTTTCTTCTTTTGTGGTAGATAATGTGTGAGTTCTTGGGAGGCTCGCTAAACCAATCAATTAGATTAACTTAGCCGGAGCTTTACTATTTCTGATTGAAACTATAAACTTTGTCTAGGAAATACCATCTAGACACTTGAACTGGTTTCCTGGATATACGATAAACTATTGAGAAGCTGGTCTCAAATGTGACTACATTGACCAAAACTCGTGTTGGTCAATATACAAATACCTAGTGAGAACGCTGGTCTCACAAATGACAACAATGACAAATAAGAAACAAACAATGACCAAAGCTCATGTTGGCCAATATACAAATACCTGGTGAGAACACTGGTCTCACAAATGACAACGATGACCAAAGCTTGTGTTGGTCAGTAAACAATACGTGGTGAGAACGCTGGTCTCACAAAACTGGGTTTCTATCGCGAGAAACTTACATAATCTCAAGGGAAACACTTTCCCTGCACTTGTCTGGACAGTTCTTACAAAGGAAATGGGCTTTGTAAGCAGCAATTTGTTCAGACTGAAGCTTCTTAGGTGAGAGTTCAATTGGTTCAAGTGGGAGATTCTTGAAAGCCACAAGTGGGAGATCTATTTTTTTTGGGGGAGAATGGGCTCTCCTTATATACATTTTGTGTGGGAATATTATGTAAGTAAAAAGGTGATGTAATGACTTCAGAATGTGAGAAGAATATTCCAAAAACTGGAGCAGAATGTTCTAGCAAATTCCATGGAACATTCTGGAATTGATGACATCATTATGACATCACTATGATATCATATCTTTCAACAGAATACCTGCAGGAGTGTGTGTGAAGTCCTATGACATCATTATGACATCATACCCTGTAGGTACAATTTTGTGAAGCATCTGATTAGTCAGAGCATCCTAATAGAAAAGTAGAGTAAAGAAACACTAGAGAAAACTACTCAGAAATAATGGAACAAATAATAGTACACAATATGTGGGCTTTTTAGATAGGTTTTTGTTAGGCTTTGAACTTTTCTCTATGGGTTTCTCTAGCCAAAGTGAATAAGCCAAAGGAAAGGCAATACCTTAACCTTCAAATTGCTTCTCCTATCAACTAGGTCATTATGTGATTCCCATCTCACATATGACTTTTCTTCAAAACATGGTAGATTCATGAATCACTGAGGGAAAACTGAAAATATTGGACCAAGGTTTTGTACCAAGGTATGGGTTGACTAGTCTGAGGACTAAGCTAACAGACTTTGTCTTTTAGGGGGATACCTAGTAGTCATGTCCATGCATGATTCCCAATTCATGCAGGACACCGGTAGACCTGGTCTCTGCTTTCTCAACTTCTTTTGCCAGAGCTGTAATAGCTGGTACAACTTGGGAATGGCCATCGGCGATCCTATGAAGGCCAATCAGATCTTTGAAGATCCGAGTCAACCTATCTCTTGTCTCAGAGAACACCATCAGAAGGACACGGTTGCTGTCCAGCACCTCTTCATTTGTGGGATCGCGGATTGCAATCTCAGGCCCAACCACAGTGCCGATTAGCTTTTGCACCAGTGCATCAACTGAATGCCATTATCTAGGTTCGCGAGGATAAGAAGTTATTTACATTCATCTGACTGGAGGCACTTCACCATGTTGATCACCGCCTGCTCAGCCTCACTGACCAAGGTTGCCAGTTTCGGTTCCTGTGATTCACCGGCCATTGCAACAGTGATGGCAGGGATTGGTGCCTTGGGGAGCTGGAGAGCCCCTGCAGTGTTGGGAAGTGCAGGGGCTGCATATGACACCGGCAGTGATGAGCATGTAGCTGGTGAAGCAGTTGAGACAGTAGCAGTGATAGGGAATGGTTGCCAACTGCCGACCTTTGCTGGTTCACCTTCACAACCAAACCGGAATGCTTCAGAGTGATCCACATTTGCGAATATAAGATGTACAAGCATAACTTACGTTTATTAGTCATGTCATAGCCCACATGCTGAGGCGCTTCCTTGGATGAGGCTTTCCCAGTCCAGCCAAAATTCAATTGTGTGAGGCATGGTGTCGGTGGGTCGACTGTTGCTGTTGTAGGCGGAGCTTGCATAGGCGATGCCGGGGGAGGAAGGCAGTCCCAGCCAAAATTGATTGGCTATGGTCGCGGCATTGTAGGGGTGGATGCCATTGATGGCGCTTGCATAGGCGATGCCGGAGGAGGAAGGCAGTCCCAGCCAAAATTGATTGGCTTTGGTTGTGGCGTTGGAGGGGTGGATGCTGTTGACAGCAATGTGACATGTGCACCCATGCCAAAGTTGAAAGGTGTTGTTGCTAGCGCCGTATGATCTGGAGATGCTGCTGGCTGCATCCAGCCAAAGTTTAATGACTTCGGCGCCGATGCAGGTTGAGCGGGTTCCGCCTGTGCATTCATGTTGAACCCGAAGTTAAATGTGGGTTGGGATGCTGCAGGCCTCGCCACCAATGGGTCTCTGTTTTGACAAGAGGGTGAATTCCCAAAACCAAAATTGAACACTTACAATTGGGCATGATTAGTCAATGTGAACTTATCGCTTATCAGGAACTTACATTTGGGTGTATCGCCGACATGAGATGATTGGGATTCGTCATCTGCGTCCATTGGCAAATCGAAACGAATGTGGTGGTCTATTGGCTCTGACATTGTTTTGGATGATAGGAGTATTGAATGAAAGATGAGTATTAGATGTAGAGTTCAGATGCAAAGATATCTAGTCAAGTTCCAAGTTCACATGATTAAATACATTGTCCGGGCTTGTGGATTCCTGTGGGGTTTAAACGATTGCCCTAAACAATGGATTTCTTCGTGAGAAACTTTGCACATGTGTTGAAACATGTGCTTCTACATCCTCATGGTGCCTCATGGCGGCGCTGTCTTGCATGAATTGGGAATCATGCATGGACATGACTACTAGGTATCCCCCTAAAAGACAAAGTCTGTTAGCTTAGTCCTCAGACTAGTCAACCCATACCTTGGTACAAAACCTTGGTCCAATATTTTCAGTTTTCCCTCAGTGATTCATGAATCTACCATGTTTTGAAGAAAAGTCATATGTGAGATGGGAATCACATAATGACCTAGTTGATAGGAGAAGCAATTTGAAGGTTAAGGTATTGCCTTTCCTTTGGCTTATTCACTTTGGCTAGAGAAACCCATAGAGAAAAGTTCAAAGCCTAACAAAAACCTATCTAAAAAGCCCACATATTGTGTACTATTATTTGTTCCATTATTTCTGAGTAGTTTTCTCTAGTGTTTCTTTACTCTACTTTTCTATTAGGATGCTCTGACTAATCAGATGCTTCACAAAATTGTACCTACAGGGTATGATGTCATAATGATGTCATAGGACTTCACACACACTCCTGCAGGTATTCTGTTGAAAGATATGATATCATAGTGATGTCATAATGATGTCATCAATTCCAGAATGTTCCATGGAATTTGCTAGAACATTCCAATGACTCATAATGACTCATAATGACTCAGAGTGACTCAGGATGATGTCATTATCCCACCATGAATATTCTGGAATGTTCTTTTGCACCTGCTAGAACATTCTGCTCCAGTTTTTGGAATATTCTTCTCACATTCTGAAGTCATTACATCACCTTTTTACTTACATAATATTCCCACACAAAATGTATATAAGGAGAGCCCATTCTCCCCCAAAAAAAATAGATCTCCCACTTGTGGCTTTCGAGAATCTCCCACTTGAACCAATTGAACTCTCACCTAAGAAGCTTCAGTCTGAACAAATTGCTGCTTACAAAGCCCATTTCCTTTGTAAGAACTGTCCAGACAAGTGCAGGGAAAGTGTTTCCCTTGAGATTATGTAAGTTTCTCGCGATAGAAACCCAGTTTTGTGAGACCAGCGTTCTCACCACGTATTGTTTACTGACCAACACAAGCCCTTCACTTCGGTGCAGTTTGGGTAAGTGTTGAAGAACACCTCGTCGGGTTCAGTGTCAAGAGGACCCAGCCACCAAGCATGCTAATATGTGTTGGCTTCATGGCCTCTCATCCATGTTGCCGGCGGGTCTACTGGCAAGGTCATGAATGAGTCATACACATTGGCATAGCTCTCAACAATCTTCAGCTGTTTCATTGCCAGCAGGCTGATGAGATACTGTAAATTGTGTGATAATGGTGGGTTGATGCTCAACCCGGTGCAAAATGTGACCCAAGGGATGGTAAAGGCCTGTAAGATCGTTTAACTCAGACAGCATGCAAATGACACGAAATTACCTCTGCCTCCCAGTTGAGGTACATGTCGATATTCTTACGAACTTTCCACAATGTATTGTCCTTGGTCTTCTCTAGCACTCGGTGAATTGTTAATAGGCAGCTGCCGGCATACCTGAAGAGATTGGCAAAGTCCGCTAAATCAAGGGTTAATTCGTCATTGGCGGTGACATCAGACAGCCTTGTAGAGATAATGTGTGACATGATATACTGAAAAATTACAAGCATTGTTGCAGGCTTTAAATACATGGAATTGTCGGGAATTGAACTGGGCAATTTCAAATTTGCATAGTGTCCATCGGCGACTAAGGCCATATAGCATGTGTCCGGCGGTTTGCCTGATATAATTACACTGTTCTTTCCAAAGTATTTGTAAGAATCAGTGGATGTGACCACATCATTGGCATTGAGTGTCGAACATTGACATGTCAACATGTGAACCGAGAGTAAGACAATAGGGAATATCACATAATCAGCCAATAATGTGGTCACAGCGTGATACTTAATATGTTGTTTACTGTTTGTCGCTGCTTCTCATCTTGAACTTCATCCTTCAAATTTCTCATTTGCAATGTCCTCCACTGCACACCAACTTATCACTGCTGCCAACAATGCTTTCAGTGAGGCTGCTGATCAGGTGGAACACATCCTTGGCCAAGCCTTGCAGCTACAGCCGGAGGACCCAAAGCATCTCAGCATTGCCATGGACATGGCAAAATTGATGGTAAGTACTATAACTTTATTCTCACGCAATGTCTTACAATTGTTTCAGCACGAAGTCTTTTCCAAGCACGCCGAAAGGGTGACCATCCTGTCACCTTTGGTGTTGTCTGCTGGCACAGAGTTGATGAACCACATGGATGAAGACAGGACCGCTTTGGTCACCGCACCTGTTTGGGCCAGCATTGTTGCTGACAATCCTCACATCCAAGGCCATCCTCTCTTCCCCGCCACTGCTGGTTACCGAAAGCAGCAGCAGCCGCTGTCCCCACTGAGAGCTGGCCCATCTCAGCCAAAGGGTGTTCCCCATGCTGATGATGCTGAAGAGTGAGGGTGAGGCATTGAGCGTGGTAAGCGCTCCCAGGCTACTAATGCTAGAAGCCAAAGTCGGCCGGCGCAATCCAAGCGTCAATGGCAGAAGTCCAAGGCCATCATCACCAGTGATGATGACCTTGAGCTAGGCGAGGTGGTTCCAACAGTGCCGGTTCGCAAGGAGTGTGCCGTCAACATGATCTACAAAGTAAGTCCAATGCTATGGTTTCCAAATCAATCTAATGGCACGTTTAGCCTGGTCAACTCACCAAGGTGGTTACCGAGCAGAAGACTTGCCGTTCTCTCCGGCACTCTGTTGTTGCCAGCAATGATGACATGGACACTGACACAGCAACCAACACTGGCCCTCCACCAAAGATGGGTGTGCCATATGTGGAATTGCCGGTAAGTGTTCCCAATCTCTTGTGTCTACTAGCTAAGTCAGATTTTGGTAGCCTGCGCCTGCCACATCCTCAGGTCCCCAGCTGAAGGAGGATGATTTCGCCGATACCACAGCGCCCTCATGGGCTCCTCACTGCGGCCAATGTGTGGCATGGGATCTTATCTGCCACCAAGCATTCAACAAGGACCACGGCGGAAAGTTGAGGGTGTGTGCCTTCTGTAGCAGGCTGAAGATTCGCTGTGGCGGAAAAGGCTCAGAGGTTCCCGCTGTGAAAGGGAAGTCTGCGACATCTTGCCAGACCTGTTCTCAATCTCACCGCCAGCTCGTAAGTATTTCTCTCTACAACCTTGCAGTCAACTAATGTTCTTCTAGACAATACTGCAACCCATGTCAAACCATCAGTGCCGGACACCACCACCACCGTGCAGAATGAGGATGAGGTTCCTACTCATCCATCAACCTCTATCCCTCCACCACCCTCTGCCTCTACTGACTGCGACAGCGTGTTGGCTTTGCAGGCTGAAGTTGCCACACTTTGCACTGCAGTCGCCGCGTTGGAGGACCAGGTTGTCGCCGGTGACAAGCAGTGCGAAGATAACAAGAGGCGAGGTCTGCACTCCTCGCTGCAAGATTCAACGAGCTCCTCCGGAAGTTGCTGCCGGCAGCTACATCTCCAACCACTGAGTGTGGTACTGAGGCTACTGGTGAATCGGCTGCTGGTGAATCGCTTGCCAGTGACTCCACCACTGAGGCCTCCAGCGCATCTGCCGACCCCACCAGCAAAGTCACAGGTCAATCGGCTGCTGTCCCATTGACACACACTGCTGAGTCCTCCAGCGAATCTGCTGCTGGTCTAGCAAACCTTGTTGATGACTCACCATGCTCATTGGCTTCTCTGGTGGTGGAATGATTTCCCACATGTTTGTAACTTTTGTGGCCACCGTTGATTTTATGTATATACATTCGTTCTTGACCAGTAACAGATTAGTAGATGTACAGGTATATCTACTAGCTTAGTTCAATAACATGTTTGTAGATGTACAACTGCTTCTACAAGTGTAGTGTAATAACATGTTTGTATATAATTGGTGGCAACTTGTGATCTGCGGTTGTGCTTGACACTGCCGGAAATATGCAATATTGATTTTTTGATTGATGCTGGTTTGTGTTGGGGGCTGGGTGTCTCGGTGATGATAATCAGTAATCTCCTATTCGGCGATCTCCTACCATGGCACTTCAGAGCAATTGTACATTGCCAGGGCCCACCCATTGGTTTGATTCACATTGTCGGCCCACCTGATGTTGGTTTAAACACTAGCGGGCACCCTGCGAGCCCACCTGTGGCCACCACGATACATTGGTGGGGCCCACTTGTATAGGTAGTGACAACATCTGGGCCTGCATGGCTATTCCGGTGTTTCTGAATGGGCCAACCATTCACATGGAGAAAATCAGACACAACCGCCGCCATGCCCATATGGTTTCGCTGGCCATGATTAAATGTATATCTGGGCGGAAACACTTGCATTCACCGATCACATTCTGTGATCGCCGATAGTAACTCAAACAAACTGGGGAGCAAGGGCCAACTCGAAACCGTCGAGGAATAACATTTCTATTGTCCTGTGGGCCCACATGTAAATACAATGTAATTTGATCCTGGCACCCGTGGGACCTGCCCATATGGTTTTGCCGGCCATGATTCAATGTATTTCTTGGTGGACACTTGCATTCGCCGATGATATGGGTCATTTTCTCGCCGGTGGAAATTCACATTCTGTGATCGGTGATGGTAATCCAACAAACCAGGGAGCAAGGGCCCCCTCAAAATTGTCCAGGAATAACATTTCCATTGTCCTGTTGGCCCACATGTAAATACAATGTAATTTGATCCTGCTAACCACGGGACCTGCCCATATGGTGTCGCTGGCCATGATTAAATGTATTTCTCAGTGGACACTTGCATTCGCCAATGATATTGGTCATTTTTCTGCTGGTGGAAATTCACATTCTGTGATCAGCGATGGTAATCCAACAAACCGGGGAGCAAGGGCCCGCTTAAAATTGTCGATGAATAACATTTCCATTGTCCTGTGGGCCCACATGCAAATACAATGTACTTTGATCCTGGCACCCATGGGCCCACTCCAATGTATTGAAGATCATTGTTCATGGGCCCAGCCTGAAACATCGAGTACAATGCCACTCGCCAGCCCACCTGGAGACATCGACCTACAATATTAATGTGGGCCCACAGTGGGCTGGCCCATCAGGCCATACTATAATAATGATACATTAAATACCTACAGTTGTAGGACAAGTGTGATACATGTATTGCTATGGTGCATAGGTATCTATGGTTCATAGGGCTGATATATCAGTGGAGGATCCTGTGACTCCTGTCAGGGTGTTCCCATAATAATCTCATACCCCTAATGGTCGCTTTTTTGGCCACCTACTGTGGGAATTTCCCCATGATATTCAAAAATAGATTGCTCCTCACATCAAGGCCTTCCTACTTTATTCCCACACCCCATATTTTCGCATTTTTGGCCACCTACTGTGGGAATTACCCCACAACACCCAAAACATCGCCCATTTTGGGAATCTCCACAGTATCAATTATTCCCACACCATCCCCACCTTACTGCAGCTTCAGCACTACACCACAATAGGTCTCCCCCTTGTATATAAGTAGTAGTTTGTATACATATATATATTATAATATAATACACTGCTTTTTTTGTTTATTTGTGTGCCTGCTCCTCCTCCAGGGGCAATTCAAAATAGGGCAGGGTACAGAACACTTTCGCATTTTTGTCCCTTTGATAGGGAAGTGTCCCATGGCATTCAGAACATGTTTAAGAGTGCATATGAAGAAATTACCATCTTTATTTGACCCCCTGAAGCGCCCTACATCAATAGGTACAGTATATGCATAGAAAACACAAAATAGGTCCACATTTTTTTTGTTTCTAGCTATATTGACTTGAAGAAATTGTCCACAGCATCTTATTAACAGTAGGAACATTGTATTAGGAACTCAGGACCATAGAGCAAGACCTTGCTGTGTAGTACATCTACCCTCTCCTGGTGGTATACCCCCTGTGAAATTTTTTCCTGTAGGACCAGACCTCAATTGAAGTAGGGGGTCTATTTCTATGTATATTTGGAGTAGATGTATCATATATCTAGCCTAGGAAACACACAGGATCCTTCTACAGGAACAAAAACATGACAGATCGCATTTTTGACATTTTTGATGTATTTCACTTTCTTACTCTTGCACAAATGATCCAACATGTTCATATATCATTTTAATAGCATATATACTTCCTTTTTATGACAAGGATCAGCTCAAAAGAGGCTGGAGTGTTGAGATGGTGTGTACACTTGCTCTGTCTACTGATAAGGGGCCCATACCTTCAAAACATCGAATTATAATAATCAGAAACCTGGAGTACATTTCAAATGTATTCAGTATCATATATTTAAATTTACAGAACAATCTAACACAAATTGAATGCTGAGGAAGTGAACTAGATAAGAAATTGAGTGTGGGAAACTTCAAAGACCCAAAACATTGAAAATGGTCAGTTGAGCACTGAGCAGTGGTAGGACTTTAATGGTGGGTCAACTCATATTTACACCACATCCCTTCCACCCACCCTCTATTATCAGGGCAGTAGGTAGTATAGGTTCCTTATGTAGTTTAATATCTATCCTACATATTTTTAATGAAATTTTCATGTATAAATGTGACATTGTGTGAAAAGCTGTCAATTGTCACTTTTCACACATATGTCATTTTGACTGTCATTCAGTGAATAATTCATGGATCTTTCTGAAATTGTAGGGCTATCATCAGGCACATATATGAGAGGTATCCTGGGTCTCTGATTACTTATCACTGGCTTGATTACCATGTAGGCTTCTGATCAGTAGAAATAGCAAATATACACACCATCTCAACACTCCAGCCTCTTTTGAGCTGATCCTTGTCATAAAAAGGAAGTATATATGCTATTAAAATGATATATGAACATGTTGGATCATTTGTGCAAGAGTAAGAAAGTGAAATACATCAAAAATGTCAAAAATGCGATCTGTCATGTTTTTGTTGTAGAAGGATCCTGTGTGTTTCCTAGGCTAGATATATGATACATCTACTCCAAATATACATAGAAATAGACCCCCTACTTCAATTGAGGTCCAGCTTGTCTATCTCGGCTTGTGAGGGCGCCGTACCATCCGCCTTAATAGGGGTTTTGGTATCCTTATGGAGGGCAAAAGGCGCTGGCTCGTAGGCTCAACCATCAGTAAATCACATCAAACCTCGTGCTCCTATAGCCTTTAATGTGCTTTCCTTGTAGGTTACCCAGTTTGAGCTGTCTTCTGTGAGCTTTGGGATATTGAACAGGCTGGAGTTGGTTGCAGGGAGCATAGATTCCATGGTCGAGGCAGGGCTCATAACCTGCGGTGATAATAAGAGTGGGAGGGATGAGGAGTCTAAAAGGACAAGTATATCTCAGTCTCTTGGAAGAACTCATATTAACGTCTCATCTACCTAAAAGGACAAGTATCTACTAGATGTTAGACAATGTATCATGTGTTGGAGTTGGAACATGCGTTGAATAAGATGTGAGCACTAACACGGACCTTCCCGCTGTAGTAATACTTTGTAAGATTATCAGTCAGCGTGTATAGGTACTTAACGGACCGGTTATCTCATATTAGTGTACATAGTATAAAAACTAATAGTTTACAATGAGATGAACAGTCTGTCTTTCGCGACTCAATATCATGTAGGTAGTGTTAAGGACTTACATCTCAGTCTCTTGGAAGAACTGAGATGTTTGGGCACTGCAATAGGCGCTTTTAACATATGTAGCTTGACTACAGTTAGAAAATGAATAAGAAACATAAAATAAACTAGGACGCGAGCCGACGTCATATGTCGTTCGCCTTTATCCTTTTTGGCTTGTGCTCATACCTCTCACTCTCCCCCTGTCCCTATCTCGGATCTGTCGGTCTTCCTCTACTTGGATCTCTCGGATTCCAACACCTGGCACGGTCAGGATGTCCACTGGAGAGTCTGATCGTCTGCGGTAGTGTGATGACAGATGAGCAGCAAGAGGAATATGTTACCCTTTTTCCTTCGCTTCAATTTGTATTGCGCTGATACTCTGCACTACTCGTTACAGATTCGCCATATGATGGTCAGTCGTGCTACTCTCTGTATACGCTATGCTACCCCTAGAAGACTCATCACAAATTTGAAAGATGACATTATTGCACACCATGCCTTTTTTCATGCGGTTTGTATGCTTATGACTTTTTGTGACTTTATCCCTCCTTAATTGTTGTCATCACCGCACAGATTTTATTAAGAGCATCTGCGTCTATTATCTATCCTTGTCCTTAGCTAGGGCAGTGAACATGTCATTTTACCTACCATTTGATTGACATGTTGGGCTTCCTGAAAGACATGTTCAATTTTCTAGGTCACCAAAGCCAATCAGAGCAAGATGACCATTGCAGACAAGATGTACTACTAGATCCCAGCTGCACTTGCAGCTGCTCGGGTGCGCTTTCCATGACGTTTCCAATCTCCCCACCTCCTTGCATAGACTTTCAATGCCACTTCCGATATGTTTCCCGTCACGTCCCATTGGCACTCCATGTCCTACACAAATCTGAGGCACGAGAACAAACATAGGAGGCCTATGCGGCACCTAAGTCTTTCATGACCCATTTTCCTTGTTCCGCACCACGACCTGCAAGGTCAATTCTACCCGACTACACTCCCATTTCATTGCATTTCCATTTCTACTTGTTATCTGAACTATAGAATATTCTCCTCTTAACATGCGAGTGCTCCACTTAGTTCGGTCACAACCTGAGGTAAGGTGAACCTCCAATGAAACCATCCATGAGTGAGTGTCAAAGTGTGTTCCAATAGAAAAATACCATGTCATCAGCAGGTTTCAAACCTGTGCAATCCAGCTGCATGGTTGTAACTCTACAGTACGTCCAGGCTTGGGCAGGACCCATGGGACCCCAATGCTCTGGTGGATTTGTCAATGGTCGGTCTTTGACGCCGTGCAGGAAACACTGAGTTCCTTCTTCAAGCAGTTGATGTGGGCTTGCCAGTCAATCTCACAAATGACAAAGGTGCATCCGAGTCATTGGCGCATCCCAGCCCCCTGAGTGACGTATGACACATTCATTTAGGAAACATGACGACCTTATTGATGCTCGCAGCATACACAGGTCACGGGGAATAGACTGAAGGACTTCTGCAACAGAAAGTAGATCCAAACAGGCTCAACAATCTGGTCCATCTATTATTGCTGGTGCTGTGTTTAAGTCGCTCAATGAGGTGCGTATTCTGGCCGAGGCTGGCGCAGATCCAAGAATAGGCAAACAGATCGCAATAGAGGCAGCTCATGTATTTGGTCGGAAGGAGTTGATGGAAGTACTGGGCGCAAAGCAGGGTGACATCGGCACTGAGTACTGATGTCCTACCCCTTCTAGTGCACATTCCGGTAGATAACCTGTGCTACCCATTCAAGTCGATCACGGCAGGTCATGGATAATAGGATGAGAATAGAATAACTCTTGCAAACCAGATGAAAGCACCCATTGCTAAATTGCTCCCATCCCCTTCCCGAGAACCTGTAACGCCTTCCTCGCAAGTGTTCTTGCATCTACCTCCATTACATTGCCACCCTCTTCCAGAGCACTGATATGAGGCTGCAGAAAATTGCCTCCCCTCTCCTTCTCGGGTGGCGAGGAATTCGTGATCACCCATGATGATGGTGTCTTCTGAGGGATGGAAGTGATTTCACACAACACCAAATAGAAATAGAAGAGATGAGCGACTGGCGACCGTTGTGCCACATCCGCAATGAGTGCAGACGGTGAAAGAGTGACATTGATAGCTGGGTAGACGTTCAGCGTAAATCAGATCACAGAGCAAGGGAACAGGTACCGGGTTGAGAAACACTATATTTTGATGGCAACTCTGACAGTGTGGCCCACAGAATTCCTGATGAAAGCCGTAAATCCAGGACCTTGCGAAGTATATACAACAATTCATCTTCATGAGCTCTATCAAAGTTAATTCAGCAACAGACAATAATGCAATACAATCACAATTTACCTCGGGAAATGCACATTACCCCGAAGAGCCTCGTCAGCAACATAGTTCACCATTGTAGTTTTGCATCAATCAAGCAAGGTTGGTAGACACAGTGCAGCAACTTGCTTCCTTGAAGACTCTTGGTCTAGGAGAATAGTTAGCTCTGGAGATACGCACAGATGGATTGGGTTACCGCTTGTAACATTAGAGCATATCAAGATCAAAAGATCAAAACACCAAACGAAAATCGCTCCCTTGGAACCAGGACCTCACGTGCAGTTGATCCGATGTCGAGGTCCACCTTCTCGAAGTCATGCAAGTCCCAAGAGTCATCTGACACATTGGTATCTATGGAGGGCGAATCAGGGTGTGAGGGATCCATACTGGACCTATACAGCTAGCTGCCTTTGTGCAAAATCTTCGCCAACTGTATGATGAGGTGATCAGAGACTCTTGTGCCTCCCAAATGTGCATAATATCAATCTTCAATTGGCTGATGAGAGAGAGATCAAAGCTTTCCTCCACTTCCTGATCTTCGAATGAGAAACCCTCTGTCGCAGTGCTGCAAACAAGTTAGTCGTTGGGTGTGAGAAAATGACAAAATGAGAGAAGAATAAAATGCTCACCTGTCAGCCAAAATGCCACTCCGAAATACTTCAATGATTTATCGCCATATGCTCTCAACTTGAGTATCGGATATACCTGTATTTTATGATTAGATGAAGCCAACTAGATCATTGACTATGTACGATCGCCGAATGCTGCCATTCTTTTGACCAAGTCGGTGACTATATGGAGAAAACTTGTAGTCGCGATCTTCCACAGAGGATCTTTGCCGAACTTTAATGGAGCAGGATACTCGTACTTTAGCTTTGTTGATGTTGAATAGGCCTGAACACGAAAGCATGTGAGTATCCGAAGACCAAGGACATAGTGAACGATACGCACCAAGAAGACAGCTTCCATAGTCCCATCTTCATAGATCTTGAGCTCATCCTTGAAGTGCATGTACAACTCAATGATAATTGGCATGACCTTCTTGGACAACACAATATGCGCGTTTTGTTTTTGAGACGATGCCACAATAGGTGTTGCTGGGGAAGCAGGAGACAAGACGGGCACATGAAAAACAACCGGAAATGGAAGTGTGCTGAATTCCGAGAGATATCATAGGATGAGAGATGGGACACCAGGTCCCGTTGGGCTAATATCTGCGATAGCGCCCGAGACCACTACCTGTCATATCAATGAGACGATGTTGTTCGGTAAATGCTGAACATGCACCTACCTCAACGGGTGATAAATCATCAATGTCTGGGCGGTAGTCCGTTGAGTTAGGATAAGTAAGAACACCTGTGCATGATTCAGGAAGAGAGACTGCGACCGAAATAGAGAGACATACCCTTGAGGATTTCCATCAGACGATTGAGGCGTTGAAGTGGCCATTCCTTTGTCTGGGTCAGACTAATGGAACATGTACTCCGTATGATGTTGACAAGAGCAACCAAACTCTCCTGAGTAAATGCACGGTGGAGCTGTGTCGTATTCGTACTCAGAGAGAGCTGAGATCTCCCATCCTGAAGAACCATGCTCCCTATGTCACTGCATGCCTTCCATACTCATTCCAAAGCCTCCAACACTTTGACTTGCAGAGAGGCGTCTGCGCCACAAAGCGCTTTTACCACTTTCCCCAAACAAAACAGTGCAGGAGGACTTCAGTTTCGGCGGTCCAAGGATATGGTATTGTGAACATGGGTAACAAGCATGGACCATGCTTTCGAGAAGGAATCCAGATGTATGATCTTGTTGACTAGGAACTCGCTGATAATAGATCCAATCAACTGCAATGTGAGACTCTTCGATTCATCCCATACATGTTCGGGAGACTGCTCTGCTAGACCAGAGTTCAGTAGAGCTCTAGGCTCAAAGGCACTGCACCGTGTTTCGAATCTGCATGGTACGTTGCAGATGTAAAAGAGATGTATTGAATGAATCATAATTACGATAGAGATCCAATACAGCTTAGTCACAATGTATTCACTGAGTCTGGGATCCGGAATACGTACGTATTTTATCGGACAGTTGCTCAAGAAAACTGCTGATTAGATACGAGAAAAACGTGCCAAGTACTAGCTATATGGTAACGTTTATGCCATTTTGGTCCTGGCAACAGTAATTGAGTAAGTACTAGTACAGGTACTACTACCGTACTAGACTGCAGGCCATGATCAACCATCCAAGTTTTAGCGGGTGAGTCGTGCTTTTAATATTCACTCCTCTTTATAATAAAAACCTTTTATCGAAACATCTTGTCTTTTCTTATATACCATCTTAATTTGCCCTCTTTGCCTTCACTAGCCATACTAATCGCTTCCCCAGTCACAACCATTGACCTTCCTCTCTCACCTCTCATGCCCACTCAGCCTATTCACTTATGCCTTCTACCAGGCCAATCCTTGCAGACATGCAACTTCCCCTAGAGCCCCCTACTCCTCTCTTTGCCACTGACGATTCTTCTTCTGCTCCCCCATCTCCCCGTGCAGAGAGCACAAAGGACCTCTCCCTTTCTGTCAACTATCTACCTAACACGTTCTCTTCTGGCTTGCTCTCCCCCACTCCCCACAGACGCAAACTAGGAAAAGACAATGCTGATCATCCAGCCATGCACAAGAGAGGTGGAGGTAGGGAGGCCTTTAAGAGCAGTGAGGCCTGTATGCCCGCAGAAGGTGACAAAGACTACGACGGTATTACTGGTCGTTGGTTCAGTGGCAAAGAAGGTGGTCACACCTGTCCCCGCATGCACTGGAACAGGTTCAAATGGGCACTCTTCATTGCCAATCTTGTAGTCAGTACCTTTTCCCTTTTTCATACTTTCCTTTTCCTCATGCATCTCCTGCAGTTACCCACTTACACCCTCACAGGCCTCATCTTCTGTCTTCTCACATGGTTTAACGTCTTTGAACACGCAGACATCGTTCGTGTAGGCAACTGAGAAGAACTCATTCTTTCCACTGCCGCTGCCGCCCTTGCCTCAGTTACTTCCATAATCAGCTGGGCCAGCATCCTCCTCAACCACCACCCTTTCCTAGCAGTCCTCACTTTCGCTCTCTGGCTCTGCTTTGCCCTCCTCATTACCCCCTGCTACACGACCTGCAAACAACGTACATTCAACCTCGAAGGCAAATTAAATGCCCAGTGGTCTCATGACCTCGTCACAGAGGGCCGTCTCAGGATCCAAAACAGGCTCCATTGTTGTGGATATCACTCCCCCTTCATTGAAGCTACTGTCTCCCAAAGCTGTTACACTTGCTCCGTCCTCCCAGGGCGCAGCTTTGAGAAACGCATCTTGGAAATCTGGTACACTATCCCTTTCTCCCTTGTGCCACTCCAGCTTGTTATCATGCTTGCGGGTCTCTTGTGTTCAAACCACGTAACCTATCGCTTCGGTAAAGGCATGATGCCCAAAGCCTATAGGCTCAGCATGGCAAGTATGGCTGTCATCATGGATAATTATGCCAAGTGGGTTATTTCCTATCTATCCCCGCATGTATATGTTAACGTTTTCACCGCAGTCAACTGGTGGAACAATACGGTACCGAAGTCGCGTCCAATATCTTAGCTTGGTCTCGGCACCTTGATTCTATGACATACACCTCTGGCGTTGCGAACGGGACAGGCACAACACAAGCACTTTCTCATGGCAGGTACGATTCACTGGCGATGAGGTCACCTTACACCGGGAGAATTTGAGTGAGCAAGTGATGACGGATGGACTACTTTTGATTCAAAATTCCTTTCACTGACATGTGCTCTGATATACCGTTTTCAGCTCTTGCTTTCCTATTTACCCTGATGGCTTTAATCGTGCAGCTGCCTGGTGCTGCCAACTGCACGTACTTTTCTTACCAGTCTCACTCATTTCTGCTATACTTTGTACGCGATTGTTTGGTGCACTCACGTACATGCAGCTTCAATGGCTGCTTCCGTTCTTTACATACAATCAATGAATATACCGTTGTGGATTCAAGCATTTTCAGATGCACAGCACGAATCAATCAGCCAGTCATTTTAGAAGTTTGAATTTGCGACACCCCTGATACATAAGTCAGTAAAGCAAAGTACACTGTCAAGGCCTCATGCCAAGGTGTTCCTTAATGAGGTGGCCATCGTCCTTCAAAGCGGGAGGATATAGTAATACAATTCAAAGGAATTCAGTAAATTATACTTGGGTAGATAAGGTTGCATCTATCTTTAAGCTGTCTCTGTCAGTCAGGAGGATATCATCTTTCTCGTATCCAATCTGCATCGAAGGCTGCACAGGACATCTCGATGACATTCTTTGGTCCGACTCGTTTCTCCTTCCACAAACTGTAGCCAAGAGGCATTCCTGGATGTTCTTGCTGATTGAGATGCGGATAAATGCCACATAGAAGGCAATCAAGATTATAGGGATGATCTACATGGTTGAGCAAAGCCCTGATCAGTCATTTTGATGAGCTGATAAAGCGGAATAGCATACCAGGTCGCCTATAGCATAAAACCCATTGTTCGAGAGAGCGAAACATACCTGTGAGGCGCAGAGCACTACAGAGTATATAAGCGCAGCATCTATGAGCACCCATAATATAGGCATTTTATTCTTCATGGGGTAAGCTCCAGAGACATTGCGTTCAATCGTCCAGATGCGGTATGCCAATAACCCTGCATATATTCGGTTCATTGATATTATAGGCCTCGACACAACACTTAGGCAGAAGTGAACTTACCTGAGCTGAGTAGATTGGTTGCAAGCGTCAAGGAAAGGAACGCCATGATCCAATGTCCAGTCTTGTTGCCAAAGACATTTTTGGCATTAGTAGTCGGTGCTTGCACGTAGACCATAAACACTGCAAAACAACATATGTCAGAGCACCGAATTTTCTGTGTATAGCTGCAAATAACCTTCGACGCCACACCACATCATGCATATGTGGTAGGATGATAATCCAGACAGATTGCCAGATGAAATAGCATCGATAGATCTTTTGTGGGAAAGGAATTTATTTATTTATTTAGAGGCCATATGTCTAGTGCACATGGCAACTGCACAAGGCTGCCAGGCCCCATTTCGACAGCACATAGCACCTAAGTACATACCAGTCAGATATTAAACTATCCAACCAGTGATAGCATTATTGCTATCTCTCTAGGAAGAAATGCATTTACACATACCCATTGCCGGATTAGGCAGGTTATGTGGGACTAAGCAGCACTAGGCTCGCAGAGTCACAGCCTCTTCATTTCGATCAATATCACACCACAACGTGCCCCTTCCATACAAATCTGATGCCCATTAAGTGAATGAGGCTATGGATGGCTTGTCAATGGTCATCGATTCATTGATAGGATTTTACAGGTACTGCAGTATTCCGTGACCTCCAGCATACATCTTACTCTCAAGTGTTAGTTTGGATTCATTCCTTAGCCATCATTATGGCCTGTCGTCGACGTGTCACCTTCGAGTCTTCTCATCAAAATCAGACTCTGAATCAGACTTTTCCTTAGCGTCATCGTGTAAAACTTCTCCAGTAGAGAAATCCGCTCCCAGTACCGAGCCCTTGAAAGGCAAAAAAAGTAAGCGTGAGTTGTCAGGCAACAATAACGACAACAAGACGAAGAGTTCAAAACGTCTACAATCGTAAGTTGTTGTGTTGTATAGCGCATGTATGGGTTTAAACTCGCGTTTTCATGCAACAAAAGGACAAGTAAGTATATGGAGCATTGATCATCTAAATGCCTGACAATGTGTGTGTTGTTTAGTGAGGAGCCAAGTTACCCAGAGCACACTGAAGACCTGGAAGAGATCCACTGCAGTGGAGTGCAACAAGTCATCATTACTGGTATGTGACATCTATTTCCGCTCAGCTCGTATTGACAATTTCCCTCAAGCCATTCGCACAACTGATCTCACTCTTGGTTTCCGACGCAACCCCGCTGGCTTCCATGTGGTGGTAAAGACTGACGGTACTGAATTCCAGACGAGCAACAAACCTGTACATGTAGATCAGGTTGTCGTCGAATGGACCGAGCCCATACTTCTGTACGTTGTCCCTAAGCTCATCTTTCCTGCACATACTGAGAAGGACTCTAGGCCACTGACATGCACGAAACTTGTTTTGTACATGGTCACAGATGCATAGTATATCAAATTACATACTTACTACACCCTACAATGAAAGTTCTAATTTTTCTACCATTTTATCATATTTTGTTATAATTTTCTTGACGGTTTTTCATAGGCAAATGAGTTTATTATACATATTTTTGACTTATCATGGTCAATAAACTGTGCTGAAAACCCTTATCCTTTCATTAGTAAGCATATTCCCACACCTATTGGAATTTTTTCATACATTTTCACATCTAATGAGCCATGTTCGTGTTAACATCTCAACATCTTAACATCTGCACAGTCACCATCTGAGCAGTGTCATATTTTTACTTACATAATCTACACTTTGTTTGACTGATTAGTCATACGTTCTGGACAGTTCCGAATTAGTGGTAATCTTTAAGTGAACATCTGGACAATAAAGTGAATGAGTCATAATGAGTCATACTGAGTCACAATGATTCATTTTCACTATGACTCATATTGAGTCATGATTAGTCATATTTCCTTAATAAGTAATTGCATAGCCACTCATAGAGTAGTATATAAAGGGGCCTAGTTTCCCTCTGATAATAAGAATCCCCTTTTGAGACCGTATAAATGAATGTGTGAAAATCTGAGTAAATATTAGCTTATTTCCTCCACTCTTTTGGCACTGTTTCCCATGACATACGGACCCTCTTTAAGTCTTCCCTGAGCTATAACAAAGTATACTAGCTAGTACATGGTTACTAGTCATCTAGTGTAGTTTCACTCCATTCTCTTTACGACACAGGAAATCACTTCTGTGGGGAGAATTCACATATTTTTAACGATTGAGGACGACAAATAAGACTGATACTTTATTCAACAATATTAAGAGCTTGGCCACTTAAGACTACATCACGACGGTGTATTCTGAACCTGGACTGCGTCATTACTCATCGTGAGATCCTGAGCAGCAGAAGGTTGGTTTCGAAGCCACGTATTTGATTGATTCGATTGTATTTGCCTCTTAGTTTGATCTCCCCTGATTGTGAGAATAAGGAGTATCCAAGAGATATCACTCTGACTCACCACATGTTGTCATCTGTCATCTGTAGTATCATAAGTATCATACCAGTTAACAATTCAGCTACTCCCAGTAAGTCTATATTCAGTCCATTTCTGAGTTTCCTAAGCACTGCATCAAGCCAGTTAACGGATACTGTTCCTGGGAATTCCCTTAGATTCTCACCCCTTTTAAGTCATTGGTAAATCTGCTCAAGAAGAACAGCAATCTATATTTGCACCCCCAACGAACGACCACGTTATCAACTGTTGGTATTTGTCTGAACTATTGACCATGGAGGATAGTGAAAATTAGGTGATTTTATTGCCTTTCGCATCCTAGTAAGACACCATGCAATCCATTTTCTAAAGTTCGGGTCAGCTTTTCTGCTTCATTCACATTGGGTCCGGTGCTGGGTCATGGAGAAGTTCTCCACACATTCGAGATCTCCGTTCGAGAATTGCTGGATCGCAGTGAAAAGTCACATCATTAGTAACGTCTTTTGCAAATGACATCCGACAGATGTTAACGAGTATCACAGCCATACTCTTCCAGCCCGAGCAGGGGGAAGTCATATCCCCATGTACTTCACTGTTCATGACAGTGGAGCAACGACTTTCTGATGAAACAACACCACAGTTCTTTGCCCTGTGACTACTGTGAGTGATCAATGCAGTCTAGCATTCTGATCCTGAGAGCTTGTAACGCGTAGCTTACATCCCATGATATGGATGCATTAGTACTAAAGACGGATGCTGGACATCATCTTCTCGCGCCATACCGCAGGATGCAGAGCAGTAGGGATCTTGACCAATCTATAAACCACTTTGAACGTGCCTTGGAACTCTGCCTCATGGACCATCCCTACCACCCTGCAGCACTGCTCAATCTAGCTACCGCAAAGTTTGTCAGTTGCCAAGCTAACGGAAGATACCTCGACCTCGACACCTCTATCTCTCTGTTTCAAGACACCCTTCATTTGTGTCCTGCAGGTCATCCCAACTGACCCATCACCCAGCTACACCTTGCCATTGCTCTGCTATCTCGCTTCATGAAACGGAGAATTCAGACAGATGCTGATGCAGCCAAAGAGTTACTGAGCGAAGTCCTCAATGTTTGCCACGCTGACAGCCACATTCACAGAGCAGCTTTGCTTTGGCTTTGCACCCAGTCGGTCACACAGATCGGTCCTCATCATTAAATAACCTTGCGAATCGACTCTTCTCCCGCTTCTCGCACCGAGGCAATGACGAAGACTTGGATCAGGCTATCACACTTCAGAGGGAAGCGCTGGCTTTGCACCCGGTCGGTCACACAGATCAGTCCTCATCATTAAATAACCTTGCCACTCAACTCTCCTCCCACTTCTCGCACCGAGGCAATAACGAAGACTTGGATCAGGCTATCACACTTTCGAGGGAAGCGCTGGCTTTGCGCCCGGTCGGTCACACAGATTGGTCCTTGCCATTGGAGACCTCAGCTTCCTCCTCAATAAACCTCCTGCGAATGATCGAGAAGCAACCTCAAGAGTTGATGTAGAAGCAGAAGAAGCCAGGTACAGACATTTAGTGAAGAACTGGAATAGAGCTGTAGAAGAAATCCGGAAGATCGAGGGCTTCTCTCGCTTCCTCCTTCCCCCCTTATTCTCCAATCTTCAAGATGCAGCTCGTGATGGGCCTATTATTGTGCTCATCACAAGCAAGTTGTCTTGCGATGCCATTGTTATCCCGCACAAGCAAGCTCCCACTAAGATTCCACTCCCTACCAATCTTGAGAAACTCCGGACATTGGCGGCCAGACTCCAATGCAGAAGTACACCAGCATTGACAACAGCCTTGGCGGAGCTGTGGGATGACATTGTCCACTTGGTGGTCGAAAATCTGGGCGGATTTGCACGATCGGGCTCCTGAATATGGTGGTGCCTGACGTCTGTCTTCAATTTCCTGACGTTGCACGCTGCTGGCCAGTAATGGAAAGATGGACAGTTCCTTTCACAGTTCTATGTATCTTCATGCATGCCATTGCTGACCGCGCTGATAAAGGCTCGCAGACATGACAGGTCTCTGTCAGTGACCTTTGCTGCCACCGGTCAGGATCGCCCAGCCAGTGCTTCACACACTTTGGAATGCATGGAGCCTGAACTGGAATTGGTGCGGAGTCTTTAACCCCCTCCCCCAACTGTTTCCTTCACCAAGATAATGAGCGTTGATGCAATGAAATCGAGGGCACTGCGCGAGCTGCGAGAGAATACTTGGCTCCATTTTTCGTGTCACGGGACACAGAAATATGAGGACCCCTTCAATTCAGCCTTTCTTATGCAAGACCAACGGCTTTCACTCCTCAATATCACACAAACAGATCTGTCTCGGCATGAATCTACATTTCTTTCTGCCTGTGATACCGCAGTTGGTGACCATGATACTCCTGACGAAGTGATACACCTAGCGGCTGGCCTGCAATTCGCTGGAGTGAAGAGTGTCATTGGGACATTATGGAAGGTCAACGATAGTGCTGTGCAGCGCTTAGTCGAGGCATTCTACAAAAACTTGTGCGGGGATGGCAAGATGAATTCCAAGCGAGCTGCCCGAGCGTTGCACAAAGCGGTCCAGCCGTTGGCTTGCGACAAGGACATGCCCTTGGAGCAGCGCATAGTGTTTGTGCATATTGGCATGTGATCAATTTCGTGCGTACTCCAGCATGTTGATTAATGCGTTCATCTGATGATTTCGCATGTAGTATCAAGTCGTGGTTACATGCAGCCTGTCGCCAAGATAAATTTCCATTTTTCAGACTGTAGAACTGTATACCTGCCTGATATGTGCACTCAATGTAATCTTCTATTTGTATTTTCCAGTCTGTTGCCTCAGAATCACAGGTGACCGCTCCTAAGATATTTAGGAAGCCCACAGTGACATGTGCATATTTGACTATCTGTATTGCTTCATACACAGTGGGAGTCCTGGACGTCTGGACTCCCACATTGAGATATACATGTATATTTGTACAAGCTGACACGACCATTGCACTTGCTACTGCAGAAAGCCTTTTCTGGAGTGTGTTAGATTCGCTCCAGGCAAAGCGGAAGCATGCAGAGATGGAACCGGAATATAGCGCGCTGTGGATGTGTCTGCTGGAAGTTCTGGGTCTTTGCACTGAGTCCTGACGCTAGACACGAAGTTCGTGTTGGCGCTATCCAGACCCTTTTCCGTGCGATGCAACTTTACGGCGCCACATTTACTCTGGATACGTGGAATGACTGCATATGGAAGATTATATTTCCGCTACTCGACGCAATATCTATCGACATTGCACGCAGACTCGCACGCTACTTTCGCAGGACAACTTCAAGATAGACGACAAATATGATGCACAAAAGAAATCTTCTATAGAGCAAACTCGCACAGAATTTCCTTTCACAAAACGGGCCGCGCAGCGGTAATTGGCACTTGTATGTAAATACACCAAAATTGCATG
The DNA here is from genome assembly GCA_016647755.1 of Suillus subluteus. Lineage (NCBI taxonomy): Eukaryota > Fungi > Basidiomycota > Agaricomycetes > Boletales > Suillaceae > Suillus > Suillus subluteus. The sequence goes on along the minus strand of JABBWI010000091.1, from coordinate 132,246 downwards.
CCACTACAATATCTCTAGCGTCCCGATCATGTCCGGAATAGAAGAAAGGTCTTTGACTTGTGCAATAATATCATGATCTGACGCGATTCTCTTGTATTCTCCGCCGCGCTGCCGCGCTAGAAGGCTGCTCAAGGCGAGCAGCCAATCGCAATGCTCGACCGCTCAGTTCCGAATCAACCGACTCCTCTGCTTCAGGGAACCCGCCAGGAGAATCCTGTAATGGAAACCCGGGAGCAGACCAACAACCTTCTTCGCTCTGCGTGTCGTCAGCTACGTCAGACAGCTCTTCCAGGTCAGACGGCTCCGCGAAGCCAGGAAGCTCGAGGAGATAACGATTCCACGGACGAACAAGCAAGAATGTCTGCATAGTAGGTCGTGGTGATGAGAACTGAACCAACTTGTCCTTCGTGGTGATCAGCAGGTCATGAAGCCCGTCGGCCTTGACTTCATGTATCTCCTGGTCTTGAGCGCGACTCCGTTTGACTGCTGTGACACGAAATGCGCAAGGCAGATGCAGTCTGCAGTTCCCGAAACGAGGGGCTTTCAGGTCGTCAAGCAGAGCGTAAATTTTCAGACCAAATCTACAGCTATGACATGTCGGAGCGAGGAGATTGACGTCTGAATGTCATCTTCGGACAGAGATGGTAGGGTGTATGGTGGAGCTTTGTATGAAGTAATGTCGGCTGGCAGACAGCTATTGAATTCGGATGATTGCCCCACCCAGTCCAGGGCACTGATGTCACCCGACTGAGCTACGACCTCTTGCAGGAGCCTTCCAAGCGCGTTTTGCTTCTTCTCGCCATAAATGACAGGCAGCTTGACACCGAAGATACCAAACAACGAATATGCAATATCCTCTGGCCACGTGGTGACACGGGCCGACACCCATTGCAGTTTCTCCCGTGCGTCTTTCATCCCTGGACGGAAGGCGACGAGGGCCTGCGCATCTATGCCCGTCGCATCTCCCATCTCCTGCATGATTGCAACGGAATCCTTGTGGTTGGGAGAGCGATCGTCCAGATATAAGGACCAATCTTTCTGATAAAAGAGTACAAGTCTGGGGGACAGGAATTCTTGAACTGTCCATCCTCGCGTGTTCCAAACACTACTTGCGAGTGCGCCAGGCTGCGACGAAGGTAGAACATCCGACAGGTAGATGATGGTAAGCGCTGAGTTGCGATACCATATAAACATGGAGTTGACTGATTGTTGGACCTCGACATCGTTAGTCTGGTCGATGCAACAGGTGTCGATCCATGTCCAGCGATACCCCATATCACGAGCAGTTCGACAGAATGACCGCAACTTCGTAATGCCACCAACTGGATCCAAGTCACACACCACCTTGCCCTGGATATCTTGCAGCATCGGCTCCTTCCCTTCCTACCTATGTGATAGCATGACGTAACGGAAATACATCGCCACCACATCTTGGATGCGCTGCATTGGGAGATCTACGTGCTCAATGTTGATGACAAAAGCTCCTTGTACTCTGTGCTCGTTTTGAAGGCATCGATCTGTACCTCTCGATCGCATAAGCGACCAGTAAAGGTATTAAACATACGATGCGGAGCGTCGTCGAGTTGAGCCTTGATGGTATCTTGAATAGCTCCTTCTACTGCGGATGGGTCGATGTATTGTTGGCGCGGCTCTGGAGAAAAAGTCAAGCATGTTTAAGGATGTGGTTATTTGGGAGCGTACTTTGTGTTTGGGTGTCAGAAGTATTTTCCAACTTGGAGAGCATGATTTTGAAGGCCTCGATGGCTTCATCATATCGGTGTGCGCCATGAAGTACCGCATGATTCAACTGATATCCAAAATAAGATGAGGGGTTGAGATCGATGACCTGCGTATCACCAAAATGAGGGTCGAATACAGACGGTAACTGTCATCGCACCTTTTCCGCGTCGAGGAGTGCGTCGTTCCATAGCATTTTTCCCGACTTCGCCTTACTGCGGTTCGCAAAGATGGTTTCGGTTGCAAAATCAAGGTCGATTGCCGCAGAGTAAAGCTCAATAGCCCTGTCATAATTACCCGCAGCGAGGGCAGCATCTCCGCTCGCAGCGAGGTCAGCCAATCCGTCAACAGCATAGAGCACGCTGCAATCTTGCTTGAAAGCTAAGTGAGATGAGGTTGAGAACTATCCCGGCTGACATCACAAATACTCACTAGTAGACCAATCAAGGTAGCGTGCTTTCGTAGCCTCATCAGCCGCATCCATCATATATCGGTATGCTTTGATGGCTTCTGGAAGTCTACCTGCCCGAAGGAGGGCATGGCACCAATTCTGGTGCGCAGTTTGCCACAGGGACTTGAGGTCCCACCCGAATAACTAGAAAAAGCAGAGTCGGGCGTGAAAAAAAGTTGCATTACAGTCAACCTACCACCACGAAGACATCATATTTAGAATGGATGGCCGACATAGACGAGAAACGAATGGTGTTGACAGCGGAAATGAAGTGGCCAGCAGCTTCGCTGTGACGTGCGTCGACAAATGCATTCAATCCCACTTGGACGTGTAGATAAGCCTGAAGTGCGAGGTTCGCAAAATCAGCATCGACGTATGAATCTGGAGTTGAATGTGTTAGGAGCACTCACGTCCACGATACTACAGGCAAGAGAATTCACATCGGGACGAGTGGTAGCTAGCTCTTGGACCCGCAGAATTGCCTCGTCATGTCGACCTGCATTGAAAAGGGCGATGGCCTGACAGCTGTCGTGAGAGTAGCGAGTACATGAGACACAATCGACGTACCTTAATCAAGAGTAGAAGACGAGTTTTATTCAAGTCTGCGTCCACATACATGAACCCGAGGTCAAATGCTTTCATCGCGTCCTGGAACGGCCCTTGACCGCAGAGGGCGATGCCCCTGGAGATACAGCCCATCAAGGATGGCTGGATGCTGATGCTCTATATCACCATATAAGTTAGTTTGTGTTAAAAAAGATCACGATAGATCGGTGCACCTCACCTTGAGCGCATCATCAAGTGAGCGGTCCCAGTCTGAATTTCTTGCCTTGACAAACGAGCGATTCGCGTAAGAGTTATAATCATTGCCATCGGCGCCGATATCTCCTGTTAAGAGCCTGTCAGCAGTGGATAAGTCCCCGCTTATGCATGCGTCACGGGCTGTGGTGCTGATGGTGAGGATCTGCCAATCACGCGTGGTCAGATTACGTGGTGGGAGTGAAGACTAGAAACAAGCCTCGCAATCAGACTGTTGAGCCTTTGCATCAAGATTGAGGATCAATATGAAAGACGAAAAGACTGTCAATGAACAGAAACTCACATTATTTGCCACATGCTCCTTCGAAGTGTCTGCCCGTAATACATCCTTGGAGAAAATGAGATGAAGAGGGACGGAAGATGAACAGAAACTTACATCTGATGCCTGGTCCTTGAGAATATTCTCCAGCAAAGGTACTGCCCAATCTGAGATCGCCGCATCTCTTCCTCCGCTCAGGATGTGCTTGCCATCTGTGGAGAAGGTGACACAATACACTTCATTGGTGTGCTTGAATATGGCGATGGTTCGTCGATCCGAAATCCGCCAGACGCGAACCTTTGTCGTTAGATGTGGACGCGAGAAGGGTGCCAGTAGCGTTCAAGGCAATCATGCCGACATAGTCAGTATGGCCCTTCCAGGGCTCACCGACCTGCATCCAGGTCGATGAATCCCATATCCGTATGGTGGGATCACGTTCATCACCACTCGAGACAAGCTGTTTTCCATCGTGCGTCCACGCAAGTAAAGTATTCCACGTTTCGTTGAACGCAGAGTGACCCTGGAACTTTGCGATGCATTCCCTCTTGCCTGGATTCCATATTTGGATATCCGTGTTTGTTGCGATGGCAAGGTGTTCACCAGACGGCGAATACCGAACGCAGTCGACATTAGCGCCGGTCCCACAATTTATCGGACCTCCTTGTACCTGCCATGTTTTTGTATTCCAGAGCTCCGTTGTGGTGTCCGATGAGCCACTCGCCAGAAATGTGCTGTCTGGGGAAAAATCAAGCGACCATATCTCTCTGGAGTGCACTTTGATTGGCTGAGTGAGAGATTCGCCTTCTCTGTTCCAGGCGATGAGCTCTCCGCCATCATCACCACTTACGATAAGTTGCCCGTTTCTCGATAATGCAAAACTTCGTACGGCGAAGCGATGCCCCTCCATTATCTTCAATACAACACCGTCTTCCAAGTCCCACAGACGTCGCCCGAGACCGTCACCATACGGCGTCCATCAGGGAAGACTGCGGCTCCCAAAACACTATCTTCATGACCTTGCAATGTTCGAGTAGCCGTGGTGATCCGAACGGGGGGCTGTTCTGATTCCGTCATTCTACTCGAGGTGGATGATGTTGAGCTCAAGTTGCTGCAGAACTTGTGGGTGTCTTGATCTAAGTGCATGTTCCGGGCCTTTTTGTGCTTCTTCACAGCCTCAACTGCCTCATGGATCATTAGACGCCCAGCACATGGGGCCTGAAACCTATATTTATGTAACCTGCACCATGTAACTATAAATCCAGGGCCAGCCTCGCTCTCTTCATCTAACTAGTCCACCATGTCTATCCCTCTGTTCGATTCCACCGCCTACTCTACCTGCTCCATCATGGAAGTACAGGCAGGGGATCGACACCACTAATGCCGGAAAAGACCGGGCCGCAGGCGAATATGCAGGGAACGCAATGATAGGTACACGTGCATAGTCATCGATAGTACCTAACAACATCTGGAAGATCAGCGACGTCTTGCCGGAGGGCGTCGGTTTCATTGGGAGGAACGGGAATAGAATCGATCTGGGGCGCCGAGTCCATATCCCCAACCAACAGAAGGGCTTTTTGGTCTTCCGTCTCTTCCACTTTCGACTTCGCATGTTCTTCTACCATCATACTTATTTATCTGTTCGTCAGTAGACGCTGTGTTTGTGTCGACTTTAACCTCTTGTTGCTGAACTGGATACCTGAGAGTTGGGGGCCGGAGTTGAGGGAATCGCGCGTGCCTAGCCCTCCAACGCCCGTCCGCACTTGTACTCACTTTTGCAGAGTCAGGGATGAATCGTGCAGCACCTGCACGATGTTCTGTGTTGCCTTCCTGCCAGTCAGGACTTGGCTTCGAAGGGATGACAGGAAGGCCTGTAGGTGCGTTGGTCTTCGGCCTTTTGCCATTTACACTGGATAATATGAGTAGCGTATGCGCCTTTGTGAGCTGTAGAAAGGTTGAAAAGAGCGGAAGAAGACGCACCACTGTGCACTAAGCTTGTTAAAAGAAGTGACAAGCTCGTCCTCGGGACGGTCGTCTTCATCATTGCTAGAGTTTGGCTCATCTTTACGCCACCATCAGCAAGCACGATGCTGCTCATCGGAATCCTCCATAGCTGAAAGTACGAGGAGAACCCGTGAGTGGGGAGCCAGAAGCAGAGCTTGCGGCGCTGGAGAGGCGACGAGGGAGCGCTGAGTTGGAATTTGTCGCTAGCGGCCCTGCCATGGTCGGCTGCTGGGAGTTTTGGGACAGTGAATGACAGTTTGGACATTGTCGCGCAAGATACAGCAAGCGTTGACCTCAGATCGTGAGGGTATCTGAAGGACAGTTGGGGCATATCAACTGCATTGATATTTCTGTAGACTTGTGATCCCTGCGACCGTGTCCATGCTTGTAATGCTATATTCCATGTGACCGTGTACGTCCGCCTGCCACCGCATCTCAACTCAGCCAAAACTTATACAAAGGGGTGAAAACAAGTCAAGACGCACCAGGTATATTTTACTCACACGAACCCCTTCACTTTCTCTCTCCTTTGCTTTTAAACCTCTTTCCCAACAGGCGAGAGCAATGCAACACGCCGGAAAGAATATACACCAGTTTTGGGGTTGTCAACACAAACAGAAATGGACACCTTGAAACCACTTTCATATCCGGCTTCATCAACACATCGTATTCCAGCTGCAATATCTTCTCATGGAATGCATCCACTACCTCGAGTGCAGAATTCACGACGAGGTCGAGCAGACTTTGAACGAGCAGACTGGTCTGCAGGTGCAGCCCCGTGTCAGACTCTCGCAGACACGTCATGATGGGACCTACGAAATCGACGAAATTGGACGGCATAAAGAAGATCACTATGCCTGTGTCAGGTAGAGTCAGCTATAATCATTCGAATGCGGCTCAAACATACGTCAAACCAAGAGCAAAATGCGCACAAATCGCGGTATATACGTTGAAATGAAAGCATGTGGTGACTCGGTGGTGAATATTGGTTCAAAATCGGGATATATGCACCATAAATGTGGCCCACCGGATGTGTGTACATTCCATCGGATCGGCATGAATTGAAACAAGTCAGATCTTGCAAGTAGGCCAAGAAGGAAGGACAGAATCATCTGGCGGTAAACAAATGTAAAACAACACAACTGCAAATGATGAATACAGTACTCACCATCTCAATAAGAAAATTGATATCGGGTGTATGCAAACATGTTCATGCGGCCTGCTTTCTTCAGATCAGTGAAAATCATCTGAGCTTTCTCCCGGGACTGCGCGACGAGGACGTTACAATGAATGTGTCATTGGTTTGGAACAGCATTTATTACTGTAAGAGGAGAACAGAAAAGAATAGTACAGTCGACAAAAGTGCAAATCGAAATATGATGCAGGTTGGAAATGAAAATACAATAGAAAGCGGAGAAATTGCGTCATTGCCCCTTGGCATATGTTGCATGACATGATATGCTGCCACACAACCCGGTACTTCATAGATCCTGAACCCGCCATCCGGACGCAAGTGATGAAGAATACATGTTCAATCTGTGCGACGTTTTGAATCAAAAGCAAGGAAGAACCCGGATGCACAAACAAGAGTCAACAACGCGTTGTATTCGCGCCGTCACTTCTGAAGTTCTACATATTCGTTTCGACTATCATGCATGCCACGACGTCTGCCAAGGTATGCAAATTTTAAGCCAGGATCGTACAACAAGTGTGTTTAAATTATGTACAGAATCAAGGAATACATCGATAAACTTCAGGCAGAAATTGATGTCCTACAGAAAGGATAGGGTTGGAGCAGATAATCGAATCCGATGAAACGTGCTGACCCCTTGAACCAAATCTATAGTGAGGACGAGAGCACCGAGGCTATCGTATCAAGACACATAAACCTATTGCACCAGTTATAATGAAGCCAAGGACGCTACTCAGGTTTGGCCCACCATGTCCTGACCTCTATCATATCCTGCAAGCTAACGCTCTGTATCGAAGTTATTGATAGGAAGGGTATCAAACTCTACGAGATCCATCTACTGTTTATAGGATATGCTCATAGTGCTGTTACAGCTCGCCGCTTTGAAGGAAACCACCGTCCGGCAAATTCATAACGACATGGACCTCTTGGATGATTAATGACCTCTGCCACTTCTCTGCCCTGCATCTTCAATATGTGGCTGTCTTCTCTGTCCCGTATACATCGCGTTTCAACATAGCTGTATATTATGTTTGTGATAATATGCAATACTCGAGCAATTCTTCCGTCCAGCACGCATTTTTCGCTTCCTGTTCCATCGTCGTTCTGGATGCCAGTATCAACACAAATGTTCCTGGTGGCTGGGTCGACCACTATCGGAAACAACTTTACGTTCAAGTCGCCTATATCTGCGTAACATGTTCATACACATTTATCGTTACTGCTCTCATTGCCCAGTGCATCAACACTATCCTTGGCCTCCACATGCGCACAACGGCTGAGGGTGAGGAACTCGGTCTTGACGAAGTCGAGGTAAGCCTTGTCATACTCTTGATTTCTATCACTCTAATAAGGGCCTGGATTGATGAATTTGCGAACGACTACAATAAAGTATGGCATAACTTCACGGACTGGACAGCATTTGGCGACGATATAGGTGCACACCGACCCAGCGCCGAGATCTAGACGCGACCAACTAGACCGGATCAATAACAAAATTTACGCACTGAAAAACCAAGTCCAGATAGTATTGATGAGAAGTCTCTTGAGCTTCCCCAGGCCAATGCGTTCTCTCCTTAATTGCAGATATACTTCAGCATCTTCCTTCGTCTGTCATTTCTGTTATTGCATGCACCGGTCTTTGCTCTCTTTTCTATTCCCATTTCACAGCATAATTGTTGAGAGGACACATTGTTAACCTCATTTACTTCACTAGGCTATAGCGCATCCCAAGAAGAGGGCGTATCCACATGGTGGTACATATAGTTGCCTAAACGTCTACTCCTGGTGTCCTCACTATATCAAGATATCACTATTCGTGCAGCCGAGGCAGTCGTGCCTCATAATATTAGTAGGGACAAATTAACAGTCTAATTATTTGCTACCGGTATCCAACCTGCATTCAATTTTAAGGGAAGGAATGATAGCAATGAAATCGCCCTGCTGGTCCGGTGGTGGTGTCACAACAGCGTTGAAAATCAGGATCTCCAGGGGACATTTTGACCGTTCCAGAAACGCCTCCAACTCCTGATGAGGGGACGACAAAAATCCATATCGAATCTCGAGGGTGCACAACTTGGGGAGCGTGATTGTATTGAACAGTACCGGGAAGTGGGTTAGTTTCGAAGTAGCCGGGACAAATGAAGCGCAATGATTGAAGATTCGCGTGTGTGAATCTCATGCACTGAACCCGTAGGGACATGAACGCTGGTTGACCTAGGATGAGCTCGCACGAGGAGAGGTTGGGACATAGAACGAGGAAATGGAGCACATTTCGTGGACGAATTGTGATTTCGACGTGTGTCAGGTGAGGCCCATACAGGATTGAGAGAAAGTAAACAGTCCGGGCCGAATGTCCGATCTAGGATCTTGAGGCTACGCACAGTAGATGGCACTTGCGAGAGAGATTGTGCAGTGGCTGAAGCATCGAACCAGTCGCCAAAGCATACGGTAAGCTCATGAAGTGCTGCAGGGAGGTCTGTTAGCAAAGGTTCTGGTTCTAGGTCGTCCCAGAATGTGATATCAAGAGATGAGACTCGGCTCATGTAAGGCTGAACAAGGCGTCGTAGTTTGGCCGTCCCACCTTCGGCATACCCAGGGCGGAGTTGTAATGAGAGCGGACGGTCTTGTGATCGCTTGAGCCATGAATCATAGTAGAAAGCTGACCGCCTCCATTCTTTGCGGTCATCGTCGACGTAAAAAGAGAGTTTGCACCACAATTTGGCCATGCCCACAGCAACGTCCCTCCATCGTCGGCATACTCTGGCCAACTGCATAGGAGACGGATCTGACCTGCGGCTCAAATGGTCGCTGTCCATGAGATGGTAGTCAAAAATCTTGGATAAGACGCCATCTGGTAAGCGCGCGAGAGCCGATCCAAGTCCTTTGTCCAGGTTCACCGATTCAGGTATTTTGTCCCGCTTGTCCACAAGCTGCTGGCCAAGGTCTTTTGCTTTATACCCGACGGAATCAACGAGGTTCAAGGTCTGGTGCGAGACCGCGTCCGACTTTTGACGTCGTTCGGTATTGATCTCCTGGTCTTGGAGCTCCAGGGCAGAGTGATTAAGCTTTGGCGTCCTTGCAATGCGGGAGACCGAGGCCTGTAGTCTGGTCCATCATCAATATGGCATCAGATCATACACCTGAAATAGATAATGAATAGACAGACTGGTTTGACCACTTGTGAATTCATCTAAAACGATTAATGAGTACTTATGATGAACGAGTGCTTGTAATTTGCGGAATCGATCACTCACGATGTTTCGTGGCGTGTCTGGGACGTTAACTCCCGAGTTGGCTGTCATCTCCTTTACTGTCTGCATGTTATTTGCTAGAGCCAAGTGGAAGAGAGAGAGTCGACTTAAGTATGTTTCGAGGGGGACAAAGATCCTAGACAGTGGAATGCACAAAGCCATCCTTGTCGTTCCTTACTGTTCTTTGTTTTGGGCAATACGCCTGGAGAATAATTAATAATTGATAATCAACAAAAACCTGGACCATGAAGTTGTGTTCTGGTTGCGTTGGCGGAGCGTTGTTCGCAATGCTGCATAGATTACATAATGCATGTTGCCGTGCCGGCACCCTTTCACAAATTTGTTGCCAGCTGGCTAGCGCGCTAACAAAGGGGGTTATCAGTCAACCAAATAATTCATGCAAGGTCTGACTTCGGGAGATCGGGATTGTCTACGATTACATTTTCAAACTCAGTTAACATCTAATTGCGCTACAACTAGTTCAACCGCCTCGGGAGCCATTTCAGCTGAGACGCCCTCAAAGCTGGGGTCCCCAGGTCCAGACCCCATATGGCAATTTCCAACCTCCTGATTTTCAATAGCTCGCTGGCTCAGCGCTCTGCTTAGAGTCGCAAACCAAAGATTAAGTTTTGACTTAATAGCATATAAGTACCCAGCTATAGGCCAGACTCATCTACCAGAAATTTTCAATATGGCTACTACCCCCACATTCACACAGAGTCCTGGTTCGTAGTGTTCATTTATCCAAACTACGCTGCGCTAGCAACCGCCTATAACCCACATATCAGCATTCCCAGATCTCTGGGTGGCCAAGACTCTATCGAATGGACTGGTTTACGGGACATGCCGATTTCGGACGCCACCAGCGAGTACTAATAAAGCATGAGTCTTGAATTTGGTGTTGACCACCTTCGAAGGCCAATCCAGAGCTTGACACACCGCCCCATGCCTACCCTAACACTCGCCTTTTGCTCCCTCCAGCTCATGGTGTTATCGTCAAATTGTCCTACCAAGATAAGGACTTCCACCCACAATCATACTCCTCAGGCGGCGGCTCACCACAACCCTCTGTAATACAAACTCCGGAGAGCACTCCATTCACTACGACCTCTGTGCACCCCGACACCTTCTGGACTTGTCAAGTTGCCAACAATGATGACCCCGCGTGAAAATCGCGCCGCCCGCATGTCTCCTTCCCAAGCTGTGACCCGAACTTTGTTTTTGGTTGCCTTAAGTACTGGGAGGAGGAGACGCAGGTAAGCTCATAACTTTTTTTCAGTGCACTCTTTGACCTCAACTATCTATCATCCTAATCTACAGTACTCTGCAATGTCCCCGCGCAAAAATCTTGCCGCCCGCATCTTTGGTTCTCGACTCATGGGCTGACCTTTGTTAGTTGTTGACAAACTGGGAGGAGGGTCCTATCCTTTTTTTCTCATGCTCATACGTTCACACCTCGCACTAGGTACTCTAACACACTCCCCGCACCACTCATCTATCTCACCAAGGCAGATGGGGCGATTCGAGCACAGGCGGGAACCAGAGTGCTTTTGCACGTCAGACGACAAAGTATTGGGCAATGGGTAATCATCAGCCTTTTTCTTCTTGAGTCCATGTTTGCTAAACAGACCATCTTAGGTGCATCCAGATAACCTCGTACCGCTGAAACTGGTCATTTTGCGATATCTACCCGTACTTGGTCAGCGAAAATGTGTTTCACTTCTACTCGTCAATTGATCTTCCCTTAGTGTTCAACGTTCAATGCCGAGAATGAATTCGAACAGAAGGATGCTGGTGCATTTTTGATTATGGAACAAGAGAAGATGTCATGTCGACGCTTGTTGCAGCCATTTACTAAGATCTTGAAGTGCACCTTGGTCGACTAGAAAAGACAGAGGTTGCCGAGGCTATCCGTCTCCGGTGGTATGGCAACACGGACGTGAAAACTGTCAGTTTGCTTGACTTGGTTTGTGAAGACCGTGCTCGCTGTCCTTCAGATTTTCGTAGAGCGCAAGACGCTCAGAAAAGACTGGACGGGTGACAAGTCCGTCAAGGCGCGTTTTCCGATCAAAGAACACCTCGTGAATGCTTTCCTGCGCAGAGAATACGCCATGGACGCGGAGCTCCAGGCTCTAGTTGACAAATGCAAGAAGACTCAAGCCAAAGTCAATTCCACGATCAGCTCACAAGCGAAGTTCAGTATCGGATTCTTACGAAGCAGCTTCGGCCGGGTATGTGGGCACGCCCAACGACTGACTTATTGGCTCACAAATATACTGGTCATGCGGGTGTTTTACAACCGTACTGCGTTCCAGCTCCTGGGAGATCCACATGTACGGATATCGCTTGATACGGAACTTACCACGGTTCGTGAAGATAACTGAGACGGACAGAGGCATTCTGGCGATAACTGGCGGCAAGCTGATATTGGCATTGTCCATCCCTTTAACCAAACACTAGTACGTCTCCAGATACGTCGGTTATCCAGAACTTATGGCCACGCTTGTCTCCTACGTCAGCCATGAAAGTTTACGACTAAAGCGTCTCGACGACAGTGCCATGATGCGACCGCGGCGTGTCGGAGATGGGGGTGAAGGCGTGCAGACCTTGGGATGGGGAGAGGTTGAAAATGACGTGCGAAGATGACGCACTAAAATGTGAACATTTGTCTCCCAAATAGCTCATGTATTTTTGCACTTATTGTATTTAGATTTTCATAAGCTAATGCACAGAGCTACACTCACTGCTTTGAATCTATCCGTCCACGCCCATTCCTCATCAGGAAAACGTAATACATTACAGAGTGGGTCATGGTACTAGTAGGCTGATACAGAAACTACAAAACTCTAACTGATCTAAAATAGAGCTTAAACTGACCGTGGCGCAGAATATTGCTATCTGAGAAGCAGGTTAGTATAACCCTGCGCCCCTTGGTGACTGGGGTTGTACAATGAACCAGTGTGCGTGCCATGAAACCAAACACATCCCCTGGGCGGATAGGGATGCGCCGCTCCAGGCCCTCCTGCGGAAGCACGAGATAACCACCCTCCCATTCTCCTAAGGCTATCAACCAAGTAATGGAGTTGATATCATCACTCCAGTCAATATGGGTGATCTCGCTCGTACCCTCCTTAATAGCAAATGCAAAAAAAGCTCCAAAAAAGTCCAAAGCTGGCCTTTTGATGAGCTCATCCTTGAGGAGCGTAAAATTCTTGATGAATTGATACGCCCTACAGCATAAACATCAGTACTGTTGGGTAGTTCTATAAGCAATACACACCTGCGCTGACGCTCCAGTTGTTTGGGAGTGTGTCTGCCAAGAATAGCAGTTATCTTAGGCGTCACGTGGTTCCGAACTGCGGTCAGCAGCTTGTCGATGGCCTTCAGCGCCTCAGGAGTTTGCATTCTGGTTGCGCGAGTGACCATAGGTTGGGGCTGCTGCACCTGCCATAAACCAAAATGGTAGGCAGGCGTGGATGACCGGTTGGCCTCGCTGGGGCTGGTATAATGCTTAAGTGATAAAGCATGGTCCTGCAGACCATCCCAGGCGGTAATGAGCACGTTCTGACCTCGCTTGGTAATGACATTGCAAAACCTGGCTGCAAGAAATGGGGGGTGCCGCGCACGCTGGGCCTCCTCGTGTTCTTCAGGGGGGGTGATGGAAAAGGAGTTGGGGGGATCAAAAATTGGGAGCTGGGATGCAGTGAAACCATGGGGGTATTGCTCTTGCATGGCACGCTCGACGTGTTTCTTGTCCTTTGTGGTGTGGACAAAAGTACTAGGGTACACACTGATTTGTTCCACTTCTACATAACCAATGATGTAGCCTCTGGGAGTCACTGAGGCCCTTTGAAGAATGAAACTCACTGTGTAAAGAGTCAATCCATTCAAGTCTTTTCTCTCTCATCCCACTACCCAGATAAGTTTGCAACTTTTCGAACCGCTTGTTGACACCATGGCGTCCTCTTCGGGTTTTGGGACCATTAGGAGAGGATACTGGAAGGGCTATTGCCTTTTTCTTATTCTTTGTACGGGCCATGAGTTTGAGGTAAATGTTTTGGGTGATGTGGTGTTGACTAGGTAAGCCAGATCTCTTGGTCATGGCAAAGGGTTCGGCCACTGCCGAGACCGTTTTACCCATGACAAGCTACTTGTAAGTAGTCAAGACTGTCGTCCCTTAACCGTTACGCCTAGACCGTTAGGCCAAAAGGCAGTGATAATCAAAGCTCAAGCTTGACTATCGCGGACAGTATTTATGTTGATTATGGGAACTCAGGTAAGCAACGAGCAGCGAGCTTACACCCTCCCACGTTTTCAGATTTTTTCATCCCCCCACCAGTGCCGGATCCCAATCGCGTAGCACTGTGGTTTGGTGTGGGAACTTGATCCGAAACGGGAGGACACAAATGGCCGCCCCAAGGGCGAACCTTGAAATCTGCTCGGAGCGGGTTGGAACGCCCGACCTCCTGCAAACCTTGAGCTTTGATTATATGTAAGTAGTCAAGACTGTCGTCCCTTAGGCCTTAACTACTTACATATAATCAAAGCTGAGCGCTCAAGCTTGACTATCGCGGACAGTATTTATGTTGATTATGGGAACTCAGGTAAGCAACGAGCTTACACTACTGGAGCATCCGAATGTTCCAATGTTCAACGTTCAACGCTCAACGTTCAGAGGCAACGTCAACTTTTCTTCTGACTACTGGATATCAGGAGATGAAGATTTGGCAGCCGTCATGTGGCCGATGTTCAATTCACGCAGCCTCTCTTCTAGGGTGATCATAATTTTGCGTTGAAGATTGGGATCTGTGCGAATGCTCCCCTCATAATTTCGCCCGCAGTTACGATTGGATCGTAGTGGCCTCAGTTACTTTTCAACTACCGTGGATGGAAAACTGCAAGTCACGGGATCAGAATCGTAGAGGTATGATCAGCGTTGTTACTGCGTCCCTTCGCACTGATGGTCTTTACAGGTGAATCGACAATCTTGACAAGGACTCAGTGCGAATGGATGTAGCTCTTATGACCTGACACTCATCTCCCATTTAGCTGCGTAAATTTGCTAATGCTGCTCGCCAACTTGGTAGTTCCATTGGGGTGTTTTCCTTCGCATTTTGACCACGGGAGCGCCTTACAAAATTATTGCTTCTATTTCGGGAGAACGCAGCTATGTTATTCCCTTGGAAAATTTCACGTCAACCTCGAGAAACGCTCGTTAACCCTAACTTGATGGACCGATGATGCGCATGGAGGGATCACCGACCTCTGCTCGGGCCTATCCATGACGACAGTCTTGATCCCGCTCGAGAACCATGGCTGATGTAGGAGGCGGGACCGCGGATATTGGGATTTGAGTTGTTCTTGGTCAGGTTCGTATCCCGATAGTAATCGCCGGTGAGAGATGGTTGGAAGCTCTGGGGAGACCCCTGGCGAGAAGGGAAACGATTGGAACGAGGCTTGGTTAAACCCGTCTCGTCAGAGCGATGAGATCCATTCTCCCAAGCTTCTGCCTCGTAGTCTGGGAATTCAACTTTAAGTTGGCGAGTAGTAAATAAATGTGAAGATTACTTACCGCGGAACTTCTTCAACGGAATCATCGACTCGTCAAAATGCTCATCCTCCTTCATGACAACCTTCTTGTTACCTCCGTCACCAATGACAATACGCGTATTTCCCAAGGAGGTACCGCAAGTAGAACACCCGAAGAAGGCGGCGGAGCCCAAGGCTCTACAGAAACCAAAACCACCTCGCAAGCTCAAAGCCGTCAATGAAGCACCTCCACCGTATGCCAACGAAGGGTCCCAGGACTTGCGGCAGGAAGTAATGGCTAAGCGAGAGAAAAACGGGGAGAAGCACACCCAGAAAACCAAGGATCCTGTGTGGGAATTACCTCCCCCGCGAGAGCTGCGGACAGTGGACCACCTGGAAAACACAGAAAGATGGGCGCTGAGGATGATGGTAGCGAGATACAGAGGTTAGCCCCGCCCTGCTCCAGGAAGGAAAGGCCAAGTGTGCCCTCTTTGAGCTCTAGCACCCCAGCACTGGAACCGCCCGGTACGCCTAAAGCATCTCAGGGCAAACGGAAGAAAGAGAAAGCTACAAATGTACGTGAGTCAGAATACGCCCCCGAACCTCCACGCATCTCCATCAAAGGAGAATGAGAGAGAAGTGGTACTTACTTGAGGAGAAGAAAGGTCGGGCAATTTTGAAGGTTCGACGCGCTCAGCACGTAGACAGGGACACAGGAGCCATCGAGCCCGCAGGGGCTCCGTACCTCACCCCTCCAAAGAAACTTGTCATCATAGACCGGCAGTGAGATAGTCACCAGCCTCGTCATGACGTGCGCCATCCAAGGCCTTTATTTTGAGTTCATGCCTAATGTGCGAGCTGGAAGGAATCTTAGTGCTGACGACCCAGCGTGGCTGCATGATACTTACTTCCACAATACAACATGTGCGATCATCGGCATTCGGACAACCGAGTTCTTTGAGGAGCAGGTTTGCCTCGTCATATTGATCTGCACTGAAGAGAGCGATGGCCTGAAACACGGAGTGAAGTAGATTGCATGCGAGGCAACTGTAACGTACCTTGATGAAGAGTAGAAAATGAACAGTTTCTGAATCTTGATCACATGAATGCAACATCAAACGCTGCCCTTGTGTCCCTATGAACACCGGTCTGTATCAACTGAAATGAGTTTGGAAGACCGCATGCTTGCAAGACTGCTTCACCCGTTCGTGGCATGTTGACCAGGGCATACGCTGAAATAAATGTCATTCAAAGCATTGTGGCTTGAACGCATAAGACTCCGGGGTTCGAACTAAGTGAAAACAGAGGGTGGGCGGAAGTAGTGAGACTGTAACCGATCAACAGCATCTAGATGCGAGCTCTTCAACGTCTCCAGTCCAAAAAGAAGGAACATGTAGCGTAACTCTCGAGCTAGCGGATGAGTACTGGACGAATTGTCAATATAGTTTCGAACAGTTGACTTGACGAACACACCTAAACAACTTGTGCGCTCGCGCAGATCGCAAAACGAGTCTTTGGATGAGGAACATCACAGTCGAGCGACAATATCTGGCTGCTTTCAATCGACTGAATAGTATCTGTAGAACTAAGGTATGCAGCATGAGCAGCCAACGAGCATGAGTCGTTGCTCGATCGATTTCGTCCTTGTTGGTCGGACTATAACCGATGGGATGGTAAAAGGGATCATCACAGCTGTTGGTTATTAATCACTCGGGAATTTAGAATGCAAAAGAAATCGACAAACTTTGATGAGGCCGAGAACACGCCCTTCCCCTCCTTCACAGTCCCAAACCAAGATGCGAGCACTTTACACATGATGACCATTTCCATGTTAGGACGTTCCATGATGACCCACGTCCACGTTTCAATACCCGCAGCGACCACAGAGGGGGTGAAAACTTCAAACGGTAGAACTACCAAAAAATGTACCAAGGTGTAGTCGCACTAGAAATTGTCAGAACGGATGCCAGAAACACATAAAGCTTGGTCTAACCTTCTCCAATGATATAAGAATCGCTGCACAACGGAATGATAGACGCTGCAGATCTTGAACAGTTAAAGAGCTGCGTTTATTCCGAATGTCGTTCATCGTATCGGCCATCTTGTCCTTGAAAGGCTGAACGCCAGTGCATTGCATCTGAGGAGCTACTTTATCCAGCGAATCTTGATCTTGCAAACATTAAGGTACCCCGGCCATCTATCAGATAGACCAACTTACTTTTACAAGCCGCAAACCGCAAACCAGCAACCTCCCCTGAAAAATAACATTTGTTCGCAAATTGACTAGCAAGAGCGGGTGCATGATCAGACTTCCAGTTTGATAGGCTACACAGAGAAGCTACGATGTAAAATGATCAGAATACTTGTACGTTAATTAAAACCGAGCACCTACAAAGTTGTCGGTGTACAGGACCAAGCGCCTTAGCAAATGTTTCGGTAACAGAAGCTCCTAACTCAGTAGAGTCCGCACCAATCAGTGGTTGCGTAGCTACGAGATATTTCTGTACGGAGAACATGAAGGAAAAGAGTTGCAGATGACAATAACAAAACGAACCTGAAGCGTCGACTGGAGCTTAATGGGAGCCCGGCTGAGTGTGAGTTCAAGCCATGTGTTGGCATTGCGCTGCAGCTGTCCAAGGATGTCATTTCATACTTTGTAGTCGTCCGTGAGCTGTAACGTGATGCCAGTACACTCAGAGTGGAATTCGTACACTGGGTTGTACTGTAATTGAATTAAATGTCAGCTACTCGCTTAATAGAATCATGTTTCTATTACCTCGTCCGTAAACTCATTCTTGCATGCATGGCGGAGAAGAGTAAGGCACTCAAGGATTGCATACACCAGTGGCGGGTCGCACATGAGAGAAGGAAACGATGTAATCAGGTTGAATAGGTATTTGGCAGCGATGTTCCAAGCACAAGATATGCGATGAGTGCTGGCTACAAGCAGTTTGTGAAGTTCCTCTGATAGATGGGCCGGTAGTGCCTGTTCCACAGCTTGGGAATCCATCTCTCCCATACATCCACGCATAACCTGTTGACAATTTAGCTCAGCGCATCATATCTGAAGTCGAACATTACCTTGTCAGCTATAGATTCCATGCATACAATAAGATAGCTCTGTCGATTCAGGCTGCCATTCTATGACACTAGGGAAGACGGGAGACCAGCAGCTGATCGCATACTCTCGATGTCTTGCATCATCAACAAGAAGATCGCCTGTCCCGGGGACAAGGAGCGTATCTCGCTTGCGCGATGTGGAATATGGCTTGCAAGGAACGACCGGTGCTTCGAGATAACCTGTCAAAATCTCTAAGTATCCTCCCTTTTGAAATAACGCAGAGCACTGACAGAATGCGCATATTCATACCGGATGACAGTGCTATACTCGATTTCGCTCGCTGCATGATGAGCATTCTCGAGCACCAGAGTTGGCGTCTTTGTTGCAATTTTCGCCAGCTCAGGCATGAGCTACGTCATCGCGCCCTTCTCCTCGCCAGATGTAAAGTGGAAGAGGACGCAGAGGAATCACATGTTCCGGAAGAGGCCTGTAAGCTCTTGCAAAGCGACCAGGTGTGGAGAGTAATCTGGATGGGTAATAAGCGCTTCGATCGGCAACAACGAAGGGACCAGCTGCTCGATCATCTCTTCTGTCTGAATCGAACGTTCAGCACAATATTGCAATATGTGAGCAAACTTACCTTGACGTGTCTGTCAGACGTCGCCACATTCTGGATAGCAACACCTTTGTCTCCGAAGAGAGTAAGCAGCTCGACCAAGTATATGTCATACAAATCAGGCCTTTGGTCCAGTTCACGTGCAAGCCTGGTCTGGGCGGCCAACACCTGCTATCCATCAGCATGCACACCATTGAAATATAATTTCCTACATACCATATTATTAGAGAATCTCGAGTCTTCCAGGTTCGTAGCGCGATTGATTGGCGAAAACGCACGTGCAACGTCTATAAACGATTCTTCAGGAGCTACGAGCGCAAGATCCACAAGGTTATACACGATCGCAGCCTCGTGAGTCGGCTCCAAAGTCCGTAAGCGCTGCAACAATATCGAGATCATAAGTTTTGTGACTTCTTCCTGGCCCGCGGTATGGAACTCGAGTGCAAGGTGCATGAAAACGGATATAGTCGTGATCCCAATGACCCGCTTCTCTTCATCTGAGCGACCGTGTAACCCCGTTTAATCGCTTTGGAAGGTCACATTATCATTGGGAGAGGCGATCGAAGAAGCGTAGAGGGGGTTAGAAATGAGTTGGTTGGAAGAGGATGATTCGGTTATTTCTTTGGAGGTCGCAGCGATGTAATTGAGGAGAGAGTACATGTTGAACGTGATGGCGTCGTCACCAGGTGACAGCTGGGAAGGCTTGGGGTGTATTGAAAAAACAGGGTGAGGAAAGACATACCTTGATGCAAAGTGCAAGGCATTTGGCAGCTGCTGTCAGGGGTGGGGGTGCGCGTTTCTTGGTGATGAATGCGAACTCGAATGTCGAAAGACAAGAGGCGACGAAACGACGGAGATGGATCATAAAAGACGGAGCGATCTCCGGGAAGCTGTAAAGGATGAGCCAACGGGAGTTGCGACAAGGGACTGGAGGGACTCGGAAAGAAGGTGCCATTGAGAGTCCAGCCCGGGTAGAGAGTAGAAGTGACTGCACGGTACAATCCATGAACAGAAGACGTGAGGTGTAAGCACATTTATGGCTATTGAATCTTGATTAATATTAATGTTAGAATTCTTGCGCGAAAGTCAGGCTTACCTAGATAGTCTTATGTACAGTACATACACATACTTGAAGTTCGAGTCTCAGCCCTGCACAAATCCTTTGGAATTCTTGAATAGCGCTCGTCAATTGCCCAGGTTCATTCAACGCTTGAACAGAGAGTACAAACGGCGGTGTGACATAGTGTGACGCAACGACTTCTGTGCGGATGGGAATTTTTGCAATGTGCTCAAATACTGTTTTGCACCGGTTTCTCTCTGACAACATGGCCTCAATATATTTCTCTATTTTTTTTTGGCATGGCCTTACAGTATGTACTGAATCCTACCCACTCATATGGTTGCCTAATTTTAATGTTATGTAGTTGTTGTGTTATAAAAAACGGGTCAAAAAGTTTTGCAACACCGGGCCAGATATAGTAGTACTACTTAGTGGGAGTCTTACAAGTTGGAATGAATTGTGCTTCGTTTCACTCGTGAATAACGAGTTTGGGAGTTTAATTCTTAATCATTGAGCTTGCCGTCACGGTGCATGTTCTCCTTTAAGTCTCGCATGGCAAAGCATCAAAAACTAGTGCCGTGTTACCAGTTACCATTTCCTTCTAAACTCTCATTCCCCTTCTTTCAGTACTTATGATCAGCACAAACAGTGACATCTGGGCCGCATTTTCACGAGGCATAATGATGGAGGACAGTTTTCAGTCCAGTGAGGATGGCTCCGGCCCACACTCACCCATCTTCGGGACTCAATTTCCTCAGCTGCACAGAGACAGTAAGTCCTATCAAAACTTGCAGTTTTTTCAAAACGATATTAATCGTCATTTCGTGTGTCGTCCACAATCAAGTCCGCTATTATCAAGATCAGCTAGATATACAACATGCGGCGGGTACCCTGGCCTCTCAGTTTGATTACACCAATATCAACATCCACCCACACCATCACCTTCTCGAAACCCCTTTGAATCTTCATTTAAACCAGAATCCTCATCACCATAGTTCATATCACTCTGAGTTTCCTCTTCCACACAGCAACCAACTTGACCTTGACATACCGCCCCATGCCTACCCTAACACCCGCCTTCCGCCCCCTCCAGCTCATGGCGGCACCATCAATTTGTCCTACCAAGGCCCCCAAAACCGAAGATATTCTGCCGAGGACTTGCACCCGCAATCTTACTCCTCAGGTGGTGGCTCAGCGCAACCTCCTGTAATAGAAAATCTAGAGAGCATTCAATCCTCTGTTCCAATGTCAGAGTCAACCTCTCCACTACAGCCAGCAGCATCTACATCCCAGGATCCGCTTCGCAGGGAAATCTTGAATCAAGTGATAGCTTGCCGGCAATGGTGTGTTCATTCTTATTCTTATTTCAGGCTGCTCATTCACGTGGTTGCTAAGTCGTGCAAGGAAAATTCGGTGCGACTCCACAAGACCAATTTGTCATAATTGTGTGTACCGCTCAAATGAATGCCAATATGATGCAGCACCTAAACGGCGAGGGCCTGATAAAAGGCCAGGCACTCGCCAGCGCTCACGTAAGAAATGTCCGACTGATGGCTCATCCCCTCCTTCCCTTCCGTCCAAGCGGAAACGCACTTCGGTCAGGAATGACAACTTCGAGCTTCCACAAGAACCTCATGGATTTCCCGATGTTCCTGCTTTGAGGCCTGATGGGGATAGAATTCGATTCCAGCCCTCACTTTCACCTACTGGCCCTGACCTTTCCTTGTCTACGCAAACACGCGCAGCCTCAGACAATAGTTATCTGGTACGTTTATTTCACCATGTTTTTTTTTTCATCTGCCAAATTATTTCTGACTTGATCACTTCTTGTCCAGCATCAAGTAGAGAAGTACCAAGTTGCAAGGAGTGATGGGGCTACTCAGGATCAGTCGTACGTCATTTGCATTGTCGATTGCATGAATAGACTAATTAAATAACACTATTTGCCAGTTTAAAGGACATAGCATCGGATCTCTCGACATTGTAGGTCATCAACTGATGACTTGATTGATTTGATTTAATCTTTGTCAAGGTTCATGACTAACGGTTACTGGTTATCATTCGTGAACATGCCAGACTTCGTCCACAGCCTATGCAACCCTGAAGAGCGTTCTCTTATGCAACCCTAACATTGAAATCAATGGAACTGGGATCTGGAGATCTCAAATGCGCCATCTGGTTTCATAATAATAAGAATATCTTGATACTACTCTGACCGGACCCTGATATACAACAGCAGTAGCAGTACATATAGACTCTGGTGAAAATGGAAGCAGGAGGTCGTGCGCCTGCTGCTAATGGGTTTGTGGGTGTCTCTTGGATATTTCGGTTCTACCATCGCTCGTATTGCAACGTGTATGTGGACAGCACTTATGTTATCGATAGGTAATGACTGCATTCTGTAGATTATTTCTCATCCTTTTATTGTCAGTTATGAGCCTCACATCCTAGGTTGGTGTTCGCAGTATCTGCTGCATAGAAAATGATGTATTTTTGCGTTCCTGGTTGACGACAACAACACCCTTGACTCGGGCATCTATATGTATGGTCAATAAATTGGAGAATGCCGGGAGAACGCTGATCGGCATCCATGATGGGATTGGATATATATTTCTCTAACAGACCTCCCATGCATGCTTGCTGCTAGCTGACGCGTGGCCACGTTAACACACAACTAATCTTCACGTGTCTTCAGTGCTTAGAAATGTACAAATACTCATTCTGACACACAAAGGTATGTAGAAGGTCAGTCCTTTGAAAAATGTGACATTCTGGTCTTTCGTAAGCCGGGAGCATCTCTGAAAACAACCTATCTAAAATCAGAGGAACCGAGCTTGTCAGAACGCCCGCAACCTTGATAAAATGTCGTAATTTCTTTGTCACTCAGCCTGGCTTGCAGCAGTAGCAGTCACGGTATTACGTGGGATTACCATGCAACGTCCAAGTATCATTCCTGTTTTCTAAATTGGCCGAAACTGATGCTCCTCCGAACGTGTATTGCGCGAGTTACTGCCATTGCACGTGTGTTCGACGATCATGAAATTATGATGGACCCAGCTTTCTTTCCATTTATCAATTCACGCTACTCCTTGTCATAAAGAGCCGTGAATCACTTGTCTGCCACTGATATTGAAGATAAATGGCGCGTTAGTAGTAGACTAGAAAGTGTTCATAGCACGAGGGACTAACCTGCTATGCACTCAATCTCAAACAAAACATCTTTCGGAAGTCGAGCAACTTCAACAGCTGAACACGCTGGCTTGTGTTCCGAACCACTAAAGAACTCCCATAAATTTTGTTGACCGTGGCAAAGTCCTCCATGTTTTTCAAGAACACCTATGTAATGCATCATCGACTCAGAGACGACTGTCTCAGCGGAAAAGTAACACACCGTAGTCTTGACGACCATGCCAACTGAACTAGAGCTGGCTTCAAGAACAGCCTAGAGGTTTGTGAGGGCCTGCTGGGTCTGCTCCTTGATACCGCCTTTGACCATCTGCATCGTGAAAGGTACGAGTGGGATGCAACCCGAGACAAAGACGAATTCGCCAGCCTTAATAGCTTGGTAATAGGGCCCAATGGCTGAGGGCGTGTTGGGCGTCGAAACAGAGGTAATCGTAGACATTTGTCGTTTTGTTCTGGCAGCAAGTGCAAAAGCGGGGTATTGCGGGAGACGAAGAGCTATTGTTCTACAATAGGAAGATCCACCACGGAAAACAAAAGACCTTGACAAGCGGATTGCACCCAACGCCAATCGATTCGATTTTGATATAACCGCACAAGTGGCGATAAACCCGAAAACGACCAAGTGCTACACATCCATGAGAACTTGTGATAAGGTTGTCGCCATGAGCGTGCTGGTAGGATTGAAGGCGAGGCACTGGATGGCATCGTTGTGTCCAGCGAGAAAAGAGCATGGGCGATCGGCATCAGCAAGATCCCAAAGCTTAAATGTGTGTTCGCTGGACGCATTGGCAAGGACGTTAGACGCAATCGGGTGGAAGAGAACCTGGCCGATCTTGCGTGGTGATGCATCAATGCGGGCGACAGGGTCAAAGCCTTCCGGTACCCAATGATCCTGGCCCCAGTCTTCAAAAGCAGAAGACTCGACCTTCCAGCTCATGACCTTGCCGTCTTCGCCACCCAGGGCAACGATGAAGTCGTTATGTGGGGACCAATCGGTGTCGAGGACGGGGGCAGTGTGGCATAACGATCATCTTCCTTCAATTTGGTCTGCCTACAGGAGCGACACTGTATCAGTACGTGGACCCAACAACAACTAAGAGATAAATGAATCACTTTCAAAGTAGAATTCCTCTCTTGCTGAAGAACTCCGGTCGCACATTCTGAGCTTCTTTCCCTGGTGAGACATTCTCAGTCATTGTGCATCTGTGAGCTACTATTTCGCTTTACTCATCGATGTTGATGTCACCGTTGTCCTAGATTTGTTATGTACTGACTAACTTATATCGTCTTGCAGGTATATAAGGCACTTCACCAGAAGTGCATATCATCGGAGCTTCAGTACATCATTAAACTCGGTGGTCAGCGACTGCTCCATGTGCTCAATACGAATCTTGACAATCAGTGTCAATCACACTCCAAGCGCCTGCAACTCCTAAGGGAGTGCATGGTTTAAGTCTGTCATTACTTCTGTGGAAACGTTATCTATACCAGACCAATACTATGACGGAAGACTATCCCTCGGCAGTGGGCATCTCTGCCTCTACGACAGAGATGAAGATTCAGCCAAGGCCTTTCCGATACTACCAAAGTCCTCACAGCAAACAATTGAGCGATATTTATCTCCGCAATCGCTGTGTTTAGTTCCAAACACAGACAGCATCGATGTACTCGTGGGCCTTCTTTGAACCAAACAGTCCGGGGAAGCTCAAGGGTTTTGTGAGGCGTATCGCTCTCTGGTACTCCCTGCGGTTTGATGCTTTACATGCAACTGGACCATGTGATGGTTGCAGACATGGGACTGGCAACACTCAACAACGTCCATTGTGAGTATTTGATCATAAATAGTTGCCAATGGCCTGACAGTTGACACTCAGTTTAGAGCATCCTCAGTGACACATTCAACTCGGTGCTTGATGACTCGATCGATCTTTGTTTCCTCGGACATGATAGATTATTGATTGCCAGCTACAGCTTGAAGATCTACTCAATCGAGGATATGTCCCAAGCACCACAATTACTGACATGTTTCTTGTTGCCTATATCACCAACGATGAAGATAAAGTGCATCCTTCCGATGGACGACGTTGAACATAGCTCACGACCACAGATACAGACCCAACAAGCAATGTGGACGTTAGTTGAAGATGAGGAGGATAATATATTGAGTGAGTAGCAGTCCTGGAGGAAGAGAATGTCGAGGCACACGACGAGCTATTGGCCAAACTACTTTGCAAGAACGTAGGTATCACCCTTGCTAGTGTCGCAACAGTCAATGTCGTACTGGATATAAGTGAGAAGCTCGGGTTCAGCGCAGTTGAGTAGAGCGATGCAACAGGCAGTAAGCTCGCAGTCGATGGTGGTGAGGCGTCCATGGATGAGAGATACCAGAACACTGGGCATATATGGCGACAACAGTGACAAGCTATGCCTTGCCCTCAACCTCCGAAGGGAGATGTTTGGCAGGCTCCATCGCGGTCCCAAGTAGAAGTAGACGGACGCTGTCGGCTCGTGCCGATCCCTTAGGGTTAGTTACTGGGAGTCAGTTCATGTCATGCCACTATTTATACTCTGAGTCAGCTCAAGACTCATCGCTCACCAAGCGCCAAAAAACAGCGTGATAAACCTTGTTATTAAGACAATTGAAAATGTTGAAACGTTGAAGGACCAAAGCGCCGAAGTTGACTGCTCGCGTAATCATTAGAATCACTGTAGACACAAAAGAACGGGGTGAAAATTATATTGCAAGGCAGAACATGAGAAGAGCTACCTCGATGCATTTTCAAGTACTGCTCGGAACTAGACGTACACTGTATCTCGTCAACGAGAAACAAAACAAGACTGATACATAAACATACATAATCTTACTGATTCTTACACGTAGAACACAGTGAACACTAAGTTAGTTAATATCATATAAATCATAACAAGCCATCGCAATACAAAGTTCTGAAAGAACCGCTCACGCAAATTTCTGAAAGATTGCACTCGCGCAAAGTCCTAAAAGACCGCGCTCATGCTCACGCTAGATGATGAAGCGTAGACTAGTATCCTAAAAAGAAAAGGAAACAGAGTTATTCTGAATCCAGCACCACAAACCACCATCAAGCACTCACAATAGGATGCGAGCTCTACAATTGCGGTTTCTGCTGATAATTCTACTTCAAAATGTCCCTCACACTCTTGAGCAGCTCTTGGTAACTCTGCACCGGCTTCCGTGCTGTGCGCAAAGAAGTCAATCAGTCTCATGCGATGAGAAACAGAACTCGACTAATTTAGAGACGTAACAAATGCCTGTCGCCCATTCAATATCAGCCCTAAACAAGTGGAGAGATCGAATGAAATCAAAGCTCACGTAGCTCATAGCACCAATAGCGATACCACCCTGCGTCGTATCAGCACTGGTCTGACTATTGCTACAGCCAGCGAATGATATCTAGATAGTTAGATAGGGTCAGCACAAGCGACAGAAGCACACAGCACAGCACATAACGCCACCAAGCACTTACCACATCGGCACCTGTAGCTTTCTCTGCTCGATGCCCAGGAGTCGTCTCACTTCCCTTGAGGCGTCCGTTCGAATGGTACTGCAAGATCATGAGTTGAGTTTTCGCGCCTGCTGAAGCAGGTATCGTATCGTGCTCTCGATGTAGCCTGAATGGATGGGGTTTTGTTAGTTCCGAACAGGACGCTACTGACGTTAAGACTTACGGTCAGACGACAGCCTATTGGCAACGATTTCACCTGTGGAATTTCAATTTCTCGGCAGTGTCTTTCTCCTATTGTCAGACAGGCGTACCATAATGCGGGGCATGACCTGCATTAGAGTTATGAGCATAAACAAAAGATCGGCGATAAAAAGTCCTCACGTCATCAAGGATTATTCCCGCCTTCTTGTAGTCGACAGGGTATATCACAGTGCATGAGGAAATCCAACGATGTTCTGAAGAGAAGGAAACCTTTGATGCACAAGACAGCACGCCTAATATTCTAAGGCGGGGAGTGTGACCCGTCCTCATGAAGGCGCACCACTAAAGCTCATGGCGCGCCCAACAACGGATGTCTAGGGGAGGTGTAAATGAATGTAAAACCCGGTGTACCCCTACAATGTAAATTCTATACTGCGTTAGGAGGAGGAGGAGGAGGCCTTTGCATTGGATTGGGGAGGGGGGGATTACGACCTAGTGGTGCATGAGTTCATTTAGAGATTTCGTCGTGGAATCAGCAGTACGATGGGACAGGACATACCTTGAAACCAGATGCACCCATGAAGAATCCTTTAGGGCTCTGAATGGTATATCCCGCCAATAGAGAAGTGGTCACCTGAACGGTAGCGAAACTTTGCAGCTTCGTTCACGAGCTAAGTTGACGGGTTGAGACGTTGAAGGTTAATCATGAAGTTTGAAATTCGGATGAAGTAAAACGAACCTGATCAAATGCAGGGGATATATAGTCAGCGAACAGAATATCTGCAATTGCAGTATGCCCCATCGACGCGAGGCCAATTCCAAAGCATGCAATACCTTGCTTTGTCGATGGGGTATTGAAGACGCGTCATGGTTCGTATACCTGCAGCATGATCGGCTATGCATGCGGTGTGGTGTAGGGTTTAGAACGTACCAAATTCTTCGTTTGATAGGCGAAGACAAATTATGTATGAAGACATAGTAATAATGCATACCATGGTACACCTGTGACGCATCCTTTGCAGGTGCAATACCGACGATGCCATCAGCACACCTTCCGTACAGAGAGAACTTCAAGTACCTGAGGGCATCTCACACAGCTTAGTAGAGAGTCATCTTGTGTGTCTCGCGGCTGCCGATGATGTTGACGTTACAGTCAGATTCCTGCCAGGAAGCAGAGAAGATGCGATCGATGAGGCCAGTGACCGGTCTGACCGCCCGCAGATGGCTCGATAACAAAGGTGCTCGCTGTCATCTGCCGAAACTTGTACAGTACCTCCTACTGGCAGCCTGAGTATTCCAGTTGAAACATGTACCGTACGCTGTCGAAAATACCCGTGCGAAGAGGGCCTTAGGATTTTGCTGCATCGTACCGCACCGTGCCGCATCCGTGCCGCACCCTATTTAACATGTGTCTTATATGTGTATATAATATGTTTACATCGCCCATACAGGTCTTAAATATGATTTTTGAT
This sequence comes from Suillus subluteus, assembly GCA_016647755.1. NCBI lineage: Eukaryota > Fungi > Basidiomycota > Agaricomycetes > Boletales > Suillaceae > Suillus > Suillus subluteus. The sequence continues at coordinate 103,926 of JABBWI010000091.1, read as the reverse complement.
TAAGCACGAACATAATACATGTATTTGTGTAGGAATCACAGTGGTATCACAGAGATGGAGGTACTTTATTGGTGCGGTAGTGATGCGGTAGGGTGCGGCAGTGGCTGTGCACTACCGCACCAACGCAACACACACCAACGCACCCTTCTACACACCAACGCACCCTTCTTATCAAGTACACATGCAGCACCGTCATGGGCAGTTGTGTGAATATACTAACCCATGAATACTCACACTAAATCTGCCGGAACAGGTACCAAGGCTTCAAGGTACATATGTATGTGCCTTTAGTCCTCACCAAACCAGTCTTGTATTCATTTCACAGTACGAACTAAGTATGGGGAGCTTATGTACCCTTACCCTTGTGTACCTTCCTTGGACGTGGCCGTGGTTTGGGCTTCTTGATATGTTTCTCTTTCTTAATGACTTCGGGCTCACTTCCTTCACTAAAGTTCGGCCCACACTGTTGGGCGTTAGCGCACCCCGCCACAAAACATCCAAATCACGCACATCCAGTTCTCCCTCGAATTCTGGTGCATATGGATCTCGGTCACCATGATTCCAGTACTCAGGGAGGCCCTCATATGGGTTCCAGCGGTCTTGGTGTGCGCCAGTGTCTTTTCCCCATTGTTCATTCCCTGCGGCACCTGCGGCCAACGACAGCTTGAACATTTGCTGTTCCAATATACCGAGACATTCCAGGTCGACGTCTATGTCCATCGAAGACAGATCGTAGCTGACTTGGAGGTCAAGCCAGGCAGCCTCGAGTATCGCATTTGCTTCCTCTTCAGCAGTAGGAACTGAGTCTATGTCAAGTGCCGCCGAGCGACGTTCAGTCAACATATTTTCGGCCAACTCCTGGAGCTGATTTTTCTTGCGTTTTGCAACTACAATAGTGCACGCATGCGCATAGGTAGCACAGTTTAACCAATTGATAATTTGTTTTGATGCACCAGGGATGCGATGGTAGATCCAGTTTGCGATCTGAGCGCAGTCTGTAAGAGACAGATCACCGCAATATGGTACAGTAGTGTGCTTGCAACCTGTTTTCGCTGATAGGTCGGCAAGATATCCGAGCACTGGGACTGCGTTGCACATCCTCACAGGATCAGGCTGCTCCAAAATATCCGTGAGGAGCTGACTGTGAGGTGTCAATGCCTCGTCAATATTGACGCTGTAGGGGATATTTTTATAGTTTGCGATGATATCTTCATGCTGGGGAACCTCGTGAGCATGTATCCATCTGCCAAGCTACGATTTGGATGTTAAAGTCCGCTATTGATTCACAAGACTTGCTTGTACACACCCGAATCATGCGGCGACGTTTGCAATCTCCATAGAGTGCATCAACTAAGTCTTCCTCGCCAACCTCGACTGGAGGTTGAGTGTCAGGTTTGAAAGAACAATGCCTCCACCATTTGACTGTAAACAATGCCTTTCCCCCGACCTGTTGACGCGACTTGATCCTGACAGGGTACCAGTATTTGCCATGGCGTGCTAATGCTCCCTTTCCTGGTCTGATCATAGTAGATAAGTTCATGCTAACACTCGTATATCCAGGGAAACCCACAACAAACGTTTCGCCATAGGAACTTTTATGTGGCGGCACCGCTCAGGGCGTCTAATTGGCGTCGGCAAGACACGGTTACCATATGGTGCACAATCAGCGGTATCACAGTAGAATGGCTCCTTTTTCGCCAAGGTACTGGCCTGGCCATCCCTCTGGCAAGCGATGTGAGACCAGCGCTCGCAGTTATCGCACTGAATGGCCATTTCACTCTCTTTCTGGAGATCTCCATGTTGCCGGCTTCCACACCGGCAGTAGAATTCATATTCTGGAGTAAGAGGTGGCAGTAGTGGAGGTTGCTCAATAGGTATTTCATCATCACTATCTTGGACACGCAACTTTACCCTCTTGTGTTTCAGTGGTCTTGGCTGTGAAATCGGTGGGGGGGGGCTGTGAACTTGCTTCTTTGCGAGATACATAGTCGTCATATTTTCTTGATGTTGTTGCCCGGGCGGCCCATCACAAGCTGTGTCGCACCCATGCGGGAGTGCACCTCAATGACTTTCTGGAAGTGAGACATTTCAATTTTCATCAGATGTAATCGTCATGGCGGGCGAATGTGGTGGTGAAAGCCTCGATGAACGAAGCACACGCCATCTGAGAATTTGAAAAGATCATAAATTATACCACAATTAGTATGGACGAGCATGGCACCGCAAGAGCATGATGTTTCGAGCTGTTTTGCAATGAGTTTCTTGGTCGTAGTAGGACGGATGATGATGGCACATGATCCACCCTTGGATTCATGGTTGGCGCATACAATAACACCGTTGCAGCGTCGACGAGTACGCACACCATCTTGCCACTCTAATGCATCAAGCGAGCCTCTATGCTGCTTGTGAGGTGCACCTACGCCCTCGCAAGCCCAGTGGACATGGAAATCATTGACCTCGGGCCGTTTGGATTCTTCACAGGAGTAAACTCGCACAATGTGACCATCGGGCCAGACGTCCCATTCGATATCACCACTGGTAGGTACCTGGGGCTGGGTTTTAGGTACCTGGGGCTGGGTTTGAGGTACCTGGGGCTGGTGGACAACAGAGGCCCGTGCAGGTGGCTTTTGAGGTGGCTCGTCAACCATACGCATGGTTGAACTGCTGACCTGAGCAGGGATTGGCAAATTTTTACGAGGCTGATCTCGCGCCTCATTTGGTGGTAGACGGCTGGCCAGAGCAGGCTGCGGAGGCACTGGCAGGTGTTGCAAAGCCGGAGTAGTGTGAACATCCGAGGTATAGTGCTGTGAGTGATGTCGTGGATTTTCTGAATTGAAAACATGGACAGAAACTGGAGGCACCGAGTCAAGGCTTGGCGCAGTGAAAGGGAAGGGCCAAAAAATGCTCACCGTCAACACAAACATGTTCATTGGGCGTGCCAGTGCGAGGTTGCGCAGTCGTGGTGACCTGACAAGGGGTATGGGGCACTCCCGCAGTATCAAGCTGCGAGGCACCACACTCACATGGCCTCCTGGGCCGAAATAAATTACTGATAAAACTCTGGAAGGTGTTATGCAATCAGCACGAGAAAACTGGACACCAACATACCGTAATCATCCCTGACATTCAGGTGAGCATGGAGTTCCATTCGAGAGCGTGATATTAAGGTAGACGTTGTCAGAAAATATGTTCCCCTGACATTATTAGTGGCTGTGCCGCATCTGAGGTCTGAGTTGTGTATAATATATTGCAACTAGCAGGTAAGCAGGTAGCTGTCAAGAGTGACAGATGGTTGTAAAGTGGGTGCTCTAGAGTATATACAGTCTGATTGTTATTGCCTCGTACAAAATGCATAGTATATTAGTAGGACTCACTGCTGCCGCACACACTACCGCATCCGTGCCGCACCCTACCCAACAAGTGTCTTATGAATCCAGCCTCTCAAAGGAATAACCGAGAGGCGCAGAGTTGATGTGTTTGACAAGTAACACTGCTAAGTCGATTGACTTGCACATGAAAACAGTAGTTGTCGAAATCGAGTGATGATTGTAGGTTTTGATGCGGTGCGGCAGTGATGTGTACTGGTGCGGCAAAATACCTGAACCCTATCAGATGCTGCGGAGATAAGTCGATTTCATCCGACTTCCGAGTAACTCGGCATCCCAGATTTTTACTCCAAACGGTGATAGCATCTGCTTAGAAGATCCTCTCCTGGATCTGGATCTACCTATCTCAACGAATTGGTATTCAAGACTCTGTCTACACTACAGCTGGCCACATCCAACCAGGTACTTGTAGTCGAAAATGAACCTATGGTGAGTCTATGTGAACTTTATGACTCACTCCTTTTGATGCTGAACAATGTCGGCAGTGAAGCTATGCTGTGGGATTAGCAGAGCGTAAGGGTCTCGAAGCTGCACTCGCTCAGATTCAACAGGAACTTCCATTCGACTTTCCCTGTATTGTGAATGGCTCACCGGTCTGTACAGCATGCCACTAGTCAATTTATTGATGACTTAACTGTCTATGGATCTTAGATTAGAACTCGTGAACTTGTAAAGCGCTTGCCTATACCCTCCGATCACACCCATCAGAGTCTCTGCACATACCACGAGGCAGATCAATCGACTGTAGCCAGCGCGATTGACGGTGCCTTTGCTGCCGAGGCTGAGTCGAAGGCCATGCCATCTCGCCGCCTTCTTCCTGCATGCTGCTTGTTAGCGGCAAGTAATGACAGCTACCATGCTTGGTCAAGGAAAGATCACTTGGCAGGCTGAGATTGATGCTGCCTCTGAGGTGTGTAAGATGATATTATCTTGGTGGCAGTTGATTGATGTAACTTCAGTAGCTGTTGGACTTCTTCCGTTTCGCCGTCAAACATGTTGCGGAGCTCTACACACAGCAGCCTCCTAAGAACTCAGCAGGAGCATATAAGTAAGTCCAGTACATTTTCTATGGAGCTACTTCTGATGATTGCTTAGCCACGTCGAGTATCGTGCGTTGGAAGGATTTGTTCTCGCAGTTTCTCCATTCAACTTCACAGCAATTGGTGGCAACCTTCCAGGTGGTACGAGCGACTATTCTATCCCGAGTTTTGCGGTCTGAATGAATCATTTCTTAGTTCTTGCGATCGTCGGTAACACCGTCATACGGAAACCTTCACTGGTGGCTACGTATTCCAACTACTTGGTCTACCAGATTCTTGTGGAGGTCGGTGTTCCAGCTGGTGTCATCCAGTTTGTTCCCGGGCCACTTCCACAGGTCGTCGCACAGGCCATATCACCCCAACTTTGTACTTCACGGGCAGCACCTTTATATCCAACAACCTATGGCAAGATATTGCTGCAAACCTAGACAAGTACAAAGGGTATCTATGTGAGAATCGTCGGCGAGACAGGAGGGAAGAATTTCTATAATGTCCGCAAGTCTGCAGACGTCCGAAATACAGTTTTGCAGAGCATTCAAGGCGACTCTGAGTATCAAGGTGGGCATATTGTGTGTGTGATTGGTGCGCAAGATTGATAGCTAAGTGTGCAGGACAAAAATGTTCTGCATTGTCACGGCTATATGTTTCCTCTTCACTCTGGTCATCTTCATTCAAAGATCTACTCCTGCCCGAGGTTGCGAAGATCACAGTCGTGCCACCATAAGATATCTGCAACTTTATGGGACCTGTGATGTACGTTCCATTTCTATGCGTTGAGCTGCAAATTGGTCACTGAACAATATCGCAGAGCTCGTCCGGCTTGTGACAAAATAATGGGTTTCATGAAAGCCAAGATGCGGGAGGGGAAGTTCTTATCGGAGGCACCAGCAAGGCGGATAGTCGACTTTTTTCATGATCCTACAGGTAATGACTTGAAGGGCTACTGCATACAGCCTACCATCATTCTAACCAAAGATCTGCAGTCAATCACGATGAAAGAAGACATCTTTGGTCCCATCATCACTGTAATGGTTGTATTCAGAATTGTGGCCTGATGTACTAACAACTTTTCAGGTCTGTACAACGACACGAATTATGAAAAGACTCTGGAACTGGTCAACAACACCTCGCCTTATGCATTGACTGGCTTTATGTAAATCACAAGGTCTCTGCAACATGCGTTGACTGACAACTTCTTTTCCAGCTTTGCCGCAGACCGTGATGCGCTTCCAACTGCCACAAACAAGCTACGCGATGCTGCCTATATATACTGCACCAATAGCCCCTGCAGCAACGGGGTCTTCATATGTTTGGCCTGCCCATGACACGACTACTACACCACACTTACCGTATCATCCTCACCCTCCTACCTGACCTTTTTGCCCAGTCAACTGCATCAACAATACCTGCAGCCACCGCAGTCTCTTCATTTTCCTTTGGTCCCATGTCTGTACAGCCATTATTCGTTGTACTTGTTTCTGCATCCACCAACCCCTTCTCTGCGCCTGCAGCATCAAGCACAGAAAGCAGCGAACCGGTACTATTCCTCTTCGCATCACCATGAGTATACTACCTTCCTTTGCACCAACATTTGCATCGGCACAACCTAACCCACCATTGATATTTGGGACACTTTCGAGCAACGTTGCCCCGGCTTCTGCTCCATCCGCACCTGTCCCGCTGATGTTTGACCTTGGCAATAAGCCTGCTAGCACAATCCCCAAGCCTGTTGCTACATCTCCCCCTACCGCAACTACTGTCGACCCTGCAAAAAAGACTAGCCCTTTATTCACGTTCTCGGTGGCTACTCAATCTAGGAGTTCACCATAGAAGTTTCTGTTCGGTCAGCCCACGTCAGTATCAGTATTTGGTTCTGGTGGCAATGCCACTGGTGCATCAGAACTTGCCGAGAGCTTGGAAGCGCCCAAAGGAGCAGAGACTGAGATGCCCAAATTTTTGTTTGGCCCGCTCTCTGGTGGTTGAGCATCTGGCTTTGCAGTTGCTTCATTGGTATTCAAGTCAACGCCGGACTTTGGAGCACTGTCGCGGACGTCAGTATTTGCCACGGCTCCGTCGTTGGGCAAGGATGCCAAGAAGACGGATGAGCCATTATCAATATTTGGCGCTGCAAATGCAACCAAGGAAGATGGAAGCAAAGTTGGTGCTTCTACACCTGCAGTCTTCTTCGGTGGTGTTGGCTTTGGTGCAAATGCAAATGGTGTCTTGAGTAATATCTTTGACAAGTCCAGTGCTCCGCAGCCTAGTGGTGACGCAAGCGCGTCTACCACGACTCTCAAGAGTGTATTTGGCAACGCCACGTCGAACAATGTGTTCTCTACAACTCGTGCTGTATCTCCTGTCATACTTGACAGTGCCTAACCTTACACAAGTATCAGGCCAAAGCAACGTCTGGACAATGGTCAGTGTCGACGACGGGTCAGACACCTACTGGGGTTTTGGTTATCCTTATCCTCAGAGCGGTCCCTGCTTGAGCTGGTCCACACTGGAACGAACCACTGATAGTTGAATCTATTTAAAGTACGTGTTCGAACATCGTGTAGCTCAAAGTTGGACTTCACATGCGTCTCAGGATAAAGCTAAGCGGCAAGTTGAACTGCTTCGACTCTTGCGACCCAGGATCAGATGCTGTTCGTGTACGAGTCTACTCCCTTGACGTTGGCTCATGTTCTTTTCATTTGCAGGTCCACTTTTACCATGACCATGGTCATGTCGTACGTGCTCTTTGCACCTTTTGCACTACTCTTTCGTGATCATTAATATCTGTAGTACGACAGGCCCAAACAATGCTTCGTTTTCAAGTTGGTTCCAGATGTCAAGCCTTCTGCACCACTGTAGGGAGGGCTCTATCTCGTGAAAGCTGCATAGTGATAATCTTACATTTGACTCAGGGATATCATGTTCCTCCAAGACATTACAGGGAGCCAGCAGCCATATATCGACAGTGCACGCAGCCAGATCAGCCAGATCTGCAACACCCTCATATCTGGGGGCAAATTTGCACTGCAAGATCTCAGATTCGGTCTCATCGCCTTCCGCGGCCATCCTCCCCAAGACCAGAGCTTCGGCACCCAGGAATTCCCGTTTTTGCGATTTCGGAGTCGCTGCGTCGAATCTAGCTGGCTTGACAGCGACTGGCGGTGGAGATGGACCTGAAGCTCAATGCGACGCCTTGTCCGTTGCTCTCAACACTGACTGGAAGGCGCCACTTCTTGACAGACGAACAATCCAGCAGCAAATTTTTCATCGATCTGCCAAAGGCGCAACGCAACCTTGCATTTGCATCACTTCAAGTGATGAAAGATGGTCTTTGCTTCAATATCTGTGAGTTAAAGTCGTCGCATCTGCCTAATAGCGAAGATCCTGGGCTGCAAGAACGAGTTCAAAAACACATCCTTCCACATCTATCATACTCATCTCGATTTTGGACGTTGCACGTACGAACCACAGCCTTCGACAAGGAGCTTGTGAAAGAAGTGAAATTGTTGTTGTTCGACCACGAGCGGCTGTTTTCTTGGCTCGAGTTACTTGCTTTGATCAATGCGCTCGGCGGTGCAGTTCCTGCCCTCTCACTCATTTCCCAGTGGCTGAAGGTGAGTAAATTGCTACTGAGTGTCAAATAATGTGCTCATGCGCAACCACAGGGCCATTCCGAATTCAAAGATGTCTCATCGACTGCAATGGACGTACAGTGGTTCATCCAAGTCTCATCTGTATGTATCAGCACTCCCATTCTTGCCTGCCAACTCTCCGCTATCGAGAATGTTTTCGTACAGTTTCTGAATACTCTTCGTGTGGCATCTGGACGTAATATGAACTGGCCGGTTGTTCAAACTGTGCTTAGGGGGCACACTGAATCAGTAACATCAGTCTCATTCTCGCCGGACAGCACTCGCATCATCACTGGTTTGGACGATAAGACTGTTCAGCTCTGGAATGCAGGGATGGGGGAGCCAGTCGGTGAGCCCTTGCGGGGGCGCACTGATTCAGTAGTGTCGGTCTCATTCTCGCTGGACGACACTCGCATCGTTGCTGGTTCAGAAGGTAAGACTGTTCGGCTGTGGGATGCAGTAATGAGGCAGCAGTTGCAACAGTGCGCCGTGCCAGATCCCTTAGCATTCTCGGATGAAAATTGCACAATCGAGGCCACCACTACCATGACCCTGAACACTTCGAACAATCACTTCACTTCCTTCTCGCCCAACTCCATTCGTGCGCTGTGCAACACTTCTGACCTAATGGAGCTAGCATCCCATGACGACCGCAGTTTGGCCCCGTTTGTCCAAACATCGGCTGTTATTCTGGGTACAACCCGCTTCTCGACATTCATTTTGGAGCTCTGGGACTGCGTTATTGATACATAGAGGTCCTGAGCTTGATTTGAGCCGCATGGCGCATGGACAATACTGGCAAAAGTACCGAAAGCAGTGAGTCTTTAAAGTCCTTTCCATTCCTCACAATTACTAAAACCAACACTTGCAGACCTTAGTGCTGAGATGCTCGCAGTGGTGGATCAATCATGGAGATTTCAGATACAATTAGATGTGACTGAATGTACAATGGATCATGCTCTGTATTTTATTCTACAAGCAGTCCGCTCGCCTGCGAACGGCCCACCCTGATTTGTTACAGCCTAGCTAAAGTGGAGCGCCCACTGAAACCTGCCAACAAAGACGTCTTCAAGAAACCTCGGTTTGGAAATACTGCGTTCACCATTGCCCACTATGCCCATGATGTCACGTACGAAGTTGAAGGATTCCTCGAGAAGAACCGCGATACAGTTCCCGATGAGCACATGCTTTTACTGGCATCCACGAAGAATCCCTTCTTGAAGGAAGTTCTCGACGCTGCCCTTGGATCTGTGAAAGTAGCTGATCCTCCGCACCCCGGATCACCCTTTCTGTCTGATTCCGGCAGTGGAGGTTCCCGTCGTTCATCCATCACTCCTGATCCTGGTCGTTCATCATTAGTCGCAGCAAACGCTAGCCCCAAGAGACCAGGAGCTGCCATCCGGAAGCCCACACAAGGCTCTATCTTCAAAGCCTCCTTGATCACCCAGATGGATACCCTCAGCATCACAAACGTCCACTACATCCGGTGCACCAAACCCAATGAAGCCAAAAGACCTTGGGAGTTTACACCGTCTCAAGTTTTGGGCCAGTTGCGCGCTTGTGGTGTTCTCGAACCCATACATATATCTTGTGCTGGATACCCTTCACGTTGGACTTATGAGGAATTTGCTGAGTGGTACGATCACCGCTGCGGCTTTCCGCGTTATTAATTACTCATCATTACACAGGTATGACGTGCTGGTACCCTCAGCGGATTGGCAGCCAATGATACAGCACATGGAACTCAAGCCTCTCTGCTCACTTATTCTTGAGAGAACTATCAATGACCCTGACAAATATCAAAGTGGTCTCACAAAGATTTTCTTCAGGGCTGGTATGCTCACGGCGTTGGAGTCCCTCCGCTCGGAAAAGCTCAATGCTCTTGTCACGATTGTGCAGAAGAACATGCGCAGGCGCATGGCCGTGAAGAAGTACCAGGAGTTGCGCCGAGCTACGATCAAAGTCCAAACTTGGTGGCGTGGGATATTGGCCTGTAGACTTGTGGAGAACATTCATAGGGATTTTGCTGCAAAATGCCTTCAAACTGGTATTCGCCGTTTCATTCAGAGGTACAATTTCCTGAAAACCAGACGCTCTATCGTACTATTCCAGAGCCGTAGGTGTTTTATGAATTCGTATGGCAGCACATTGACCTCTTGTCACAGGTATCCGCGGAGCCTAAGCCCGACGGCTGCACAGAGAGAAAAAGACTTCACATGCTGCTATTCTCTTACAATCTCTTTTCCGTGGAATGTACGTCTGTGATAGTCAAGTGATGAATATTTACCAACTTTGCCCCCTAGGCTCTACCGCTGCCGTCACAAGACGGGCATCAAGTGTGTCATGTACGTCCAATCTTGTGTCTGTTATACTAACTCTCAAGAATGAAGTCAGTAGCCTATGGGAGCAGCTAAACCGAGCCAATGCCTACAACGCCCTCACAAGGAATGCTCGAGTTGAAACTCCTGCATCTCCCACTTTTGCTCTGGCGTTACGTACGCCTGATTCTGGTGGTCTCTCCAATGGCGCAGCCCTCGTGCCGCCCTCGAGCAATCGTCATCAACGAAGACACGGCTCTGCAGGCGTTGTTCAACTCAGCCCAGCCGAAACCCACACATCCGTCGATGAACTCATGCTCGACATCAAGAAAAATCAACTCTCAACTATCGCGCAGTATCCGTCGCATACAACGGCGAAAATAATGTCCTTCGCATGCGCAACGGCCTGGCAGATGTTCGCTCGTATGATGACCTTGCTGAGGAGAAGATCAAACTTATGCAGGATACCAAACGACTGGACGAGGATGTTCTTGTTGGTCTCATCAGAGGCCTCAAGATTCCAGCACCGAGTCTCACTAACCCGTCTGCTGTGAAGGAGATCCTTTTCCCGGCCAATCTCATTAGTCTTGTCACAAATGAGATGTGGAAATATGGGTTGATACCGGAGAGCGAGTGGTTTTTAGCAAACATTATGGAGTCCATTCAACATGCGATGGTAAGATCGTGATCTATTATCTAGTGTTTTCATTTGCTAACATGTTGGACCCTAAAGTCGTTCAGCGGTGAAGATTCCATTATACCCGGAATTTACTGGCTTTCGAATGTCCACGAGATGCCGTCGTTCATCTATGTGGCTGAGAGCGACATGCTCCAAGGTATTGGTCCTGGAGAAGAGAATGCTGTCTGAGAGTTTGACTGGAATGATTACAAACGGCTTGTCATGGTCGTGAAGCACGATCTTGGCAGCTTGGAATATAACATATCACGCGTGGATGCTAGAGACAAAGAAGCGCCTTGCAAAGATGGTCGTACTTGCCTTGATAGAAAGACAGTCTTTGCCGGGGTTTACAACGAGCGATGGCGGTGGTCGGTTGTTCAATCATCTCCTCAATACAGACAGCCAGCCAGCATACAGCATGGACGACATTCTAAACCTTCTGAACATGGTCTGGAAGAGTTCGAAGAGCTATTACATGGAAGATTCAGTGGTGCAACAAGTCATGGCTGAACTTCTCAAGCTGATCGGCGTCACGAGCTTTAACGAGCTTTTAATGAGAAGGAACTTCTCATGTTGGAAACGAGGTGCATCCCTTTCCATCCCACAGCGTCATTTCATTACATAAAGTTATTTAAGCCATGCAAATCCAGTACAATATCACGCACATAGAAGAGTGGTGTAAGTCCCACAACATGCCCGAGGAGACGCTCCAGTTGGAGCACTTGATGCAGGCCATAAAGCTCCTGCAACTGAAGAAGGTGCATCCTACTACTACATTTGGTCAACCGTTGATTGATGCCTGTGGAACAGGCAACGCCCGCAGATATAGAGATCATCTACGACGTCTGCTGGATGCTTAGTCCGATGCAAATACAGCGAATGTGTACGAACTACTACGTGGCAGAATATGAGGTATGACACGCATTCTGCAATCATTTTCTTCGCTGACTCCTCCCAGAACCCCATTTCTCCCGAGATTCTACGTGTAGTAGCTTCGCGTGTTCAGGCAAACGATCGGAACGACCACTTGCTATTTTCTCCCAAGTCGGAAGAAGTCGGTCCATTTGAGCCTCCCTGGCCTCGTGAGGTGTCTGGCTTGGAGACATATTACCTTTCGAAGCCAAAGGTGAAGTGCCCCACTGGAGGATCGTCTTTCAACTTCCCCGAACATTAATGAAACCAGTACGGGATGGGAAATAATGGTACTTACTAGTGACAAGCCCAAAGAATGTGATGTTAGCTATCGGTTTCAAAATATCATGAGCACCTCGTGAACTCAGACGAGCGCAATCATGATGCAGGTGGGGCTGCATGTCGGACCGGGTGTAGTCCCGTGTAGACTACAGCTAAGCCGCATAAGTCCAAGTCGGATTATGTAAGCGTAATGTATTTATTTGCTGGCACACTTACCTCTTTTTTCCTTCAAGGTCAGTGGTCACTGTCAGTTTTCCAGTGCCAAGCGAGGGTTCTTGTAGTCACTTGACTGGTGTGCACAGACTTTCCTTGGTTCAATAGCTGGCAAGCGGGTGATACTGGTCCTTTCTTTTCATTTTCAAATCAGCCGTGGTATTTGCACATCGTATGTCAACTCGCTCGTTTTACGGTGCGGTCCGGTGGCTAATGGGTGCAGGAGTCGGGCTCACGCCTATGCACGTGCTACAGAATTTGGGTCTATTTCTACTATGCCCCAGGGCGTGGGCCCGAGAAGACGTTCTGGGGCTGGCTGTGATTCGTATCAAAGTTCGAAGTCTGATGGTGCCGTGTCAGGGCGGTGGAACCTGTGAACACCAGATTTTGGTGCGTCTTATTCTTTATACTCCGTCCCAATGTGAACCCTTCCTTACAGCTGGTTAAGGCTGAGTGCGAGTACGTCGCCCAGTGTGGGCAGCCATGGGCACAGATAACTCGTCATGCCTTTATCCTGCTGACCTGCGATCGTAGCTTTATCCCAATCTTCATCCTTGCGCTGCACCTCGCCTCTCGCAGCCCTAGATGAGGAGTTTGCTTGTGCTGTGACGCGTGCTCGTTCTGCCAAGCCTAGTCCAGGCTTTGGCTTGAGCTTGAGTTCACTAGTGGCGAGTTGAACCTGCATATTTTGCTGAGCACGATGAGTTACCTTGAACGCTGTTCTCATCAAGAGAGAGCCAGTCGAGAACGCAGTACTCCTTCCAGTAGATGCGCAAGCAACGCGCCCTATGCGTCAGTTACCCCCACCACCTCGCCATTCTTAAGCCACACCGCTGAGGTTCGGAGGCGGCAGTACAGTGCATATCCTATGGGCGATGAGCCATCTGATAGGGAGCATTCTGCAACGACGAGGTTGACGCTGAGCGGTTGGACCAAGAGCAGGATGCCCACAATGGCAAAGGAGGAGTTTTTAGCTGTGGAGGAGGGGGAGAGCAGTGTGAGTGAGGGGTATACCGCAGACCATGTGTCGCCCAGCCAGAGTACTTGCAGAGGCTCATCGGAGGCATTGCCACATGGTGGGTGGTGGGCGCAGCACTGGAGTTTGTGGCAGGGCCTGTGGAAAGTGAAGATGGTGACTGGTGTATAGCCGCGTTATACCGATTGGAGTGGGCGAAGCCGGCCTCTATTCCAAACATTTTGGGATGATTGCTGGGCAGTTGGCTGAGAACCCGGAGACCCTAGGAATTGAACTGAGGCTTTTGGTTATTGCTGCACTGGTATGGGATGCAGATGCAAGAGCCAAGTGTAGGCAGTATGAACGCCTTCGGCTTGAGCTCAGGACCGACGAGAAAGATGGGGATCCTGAATGGCTACTCTGGGAAGTAGGGCACGCCCTCGGTGCAGTAGTGGAATCCAACGACAACCTCTCCTTCCTCGACTTTGAGAGCATCGTGAACGCATTCCCATTCCTCGTTCTCCCTCTCAACCCAACCTCCACGGGCTCACCTCTGAGCAATGGGTCCACCCACTTGGAAACATGGTCCCCTTCTTCAAAGGCGTCATCCCTCCCCATCCCCGCCACCAATGATTTCACTTCTCCATCAACCCTCACGATCTTCCTACAGGACCTAACCTCTCTTCTTCAACTGCAGAACTCCTACCCAGTGCCCCACCACCAAAGATCACGAGTGCCAATGTCGACATGAATGGCTTTGATGTTTGAGGGGGAACTATCCGCTTCAATACGTTGCTCAGTGCCACCAGACCAGATTCTGAGGTCACCCCAGGAGAGATCGAGGCTTCCTGCCGTAGTGCCAACATACTATTCAATCACTTCCAGAGTAAGACCTCTCAACACTACGAGAGCTTGAGGCTTACTGACATGATCGCGTTAGTGGGTTCAATACCGAAGTTGGTGGCAAGGGATCCCAGCTGTCGTGCGGTCAGAAATGTGTGTATCATCCATGACAGATACCTTTGTTTGTGCGCTGAAATCATGATCCAGAACATATAGCAATCGCTCGTGCACTACTTCAGAATGCCAAGGTTCTTCTGCTCGATGAAGCTACATCTGCCCTTGATTCGAACTCAGAGAAGGTAGTGCAAGAAGCTCTCGACAAAGCTGCCAAAGGTCGCACCACCATTGCTATCGCCCACCGTCTTTCGACTATCCAAAACGCTGATCGCATGTGAGTCAATCGAGAGCATCGCCACTCGTAAACACTTTCTCATTATTTTGCAGACATTTTATCAAGGAGGGAAGAGTCTGCGGATCTGAAACCCATGATGAGCTTCTTGCGCTGAGAGGAGACTATTACAAGTTCGTCCAGCTGCAAGCACTGAGCAAGAAGTAGCGGTAATTTAGAATAATGCCCGATGAGTCTAACTCATCGATACAATAGGCGTTGTTGGCCTGACTTAGAACATTAGACTACAGCGGATGCATACGGCAGTGGCAGAAGCTTTTTATGGAACCACTAGGGAAGCTTTCTGAGTCACCTGTGGGGCCTGTCATGATCATGATCGACGCACTGGATGAGAGCAGGCCGACCGAGACACGATGCAACCATCTTTGTATTCTTTCCGGTAAACTTCAGAACTCTGATATTCCCTGAATCACGGAGCTCCCAAAGAACTTCTGGTTTATTCTCACCACTCGCCCGCTTTGCGATATTCAGGATGTGTATGCGGGCGCTCAACACATTCGAAGGATTTCCACGGATGACATTCAACCAGAAGCTGCAGAACACAATATCTATGCTTACGCGTCGCAGAAGTTGGAACTAGTTTCATCGGTAGATAACCTAAGCGTGCTTTGCCGGGAGTTCAAGGCGTATGTCCATGCAGGTGTCTTATCCGAACTCATGCCAATATATTCATGCTCTAGAAAACAGTTCAAGATATTGTGAAAGATGCATCCCACGACAACAAAATGGAGACGTCAGAAAACCAAGCACGTTGATCTTTGGGTGATACCCAATCAATTATCAGATGCTACCTGTGCTTGCCTAGTCTCCTAGTACTATAGGGGAACTCTCGACCACATCGGCCTTTTGGCATCTTTACTATGCTCCTCCACCATCTGTTGGTTACTACTGTCGATTGCTTTGAGGTGGTCCATGATTCCACCTTCGTCGTGGTGGGAGTATTTACCACAAGGGCACATATACTTCAAGTCCGTGTGGCGATATATACGAACTTGCTTATTTGGAGTCCATGGAAGCGTGATTGTAGAACTAAGGATATGCCACTGGGGATGACCGGAATTGGCTTCCTGTTGCTTTTGGTCGCGAAAATGTACTTTCAGGGATTTGTTGATACTGTCGATAAGAATGTTGCATCTAGGACAGAGCACTTTTTCACACTCTACTTGGTTCACCTGCTACAGCAGCGTAACAACCACAGTTAGTGAATAATATCTCAATAGAAGGTGTATAGTATACCAGATGAGGAGACGTGCGACGGCTATTGGGATCCAGGGAACCAGCTGGAGTCTCCGCAGCTGATTCAATCCTTGGTCGTTTTGATGGACGTTCAGCCATATCTGGCTCAGATATGGCTTCGGAGTCTGAGTCTGAGCCTCTTATATATCCATTGATTGGCGACGCATTCCTAGGAAGTAAAACGATTGGTCGTTTTGATGGGCCTTCATCCATATCCGAGTCTGAGTCTGAGCCTCTTATATCTCCATCGATCGCTGATGCATTCCTACTAGTAGGGAGTAATATGACTGGGGGCATGGATGCTAGAGGCGTCTGATGCACCCAAACCGATGCCAGAGTCTTCATTGAAGATGATCCATTGCGAGTAAATCTTTCTTGGAGTAAGAGGGCACTTTGGAGGTTTGGAGGATCGTCTTTAAAACCAAGCAACTCGTGCCACAAGTCACAAAAAGCGATAGTTCGGTGAACGACTGGATTAGTCAACTGAGGATGGTCTTGGTGTCCTCGTGCGTACATCCGGTTGCCCGTATCTGCAGTGTGACTGAGCTGCGAGTGCAGAACGTCATCTGCTGTGTGCTCTAGAAAGTTTGAGAGGTGATAATGTTCCGCTATTCCTGGGAGGATGTGTCTCAGGCAGCTCATGCCAAGACTAATGCCGTCAGGAAGATATTGGGCTGAGAGTCGTTGGAGAACACTTGAAAGCCTCGTCGAAGTCCATCGCTGACCTTTACTTGAGAACAGGTAGCATGAATAATGCCGGTCCTTCACTCTGCCTAGTATGTGATCAACTGCCCAGGCTCCCATTGCGGCCACCGATGCCTGAAATCTCCGGAGGACATGCTCCAATGGGCGAGGTAAAAAATGGAGTGTCAGTTTGTCGTTTCCAGTATTGCGTGAGGACTTATTATAATCCCCAATGCAAGCTAGGCGTTCAAACAAATACATCATGTTTCTTCCTCGGCAACTCGTGTCCACGATCTTGACTCGGATTTCTTCAGTGCCCCGCTTTGGCATCCCGGAGAGCTGGTGAAAGAGAAAATAAAAATGTTCTTTGAAGACCTCGATGTCCTCCACATATTCCTCCCAGGCCTCGGTGCGAGGTAGGAGTTTTCCATTTGAAGCTTGGATGAAGTATTTTTGACGAAGCCTAACGTCGTCCACAATAACCTTCATTGGAGCCCAACATGCGTGCATTTCAGAGACCAAGATACCTTGGCCCACTGACTGTTTATGAGGCCAGTCTACTAGATCTCCAGGTTTCTTGAGTGGTTGAAGCACGGTGTCGTTAGCGCCAAATAGGAGCCTGTTGTGGAGTACGTCAACCATATGGCCATAGACCTTGTGATACATTTGAATCATTGATATTACAGAGAGCTTCTTTCCGTCAAACTTGAATTCCGGACAGTGGGCTGAGGTGAACTGAAGGCGAGGGAGCGCAATATGGTTCCGACATATTGCATAGCATAACCGGGTGTATCTGCGGATTGAGCAAAATGGTGTATCCATGCCCGGTTCGATCCATCGTTGTAGAGTATCAACAAAGGTTCTGTCAGTGGCACCATCAGTACCACTTGGACTACTCTTGAAATTCATTACTTACTGGTATGGGTTGGGTGTTTTAAGGACTTGAGTTAACATAGAAAATAACGCTGAATAAATGACCTTGGCGAGATGGCTTGATATCAAGTGCGCTGATACAAAGCGCAAGTGAGCATCAATACTAATTGACATAGCGAACCCATCCATGAGAGAATGGAGAGGAAAGTGTCCTTTATCAGTCTTGGTAGTGAATGTCGCCAGGACCAGACTATGATAGGCTCGTTGAAGGGATTTTTGGGAAGATTGAGTGAATGGCCTCTGGCAGCACTCCCTCAATCTCTTTGCGCATCGAGAGACAGTAGGATGTAGAATTATTGGGTAACCATGGCTCAGCGTATTGTGGCCCTCTGCTTCATTGGCCTGGTCCAAGTCTTCTCTGCGTGACATATCTCCTGCATACTAGAGATAATTGTTATTATTGATGTCGGCAAAATCCCAGCCATCCCAGCAGCAAAACTCACCCTGCTATACCGATGGTCAGTTTCATTCTCATTCTCACCATCACCCCATTCGTCCAGGTCTTCATCATCGCTAGATGCATAATTGCTCTCCCTTTCCCCCTCACTCTCCCCCTCGCCCTCACCCTCGCCCTCGCCCTCACCCTCACCCTCACCCTCACCCTCGCCCTCACCCCCA
This sequence comes from Suillus subluteus, assembly GCA_016647755.1. NCBI lineage: Eukaryota > Fungi > Basidiomycota > Agaricomycetes > Boletales > Suillaceae > Suillus > Suillus subluteus. The sequence continues at coordinate 85,789 of JABBWI010000091.1, read as the reverse complement.
ATCTCCCTCTCACCCTCTTCATTTCTTGCTTGCTCGCTGTCACATTCACCATCTCTCAGGCTATTGCTTTCTCCCTCACCGCCACTCTCCTCCCCACTCTCCTCATTCTCCTCCTCGCTCTCCCCATCACTCTCACCCCTGCCCTCACTCTCGCCCCTACAGAAGGTTCGTAATACCATCATGACCAGGCGATCACAGATGAGACTGTATGCAGCTACTGATTCTTTCTCCTGCAGAATTTGAAATGGTCGGCTGCCAACGCGTGAGTGGATTGTAGGATAGGAAATGAATATAGCAACTCACTAGCGAGTGCGCCAGGAGGTCAGTGCCTCTAAAACCCTGGGGTCTACATGGGAGACAGAGCGAATGGAGGAAAAATGACTCTTCCCCAGACCTTTTATGCAGGACATCCAGGAAGCATCGCTTTCCTGAGCATTTGCATCCGATACCATTCTCAATTGGGCCATAGAATAACCTTTCATAGCATCCACCCAGCCAGTATTCACCAGAAATGGAGAGAGATCGCTAGGACCCCAACCGTTAATTGTACAGGCATCAACAATAGCACCATTCATGTATTCAGCTGGGAGTGATGAATATAAGGCAGTGAATAGATCATCGGGACTGGCGTTTTCTAGAACTGGGTGAACCACAAAATAGTATGATCTTGCAAAAAGGCGCTGTACGGGAACTGGCTGGTCCTCCCTGTAGATACTAGGCGTTTTGCCAGCATGGGCCTGGAAACCGTGCGCCTGAACTGAGCCTATAGTTCTGGCTGCATAAGGACAGTGTCGGCAGCGAAGACCTGGTTCATGTTCAGTCAGCCATGGCAGGGGCGGTAAATGTCTGTTTGGTAAGACTGGGGGCGGGTCATTAGATGCTATAGCCTGCAGTCTGTCCCTGGCCTGCCTCACAGCAGCCTCAATGGCTTGCTTCTTGAGAGAAAATGGCAGGACGTTCTTGTGATTATTCCAGAGGTGTCCTACGACATGATCTGAAAAAATGGCACACCGGCAGCGACCACAGATCATAAGTTTGAGATCTGGCTGGAATTGGATCATCAGGCATAATTCGTTGCATTCTCTGATATCGACTGTCCGACAGAGAGGGTCTGCAGCTTCTAAGTCTCTATCACCATGGGAGGAGGGCTGGCTGTCTACGTTATCTGAGAGTCAGTGCCCATGCCAGTAGACTTGGGGAACAAATGACTTACCCTCAGAATTGGGCATGTGAGCCGTATAAAACACCTGAATATCCCCCTCCGGTGCTGCTAAACAGGTATCTGAGAGATGGGCAGCTGCTGGATCTGTGTCGCCAGATCCATTGTTCCGTGTCCAAATGGAGGATTCACAGTCCGGAATCATCTCATTTGATGTCTCCGCAGACTCCGACAGGCTCCTGAAAAGTGGTGGCTCTGGAGGAGAGCTGCTGGACAGAACCTGCTGTTCCTCACTGTTTGCCATATCTGAGCTCCCCCCATTACCGGTGGGATCACCAGATGGAGCATTGGCTATAGCCTGTGAGATGGTCGAAAGAGTAGTTTTAATGTACACGCCCAGGTCTGGTGGGGGTAGGGAGGCGGCATCCTGATAAACACTGCTGGGAGTCACACCTGTCTCAGGTTCACAAGAACAACCAGAGCGACAGTGTTCATGAATCCGGTCAATAGTAGAAGAATAACTGCAGTTTCTGTAAAGAAACGGACAGCAGTGCACACCGTCCAGAACTGGAACTGGCCAGTATATGTGAGAGACTGAGATTTTCTTGGGCGATAATAGGCACTGTTTTCTGTGGGTGTTTGAAGGTGCCCTGCCGACCTGTTCATATGATATGGCAGTTCTACAATATTTGCAAGTCCAAGCTGGCATGATGAACCAAAACCTGAGAGAAGGAGCGATGCAGGGAGGATCAAATTTGATTGAGTTTCAAACTGAAGACTCGGAGCCGATTCAACATTAAACTTACAAGCCAAAACTAGAGCTGATAGCTTGGCACTTTTTTGCCACTAACAGGCTGAGCATTTTGAGAGAGCCTAGATTGACTGTTCGGTAGCTATTAGCAGAGCCATCGCTTCTGATTAATGGGAACTTTTTTTTCGAAATGAATGAGCTGTTGCCATGAGCTTCCTGCCAATGTTAGTCGGCAGTCAGAAACTGGTCAGCTAGAACTGCATAGTTAACGTCGAGAATTGATAAGCATGCGGACTCCAAGTCTACAAATCAAGCCATAAGGGATCGTAGACCAGCCTTCCCAATAATCATATGCAATGAAACGCTTGCATGTGCATATTGCAGAAATGATACAGATGTAAAATCACATGAAATGCAAGAATATGGGCAGCGAACCAGCCAGCGTTTCTCAATACTGCACGACAGATGAAACGATACGCTCTGTATAGCGTAGGATCCATCCTGGTCCCGGCATCGATTAGACCTCCCAAAAGTCCAAACTGCAGGTCACCGTTCAGGTTACCGGCGTGCAAACAGTGCAATCCAGACTTCAACCAAAGGGTTGAAGTCGGTAATTAGTTCAACAGGGACCAATTCAACCATTGCAATGACAAAGCCTAAGGTAAAATGATCTTCAATGTGCTGTTTCACGCAGAAAAATGTTGTCACCTTTGAGTACAGAGCGGAATGCAATAGCATTTGGGTCGGTTACAGTCGACCCCGTCTTCCAAGCAACGAAGGTAACAAACAATGGGGAGGTTGTAAGGAGAGTCAACAAGAGCTTGAAAAGACCGGCTTCAGAACTGAAAGCTGCCCATGCCATAAGTACATGTGATGGCTCCCTTTCCTTAGAGCGATTGCGGTGTGGATACAGGGAGTCTAAAAACCCGCGATACAATTCTGGAATCTCTTTCAATTGACCAGCTTTTGATATCAACCGCGACAGAACAAAGGCCCATGCTAGGTACATATGTGCACGCGTGCTGGCTGGACAAGTTGGATGTCAAGATCTCATGAATCCGTCTGAGCGACTCTGGCGAAGAGGGATAAAACGTTTTGTCAGAAGGAGTTGCCGAAATCTCTATTCCTCCATCCTCTGCCACTCTCTCCAGCTCGAGGACTTCTACAACGACAAGTATCCATAACGCCGCGCAATCATGCTGCAGTTGATTGCCTTCATCATCTAACAAAAGGGTCGAGTTTTTCTGCGAGGAGCCAATAAAAGAGCATCTCTAGTGTCATGAGTTGCTCCTTCATGTTCTGTTTAGCCCAATGAGAGGCAATACGTGCATCGGCATGCAAAACCTCTGGGATGTCCATTTCCGTTTTGTGAAGGTATTCTGTTATGAGGTCGAGTGCGAATTGATGACTGTCTTGTAGGATTCCGGGAAGACACTTCGTGGCAACGGCATGGATTGAGTCGCCAGTGTTTTCGTGGGCACAGAACAGTGGGATGAGGGCGCGCAATACGAAGAGGCGTTCGGAGTAGTAGAATGGCATGACCGCTGCGATGAGCTCGTCCACAACGCCTTTATCGGTTGAGCCTCTATTATTTGAGAGACCTTCATTATATAGGAATGATCGAAGGAGAACAAAAGCCTGAATTTCATCAATCCCGAACCGAGCACTAATTGCAATTGTGAACTCCCTCTCGACTTCGTCGACTTGCAACACAACACCATCTGCGAGCGTGACTGAGCCAGCCTCGTTGATTGTCGACCTCGGACGACTCGAATAGGTGCCGCAGTTGTGCGATGAAGAATACACGAGAGATGTCATCGCCCTTGGACTGGGACATGAAGAGGGAATCTAGCTTCCTGACAGTTCCGTCTCGATCTGGTCAAAGTGGCCGTATTGATGATATTCTGAAATGATCGTGCCGAACAGGATCCCGACTGCATTGTTTCGTAGCTGGTCATGGTGACTGAGACAGAGGTTCACGATGTACCTGATCAATGAGCTCAGTACTGCTTGGTAGCCCTGGGTGTCGTCAAGTAATTGAACGTCCAGATAAGATCTGGTATGGGGAAACACGCACCCCTTGAGAGACAGAGCTGGATTCTGTAGGTTCCGGCCAGGCAAGGGCTTCCCATAGCCGCAGCAGTATGTCCGCACCTTCACCTCGAATATCGCCGCCCAGACGCCATACAGCACGCTGTTCCTGAATCCCAACGTAAGAACGTATAATACAGAATACGATCATACGTGCCTGTGGACTGAAATCTTCGATTACAAGCTGCTCGGATGATAAAAGCTTCAGCAACATGAAGAAAGTGTCCTGCCACAGCTCCGCCTTGAACGGATGCGATGCCAACGGTGGGGGTATGAAAATCCGCTTTAGAAGCGTGGCAATAGGATCCATCATCTTGATTAACACCTTGTGCGTCAGAATGTTCGCATTCAGCCAGTTGTTCGGGAAAGCATCATTCTCTAGTATAGATATCGCAACCTTGAAAAACTGCGTCAGCAGACTAGCGAAGTTTTCCTTCCCCTCAATGTCATAACTGGACTCCAAAAAGTTGTAGATGTGCTTCGTTGGAGCCGAGAGCAGAAGGTAAAGGAGGACTATAGCTGTCTCGCCCAAGCCAGGGTTGAAGACCAAGTGGGGGAAAACGGGTAAGACTCCGGGAATGTGACAGGCACTGCGGCGGTTGTTGTGGTCGGAGTACGTGTCCGTTCCACGGCACGGTGATTAGCCGGATTCTGGAACTCGCGATAAAAGTCAAGAAGCCTGCAAAAAAATGAATACATCATAATTATACCAGAATAGAGAATATGCACCTCGGCATGAGTATAAGTATATACTCGATATTCTCCTGCTCCTGCCTGAACAAATTGCGATCCGCCATAACCGATGACAACATCAATTGTAGCTGTAATTTGTCCAGCATCACCGCAAGAATCGTTACACAAAGTCGGATAGTCTCCAGCCAGCTAACCCTCGCTCCATCACGCACACTATCGGAATCCGCCGTGGCAGTCTGCGTGAATTCATCATATCGGCCGAAATGAGGCTGGATCCACATAACGACAGCTTGAACCAGCAATGACCACGAGTTGGGGTTATCGAACAAGAAACCCTTGACGATCTGCAAGTACATGATCAACCGCCATATGATGATTTTGCCCTTGCCAGTCGAGCTGGCATTGACAAAGTTCGTAGTAACCGTCACAAGCTCGATGGTGGGGATGATCTTGGCAAGTTCTGGAAGGATAGACGTAAAGTGCTGCAGTGCAATGGTGTGTGCCGATGATAGACGCTGGTGACGTAGTTGCCATCATCTTGTTAACTTCAAGGAGATGACAACAAATTTCTTTCTTGAACATCGTCTCCAAGTGCTCTGCGGTTGCTCCGTCACCCATGCCCAGCTCAGTGCTCTTCTGAAGGTCTCGTGCGCGCGTGATAAACTTAAATATATAATGCCAAACCTTTAGCGCTGCGCGTAAAGGTGAGGCTGCATCATTATCAGTTGGATTCCGGAGCAGACGGTCCATCGAGCGGATCATGTGCGAAGAAGCTGCAGTGCAGTTGAAATGCTGCTCAATGTAGACATCCAAGACAGGCTGGAAATTGCTGAATCAACGATCTTGCACGATACTGAGGACAGTTACCAGGGCACTGAAGACGAGGTGGTCCATCTCACCGGCTTGATTGTTCTGCGACTCCATGATGCCGAAGAGCGAATCAAAGATGTCCCTGAGGAATTTGACGATTTCTCCTTCACCCACGAAGGTAAACTTGCGGAGGACAGTCTGCAGCAGCTCCTTGTCGTTAATTTGCTCCCAGTTAAGCAAGCTCATGAGCACAGGGTTCTGTGTAAACTTCGTGGAACAGAGAGATGACCGTATGATGAGGTGTCCCTGATGGGCGAAGCCAGCTTCAGCAGATCTGGCGATACGGAAACTTGCTCAGGGCGCTGTCCGGGGAGTACCCACGGCGACGACACCAGGTACATGTCCGTCGTGATCTGCAGCAGCTTATCTGTGCGGTACAGTACTAAAGTATGACTCCCATCCTCCAAAAACGCCCCTTGACCGGGGAAGAGTGGCTGGAATGCAAACGCGAACGGCTTATCCGCATTGAGCCCTCGTCCAGAGCGATTCCGGAATGTAAAGAATAAATGCCAGTTGGGAATACCGCGAAGTGGAAGCTGGAGTTTGATGAGCTCGCCGAATGTGGGCTGATTGTTACGCATGAAGACCATTGAATGGAACTGAGTCACGCTGGACTCACCACTACCCAGAGAGATGGCATTCTCAATGGTGCGACCTTCTTGATCTCTGACTTCGATCGACACTTGAGCGTTTTGGGACACTGGACCAGGACACGTGAAATTGACCATGCTGAGTTGGGCGGAACCGCTGGGGGAGGATGGGAAGTCTCCCGTCCATAACTTGATGTAAAGCTCATTGCGCACGTCTCCAGGAAATACCACGTCGGGGATTCCAAGTCGGAGGGTCAAAGGGATGTCTTGCAGAAGAGACATGTTCTCTCTGATAACGGTAGATGAATCGCCATGGAATATTTTCACAGAAACAGCAAGCATCTCAGCCCTGGTTGCAACGTCAGGACACGGAACGGAGAATTGATCGTCACGCTCACCTTGGCGACTTCTCGAACTCTTTCACGTTATTTGTGATGATGTCCTGATGTAACATTGAGAAAAGTGCTTTGTTGGCAGGCACAAAGATCGGCATGCAGTGCTCCTTCATCGGGCTCATATCCGTACCATCGACCATCATCTTCGTAAGCTGAGATAACTTGAGCACTACGCAACCAAACGGCCTATGGAAGTTCATCAGGAGTTCCGACATTAGAGTTGTATGGGAGGGTGTCAATGGGACATCAGGCAGCGATGCTTCAGATGGCCTGCGCCCGCCCTCACCGGGGGCACCTGATCCCATCGTGTTATTCATCTTGAGCGCATCGTTCCGCATGATACGACAAACCAGGAATAGTGGGTCCTGCGTATCCGACTGCGCGATATCAATAAAGAGCGTGCGAATGCGGACGTTGGGGTCGCGTGACAGCACCCCATTGTGATTAAGTACAATGCAACAGTCTTCGGTAACGAACTTCGGGAATTCGGAGTGCTTGTAGACCGAAAAGAAAAGCTCAGCCGTCTCGCCTGGTGCACTGGGGGTTGCAACAAAAGCGCAGAGGTCGAGGAAAATGTGGTAGAATTTAGCTGCTTACAAATTAAACAGCTGAAATGCCCTGTTTTCGCACTGGACGAGAAAGCTGGATCCATCTGCACACCTTCAGTGTTTTGACATTTGAACGATGCTTGAAGTTACAGTAGTTGACTGAAAGACATACCACCTGGCGCAACGAGCGAAATTGTCTGTGAAATCAGGATCTACGTCCAGATTGTTTGTTAGGACAAGATCTGGAGGGCAGGAGACGTCAAGCTGAGCAGGCTTCCACTCCATCTTGACATTTGCTGAGCCGCAACTAGTAAGTAGTCGTCATGGGGCCTTGTCAATTGAAAGCTTGGCACTGAGTGAGTTTTACATAATCGTGAAATTTTCGCCTCCAACTTAACTCCAACTTGGGACTGCGTGGCGCTAGCATTAATATTCAACGTTCAACGATCTTCGAGCACATGATGCACTCTTTCTTCACCTTTGAGCAAAGAGTTTATACAGCTCCAAGACAGTCGTTCAGGCTTCTACTCGTATTGGACTTGGACTACATATCTTGATTCTTGTCTTCAAATCAATGGCTCAAACAATTGGACGACGTTCAAATTCCCTCATAAATATGGTCCATTCTATCACGGACGTCGCAAAGTATCAACTAGTGCTATCCTGGGTGAAGACTGTGAAGTTCACCATGCTCAGCTCTGCACCATCGAGTCAAGGCATGAGTACTACCGGTGTATCTAAGCGACGAAGTTATGTAACATCATCCATCATTCTTAGACACTATGACGGCCAATCGACTCAAGCGAGCCCACACGATGAACGACCGTCTTCCTACCGTTAGGCTGTGAGGGCAAACTAGCATTCTTTGAGTTCTGTACACCTGCGTACTTTGATCCCGACTCATTAGTGAATTGCAGCCAAATCTCATTTTCAGTAGACGACATCACAACCAAGCAATACGCTGATACCTGTAAAACATCTTTTCACGTTCAGTTTTGATCAGGATTGGAGGGAACAGAACATCATGGAGTCAATCTCAATCCATCGACTGGAGGTCCATTGGTGTTGCCCTGGTGATCCAGGTTGAGACTGTTTGGAGGCGTACCAGAGGACATGTTAACGCTTCATAAAGTAGCCGTAGGTGAAATGCTCGATTTGTCGAGCGGACTGCTCATGCAAGGCTGACTCTTGGATCAGCAGCTTGAAACACTTGAATTCCTTCAACGCTACTCTTTGGCGTTGCAGAAGGACACACAGGAGCCTTGTCAATGCGCACAGCTGCTTTGTGCTTACCGGTGGTGCACAATGTCAACTAAAAACGGGCCTCCATCTCTTCATCCTTTCATCCATCCGCCGCCGCAGTTAGACGCATGCTCCCCGAAATTTGAAATGCATGTTTGTCATTGTTCACCATCATTTTCTTCCGCACGTGATCATCTTGAGCTCCGATTTCATATTTTCATTTTAGTTATCTACCTCGAAGAAGGCAATCGCGTCTCTGTCACCAGAATACTCTACTCTGGCTTCTGTACCTTCTCGATATGTATTTCGCCTCCCTGGCCAGAGATATCCACGCTTGTAATGATAGACAGCGGAAAATGATGACGGCAACTCAGAAGCCATTTCAGGAACCACTGTTGGTCTTGCAATTGCCGTCCGTTTAGGACTGTAGTACAAGCGGCCAGATGTGAGCATTTCAATGGTTCGGTAAGAGACAACATATTGAATGGCTTGATAGTGATATCTATTGCAATAGTGTCGGTATTCTTACCCGGTCTTCCTATACGGCTCTCGGTCCGTGCTTAATCTTCACCTCTTCGGTTTCTTTCAGGCACAGATCATCACACTGAGCCGTATCCTGCCGTATCTAAGGAAAGTGCTGATCCTTGTGGCACATGGCACGGTTGGTTTTAATCAGGACCGCAAGGCGCAGTTCATTGTATCATGGAGTAAATCAACCGCAAATCAATATCAGCGCTGTTCTCTCCAGGTTGCACTAGTATTGACGGCGAACTTGATGCCTTGAAAGAGCTGTGGACGCAATGGCCTATCTTTCTGGCGAATTGCCTGGCGGTGATCTGTTGCGGCGGAAGAGAGCTGCGAACCAGCAGCTTGGAATACTCCTCAATTTGTTCAAAGTCTTACAGAAGTTTATTTGTACCTTCTGCGCTCGACGCGATGTTAATGCCACTACGAACGGACCTCGATCTCTTCATCCTTTCATTCAGACAGTGTAGTTGTCACCGTGACTTTACGCTCAAAATTCAACACACTAATGCCGCCTCATTGAAAATATTAATGCATGCCTACACTTCTTCTTCCCCCTTCGCACATATTTGTCTTTTGCACCTAAATGTCTCGAGCTCCGATCTCGTCTTTCATTTCAGTTATCTACAACCCCAAAGATGATCACATCTCTGGTACGATATAACTCTACTCCTCTGCACTTTCTCAATTCGTCCTTCCTCTCCTAGAGATCTCAACGCTTGTTACGAATGAAGAAATCGATAACGGCGTCTTGGGCGCACGCAGACGTTCAAATTCAGAACAGAATAGAACATGCGATCGACGTTAACGATATGTCTGATTGGACCTTGCATTCGGCAAATACTTATGGGTTCACATGAGGCATGATATTTCATTTTCTTTATGCATTCTTGGTCTAAACTTTAAATTAGTGATCTCTGCGTAATGGAGTCTACCATCCCCTGTTACTCGTCCGAAAAATTTCGCTTACCTGGCATTGCATCACTTCAAGGTATGAGCAATCACCACTCAAACTGCATGTACAACCATCCAATGACCCCCGTCACCTCGAACAACGCATCGAAATTTTATTGACACACAGGATATATATAAAGTCTGGTCACACTCTACAGTGCGGGATGTGCATTCGAAGCACCGTCGCAACAAAATACCTTCCACATTGGTCACATCTTTCGAAAAGCCCGTCCCAGTCCCAGACACTCACACCTGTCTCGCCGGAGAGGTCAGCCAGGAGCCCTGTTTCATAGGCTGAGACTCTGTTCATCACGACAATGCCATCCTGTCCTTGTCCGAGCGGGAGACGTGTGGACACACGTCGTCCATGACGACCCGTCGCTGATGACTGACTAGCAGATCCTTTGTATTAATTAGCTTTTTTGAATTATATTCTATGAATTGGGGTATTGAACTCACCAGCACGACAATTAACCAGGCGGATAAGTGGTCGTGGATTCACTGAGGGTACACCAACTAAGCCACGAAGTTGTCGAAAGTCAGGCCAGACTGGGCAACGAGCAAGCCCACAGGAATATCAATCGTGATGGTGTGGGTCTTACATTGTTGGGAGGAATCATGCGAGGATTTCACTACGACGAAAACATCTGCGCTAGTCTGGACCTTTTCGATGCATTTGGCATCAACTCCAGCGTCCGTCTATCTACCCATGCTTACCGCGCAAAACGTGCTCTTGCTCGACAAGGTAAGCAATACTAGTATATTCAAGTTATTATTTGGCACACTCAAACGGTTTTCAGTGAGATACACAAAGTATTTGCCTTCGCTGGCATGCGTCCGTCTTGGCACCTCTCCGTCTGTCGAGCCTCAACTCGAACTCACTCCCGACTCGCCGCTGATGTCCAGTTCCGCCGTCATCTCAGTATCGATGTTCAGCACTCTCACTTATGCACTAACTGCGGGTGCACATGTCGTAGATTATCGAGCACGTTCCCCATCTTTTAGTGCCTTACTTCCTGCCGAGTCCGGAGTACATCTGCATATCTCTCCCACACGGGATCAACTGAGCACTTTCAGTACCTTGCAGGGAGCTGTAGAGTAGCGAAGCATGAATGATACGATGCGTGGCGGCGCAATTTTCATTAATGGTGCACGAAGACTACTATACATGTAAGCAGAGTACAAAGAGTCAGCGATTTTTTTTTCGAGTGTGACGGTAAAGAGTTGTTTGAAGATGTGTGTCGTGCAGCGGCCTGGATGCATCGAAGCGGATTGGATGCTATTTAGAGCATCGAGCAGCGGACGCAGACTCGGAGTTGGCCATGGAGGCAAGACATTGACAAACGACCGCATCAGCAAAGGAAGAGCATCGAGCAGCAGACGCAGAGTTGGCCATGGAGGCAAGACATTGACAAACAACGGCCGCATCAGCAAAGGAATAACTGTTGTAACGGACGTTAGTAACGAAGATGAGCTCCTCGGGGTCTTGCATAGGCTTGAAGGAGCAATTGCTCGTACCTTGAAGTGACGCAATCCCAGGTAAGCGAAATTTTTCGGACGAGTAACGGGGGAATGGTCACTCGTTTATTCATACCTCCTATGCTCGACGCGATATATATCAATATTAATACCACTACGAGCGGACTTTGATCTCTTCAACCTTTCATCCGGACGGCACAGCTGTCACTTGACGCTCAAAATTCAAAACACTAATACCGCCTCGTTGAAAATATTGATGCATTCCTACCAAATTCCTACACTTCTTCCCCTCTCGCGTTTTTTATTTCAGTTATCTACAACTTCAAAGAAGCTCAAGGTGATCACATCTCTGGTACGATACTCACTTTACTCTAATGTTCTGAGTAGGGGAGGGTGGGTCACCCTAGGGCGGCGCGCCATCAGGTGCGCAGATATGACTTCTGCGTGAAGGTCTAGTTGTTAGCTTGTACCAGGAGGAATCATCGGCAGCTTCGTCATGGCAAGGGGTAAAATGGTCCCTTGCCATGACCAATTTTCCCGCTGTAGCGCTGGTCACTGTTCAATACACTATTACTCTTGTTCTCAACATATACAAACTCAACAGCATTGTCTTGGGCGATGATCCTTGCCGTGTATTTGAGATCAAGATTGCACCGACAGAGAGTGTCGGCACCCTCCAAAAGGTTATCAAGGACGCGAAGAAGCCACAATTTGACCGTGTTGCCGCTGATGGTCTCGAGATATGGCTGGTGAGTGATCATCGATCAATACCCGAAGTCTAATGCTGACGATCTGATCATTTGGAAGGTCAAGATAAATTTGAACGACCTTGTTCAGTCTCGACATCCCACCAACCAATCGTCTGTCACATTTACTGCTCCCACAACCTTCAAAGCCCGCCTACACTACCTATGGACTGCTCGTGCATTGCCGCCAATTTTCGATGCTCATCTTGCCTTGGGTCAACTGGTATGCCTGATTCATTTTTCTCGCTGTAGCACAGGTCTCACATTCATTTACAGCACAATGCTACAATGAGGCACAATGATGCTGGCGATGACTTGATTCATGATGGAGATTCACAGTGATATGCTGGGCTGCACAGTATGCCTCTATGGCACTTACTAGTGAGTTTCCGGGTGTCTCGTTTTTCTCGTAATGTCTGATTGTTTTGTGCAGCGCTGAATCGATGGGTCTTCGCGATGGTTCTTTACATTATCGGTTTCGTATCCGAATACGGTGCGACTCTTGTTTTCTATGCCGCTCTATTCCCTCGCCTCGCACGCAATACCCCACATGCACGCCAGTTGAGAGAGAAGTACGAAAGCGGCGAGATTCCTCCTGAAGTTTACGAGCAAGAGGAATCTCTGGAAAAGAATAGGATCAGTAATATCTCTACCATGCGTTGTAGGGGTTGTGCCTTTTGTCGTCGAAGCTAACGATATTTTAATCCAGGTTCATAGTAATGTCGGGTACATAATCACCTTATCGCTGAACTTAGCGCTTTTGTTGCCGATGACGAACAACCCCAAGGTAGACAATTATGTCCTCGTGCTGTAAGCTTCTCGTCAATCAGGTATTTGACTTGTATTGATTGACGTGTAGTGTCACCACGTGCTGGGTGGTACTTGGTATCTGGTGGTGTGAGCATATTGTAGCTTATCTCTAATATGCGTCCTGCTGAAAACCCTCAAGTTGTCCTCCAGGAACCCAGGCCAGGCCCTAGTTTTTCTGAAGGCGAACACTAGATGACGATTGGATGGAAGCAGGTAAGTATTGGACAAAATATCCCTGAGAAATCCACTCATGAGGACATTAGATCTGGGCTACGCTGAAGACATACAAGCATCTTCCCTACACCTTCGTGTACCTGTTCTCCTTCTTCCTTCTCGCAGATGTACTGTTTGGTTGCCTATCTCCTGAGCCACGCCTGACATTTTTTTGGACAAGGGCTGAATACTACCGGGACTCTCGCTGCCATTTGCCAGAACAACAAGTTCGGTTTCTCGTTCCTGCAAAATACCTACTTGGCTTGTCACAGGCAATCGCCTCGACTATCAGTACTCTTGTCTTCTGGTACATCCAGAGATATTGGAAGATTAGCACGAAGAAGATGGTGTGTAGCACTAGTTTTTTTCACGTACATATTTATCTGATTGACAGCAGTACAGTTCGTGGTGACTAATGTTGTCACGATTTTGATTCCGCTGTGGGGTATGATTGGAATATGGACAGAAAAACTTGGGTCGGTGCCATTTAACCTGTTTTTTTCCACCCATCGTCACTTTGTCTAATATGTACATCAGGTTCCATAATGTCTGGGAGTTTTGGTTCGTCAAGAATACACTTTCTTTCTATTGTGTTTTTATATTATTCTCAGGGCATACAACATTGTGTTCAGCCTTTTCCAGGCGCCTTACTACGCATTCTCCCAGATAATGATGGCCGAGCTTAGTCCACCCGGTTTTGACAACATGGTGTGTATCTTGGATTTGTTGCACTTCCCATCTCATTGTGTTCGGCTTACGTCAACCAGTTCTTCAGTCTGTTTGGTCTATCCAACCGCGCTTCTTCTATGGTGGGACCTAATGTCATCCAGGTCATTATCAACAGGACGGGGAATGACTGGCAGGGATTCCCGTTCCTCTTTGCATTGTGTACGGCTGCCTCAGTGGTGATCTGGTTTGGGGTTGATGTCACGAAGGGGCAGATGCCGTGAGGTGGGCGGCTGAGCAGCACAGGCACACGCAATAGCACGGTCGCTATATATGTGCTCTTCGGAGTGATTTCGGGTATTTCTGATATATCTGTCATGTCTGGCAGCATGCGACATTTGACGCCCACCAAACAGCATTGGCCAAATGCACACACATCATACAGTCACTTCGAAGGCCGTCCGATCGTCCTGACCTGAAGCACAGCCACCTGCAACTATTGTTCGGATCCAGAATAGTCAATCAATGTACAACTCAGATATTCAAGTTAACGTTCTCGAATTGGTCTATATCGGCTTATATCTTTGCGTATCCGATTTCTATATCTCTACCTGAAAAGATGAGGAAAGACAGAAAACAAAGCCTCAGTCAGGAGTGAGTGTCGATGATTCTTATTCCAAGTCCAGCTAAGCCCCACAAGGAACGCGCAACCATTAAATGCAAAAGAGAGAACACACATGGCCTCAATTTGTTCGGTCTATTGAGCTCGTTCTCAACCGCCATGTCCACGTCGCCTCCATCGGAAAACTTAGCTCCTGCCTTCCACACTCATGTAAAACATGTTGTGGACATCAAGTCAGACGACTCATCTGACCTGAACGCGGACCAAATTGCTATCTCATCCATTAGCAAGGATGAACCGCTTGTGACCAGAAGGGAGTTATGGAGCTATGACTGTGCATTCCAACACACGTGCTTCCTCCCTGCCATTTCTTGACTACGTTAAACGTGAGTGTACTCTAACGGTGGTAATGTCAGTCAATCAGGATTTGGTCGTACACAACCGGCTTGTCAAGGTCTGCGATGGACTGGACGGATTCACCCTGAGTAGTGAATCTGACAAGACGTCATTACTGCGGTACGTGTTAATTTTCAAATACCCCCATCAACTACTCAGTGACTTGGATAGGTAGGATGCTCAAAGAGTCCGCATATTCATTTCCCCCAGATTCGTCTCTTACCGGATCCTCCCATGCCTTGCCTCCGCACTCAAGTTTGGCTGTGCCTTAACAGCAACCATCATCCCTCTCGTCCTCCAATTCCGAAAGAACATCGCACCCGACGACTATGGCTCAGTCGTTGTGGCACCTCTGGTTAAACTCTTGGCGAGTGCCGACCATGGCACACGTATCGCGCTTCTCGACAATCTCCCCGACATTGCCGAGAAACTGGATAAGAAAACAGCCGTTGATAAGATTTGGCCAAACTTGGTATGTTTCATGTTTCATCTATTCTGGCAGGGCAACTCATTCAATCCTCATTCATGCAGCAAACTGGTATCACTGACACACTCTCTGTCATTCGAGAAGCTACTGTCCACACTATCGTCCTACTTTCTCCCAAGGTGTGTTGACTTTTAGGTGTAAACAATGTTGCTAATAATGATTTGTACAGCTATCTGATCGTATACTCAGCAACGAACTCCTCCGCCACCTTGCCCGCCTCCAATCAGACCCAGAAGCCTCCATCCGTACTAACACGTGTATTCTGATCGGCCGGCTGGGCCCTTCGCTGGGGTATAACACCAAACGAAAAGTTCTCGTTCCCGCGTTCAGCATGGCGCTCAAGGACTCGTTCGTCCACGCTCGCGTGGCGGGCGTTATGACGTTCATGGCAACCGCGGAGTGCTTCGAGATCGATGATGTGGCTAGCAAAGTCATTTCAGCTGTTGTAGGTGCTATGCTGGATAAGAAAAGTGAGTCTACAGCTCTTGTTCCGCTACTCTGATGTATGTTAATGGCTACGAATGTACAGGTTGGTTCATGACCAGGCTTTCAAAGCTGTCGAGCTTTTTATCAAGCGTTTAGAGGCTCATGCTTCGACTATGGTAGGTCTATAGTACATAACCCAATTTGTATTACTTATACCCCCCTTTTCTACAGCCGGAGACAGCATCTACAGAACACGGCGGGGAAGATCTACACCCGAGGCTTCCAGGTGCATACACCCAGGCTGGCCTTGTAGACTCAGCGACGGGCACAGTAGCCGCTCTCACAGGGTGGGCTGTATCGTCTGTCGGCAAAATGGTACGTTTGATTTGTTTTCGCTGAAATTGATAACTTACAAAGATCTATCGTTCAGCCTACCCCTGTGGGCATGCAAACAATGATCTCGAGTATTATGGACGCACCAATATCGGCACCAAACATCAATGGGCGTACCAGTTCTCTGCCTGCGTCATCCGCTTCTCCCTCCGCAAATCCATCAAGAAGCAAAGGCCTACAACTGAGTGGAAATAAAGCCCCGATTTCTACACTCGCTGCGTAGCTCGCTGAAGAGGTCACTAACGAGGCAGGGCAGGGGAGTAGTTGTTTGTGGAAACGACGGTTTGATCGATATCAATGCTGATGAAGGAGATTGGAGTACATCCCTTGACCTTTGAAGATATCACTGGATCCAATCTGACGTTTTTCTTTGTAGGCACGTTCAAGAGCGCTCCACCCACTGCGGAACCAATGCTCGCGAGTGCAACCAATGGTCTAGGATTTGGCATATCGCTGCGGGCCAGTTCTCCAAGTATGTATCACATGCTTCATACATCCCCTATTGATTTATTCGATATAGTTCCTGACGAATGGGGCACAATGGCATATTCATCTCGACCTACAAGTCGCTCGCCTGATCCATGGAAGACATCACATTCCTCCCAGATCTCACGCACACACTCCCTGGAACCCCGCAGATCCATCGCGCCTTCCAGTCTTGCACCAGCATTCTCACCGGTTTCAAGCGCTCGATCAACACCAGTATCATCCCCTCGACTCTCCCAAATACTACTGACAACACACCGCCGATTAGTATGGCTGGGATGTCTAAGGAGGAGAAGGCGGCTGAGATGGCGAGGAGGAAGGAGGAGAGATGGTTGGTGATTAGCGGCTGCCAATATCCGAAAGGTCGTTGAATATGGATAACTGTATATCCAGAAGTATACTAAACTAGATAACTATACTAACATATGCGTTTTTGGGATATCAGTCAAGGATGATGTATCATTTTGCTTGTATATATCGTGTAAAGACTGCATAGGATATGGCTGCGAGTTTCTGCATTCTATCCCACTTGTCACTCCAAGGACAGTTGAGACATTGTGTTGGCTGCTCGCAAGGCGAATGAACACCATGTAGAAGGCAATCGAGATGATCGGGACATTCTAGTTGATCTAAGCTCAGTGATATCAATAACAGGTGCTAAGAGGGAATTACCAAGTCTGCCATAACATTCAGTCCATTGTTCGAGAGGGCAAAACATATTATTGAGGAGAAGAGCGCCGCAGAGTACAAAATAGCAGCATCTATGAGCACGCGCAATAAAGGTGTTTTCCCCTTCGTAGCACGGATTCCAGAAACCTTGCATTCGCTCATCCAGATGCGATAAGCTAATAATCCTACGCACATCAACGTTAATGAGACCTCATCATCGCACATACGCACTGGCAGGAGTGTGCTTACCTGAAAATTTGTTGCAAGTGTCAAGGCCATGAACGTCGCGACCATATGTCCGGTCTGGTTGGCGAAGATACTGCCATTTGACGCTTGCGAAAATCTACAGACCCCCAAAATACCGAACGCTTCCAGACAACATTAGAGTACGCAACTTCCTGTGTGTGATTGCAACGAACCTGCAATACCACACCACATAATGCAAGGTATAATGATAATCCACACAGTTTGCCACACAACATAACATCGATAAATCTTGTGACAGAAGGGGGATTTTTATAAGCCGCAGGTTTCAAACTTGTAGATTAAAATTTGAACCCACCACCATCCCGTCGCCAAGTAGGGTTTGTATGATGATTATCGCATCCTTGACCACAAACGTTTCTTGAGCGACATCTGCAAAGAACGAGGCTGGGCCGCCTGGGTATGTGTCACGCTGCTTCACTAGTCCATCTTCAATACGGATGATGCCTACGACCATGTGCTTGGGAAGTTTCAGCGGATGTCACTAGATACAAGCGGCGAGATGCTCACAGCGGTACTCAGTAAGAACAGTAGGGTGGCAACCGCAACAGCTGGCCGATTGACGTTGTGTATGCGACATTTGTAGGTGATGATCCAGATAGTGCCTACAAACATGAGGGATGAAAAACCTGAAGAACGCTAGCTTAGTGGACATGGGACGGGTAAACTCATTGCAATACCCACCGTATAAAATGCCTTCTAGCACCGATGACATGATGGCAGCGGTATCCAGTGGGATGCCTGGTGAAGCCATAACGAAAATGATGCCCAAGGATGTACGACGCTGTGGGCACTGGTTAGGCTTCGCTGTCGTTCAACATTATATATAAGAAATATTCGGCTCAAGCTTGACACTAGTACTTTGTATCAGCCACCGAATCAGGGGTCGGCTAATTGCTGCAGGCATCCTCGGCATTCTGAAGGATAGAAATTACTTGAAACACCATGACCCTGCAACGCATCCTCGCCACTCAGCACGTCGCACCTGAATCGGATCAGCCAAATCAAACCTTTTATTTGACAATTTAATTTGACGCCTTGCCTTCATGGCGGGCAGCAACCTGAGCGCGCAACATTGTAACACAACCAAGGTCACTTTAAATCTTGGCAATTTAAAGACTCCGAGATAGGTTTGGTTAGTAAAGTTGTGGGTCGATGTTGACATGTACTTAGGCACCCTTGGCAGCACAAGGAGATATCACAGGAAAAGATATAATCGTTCGCTCGAGTCTTCTCCTTGTCCAATGGACTGTAAATTGCAGCAAAGCCACCATACAATTCTCACACAGGACCATCTACCAGGGATTTGGCCCCCAGCATGCGTTATTCCTAACACGCAAGACTGGTCGCTTCCTCGCACAATCAATTACTAATTAGAACGCCGGCAAGCTGTATATGGAACATATAACAAACCTGTCGGCTCTCGTTCAGTTAGCATTCATAGTTCCACCATAGATCACTGAATACAGTTTCTTTTCCATTGTATTTGCCTATCCAGGCTGTGCCAGTGTCAGATCTCGCTACTGACTATCATGTCCATTGTATTGCTCCGCTTGGTGACCTGTGACCTGACCCAGAGGTCGTCTTCTGTGAATGCTTGCTGGCATCTCCCATGGTCGTAGCTGAAGCGAGGCAGTACGATAAGTTGATTCCCCAGTGTGTGGTTTCTCTTGCCTTTACTTGAAAGCTGACCTTGCCAATGCGCCCTTCATGTTTTAAACTACCATTCCTGCTATAACAATCACATTTTCAATGCATGACCAAGTCATACTTTGACTGTTTTCTGCCGCACCTCAACTCTGTTAGCATGGCTGTGCCCTCAGGATCAATCACACTCATGCATTCAGAAGGTGCTCGTTACTTCACCAACCAAGAAACAGTGCGTCACATTTCATTACTCATTCGATGCCTGACGATCTGAGCTGTACCCACAGCACGCCGAGAGTGTCTACAGAAGTGGAAAAAGATATACGATAACGCTGAATACTATACGCAGGACTTGCTGGATGAACTCCAACGGACCGTTGAGCAGCCGAACCCTGCACTTCACCTTGTGAGCGAGAGCAAAAGTCTTTAATGGCGACTCTGTCATCTGTTGCCATTATTTCGCTAATCACTGATAGGCGTCTCATTCAGTTGAACGGCTCCAATCCCAAAGTTGTTATCGTCGACTTTAAAGGCGTCGTAGGTAGTCAATAGTTCTCAGCGGGTTCGATGTCAATTTTTTCCTTTTTCCTTCAGCAGGGTTTGCCATTCAAGCACAATACTGGTATGTCCCAGTGAAGGTTCGCACAGCATCGTTTGCCTTGCTGTCACATTCCTAACGAAATTTTTATATAGGTAAGCTAACACGCGATTACTGATACATAACGATTATTCCAAGCCCGTGCCCAGCGCAAAACCTTGTAGATGAAGTCAAGCATACGAAGTTGGTCTGTGCGACATGCGGTCAGTCCTTTTTTAGTCCTGATACCTTGACCTAATGATTCAATCATCAGACCACTCAACATCAGACAAATCTTCTACAGCATTTCATGCTATCTTAGAAACAAGGGTAAGCTACTTTGATATATCCTTGTGGTTGTGTGCTAACCCCTTTGCTCAAAGTCTATCCCGCTGCAGACCAGCGTAAAGAATGATATCACATTACCGTTGTCATTGGTGCGACTTGGAATCAAGCTCGATCCCTTCCTGACGGTGATTTTTATTTATGGCCAGATTATGTACACATTCAGTCGGTGCTTTCATTTGCGTATTTACCTGCAATTTATGGTCATTTGAAGGTTACAGCCGCTGTGAATTATCATGGGGAGGACTGCGTGCAAGACCGACCACCGAACAGAGGGTTCACGGTTGAGCATATGCCAATACTGCTCGTGTTCGTTGTTACATCCCTTTCGTACCCCATGAATCAAATGCAGGAAATGGACCGGGTTTTTGTAAATGAAATTATTTTCGTGACATGGGGGCACGAATTCTCTCTAAAATTGGAGAGCAACTCCAAAACTATGATCGAAAACACTGAATTTGGAGGACGTGGAGAAGGAGGAGAAGGTAATCCAGCTATATGTTTTTTTCTGTTGCACCAACTGATCTCAAAATTTTTTCATTCTATTCTATAGATGTACAGCTAGCTCCCGCTCCAATTAGTTCGTTTCCCGGGTCAAAATTACTCAATGTATGCTGTTCCCTCCCTGTTGCATGCCTGGAGCTTCTTTTTGTATGTAACTTCTACCCTCGACCATCTATCCTCACTGATGTTCAATCAGATAGGTCATATTTTTCCTGACACTTCACATTTTCGACTTCACAACCAATCACTCTCACACTCACAACCATCTCGAGATACCTGACTCAGACCCCTTGATTGACTCCACTACTGTGAGTGACTCAGTGTCGCACAAAGTCAACATCACATCTTCTGCCACTGCGAGATCTACTACCAGTGTGAAGACGAAGTCGTCGCAGCGGAGAAAGGGTCCCAAACAAACGTCGAAGACATTTGTTACTTATGACTAGCTAGTACTCACTCCGCACTTGTTGCTCACTGTACCTTCGCGCGATGACAATAACAAGTTTCCCACTTGAAAATCTTAAAGTTGCACAGTCAGATTCAAGTACACACGAATCTACACAGTTTACATGTCATTCCCGCTCCTCATCGACATCCAGTCACTTCTCCATGTTTTCTCGCAACTCTTCTTCCTCTAGAATTTTTCGTGACACCTTGCCGAGAGCACGAATCCAACACCCATAAAAGAAAAGTACCTGCGCAAATGATTAACGACCTGACGGGTAGTGGCCAGTTCTGTCTTAGCTGTGGAATAGGCACCATCGCCACATCTACATATCCGAATAGCGTCGAGCACCATTTATGCGTGCATCTTAGGAGGTGAGAGGAGTCGTGAGGGCAGGAGATACGTCTGCTCGAGGGTCAAGGATCGGGACTTCGGGCAAAATGGATGTAACTTCTGGTGCAGTAATGAGCTACAGAAAATATGATCAGCGGTGGAAGATACCAGTTAGGAAAAGAGCATACCCGTTTCTTGAGATCTACTCATTGAGGGTGAGGGGATGATGGTGAGAGCGACGAAGTCGTTGTAGGTTGTGAGACACCACCAGTCATAAACTGGTGGATGGCTAATTCGAGCCACGCAGAATGAGGCGTAAGAGCACCCGCAGAAGTAACTAACTTATAATGCAGCGCCAATTCTGCATACACCACCGATCTGGTCAATGCAAGTCAAGTACCAAGATAATCCAATTACATACCATATGCTTTAATTCCTTCGAGCAACTGTTTTCTTCCATTGTCGTGAAGTTGCTGCAGAGTTGGAGCAATAAGAGTGAACACGTGCTGAGATTCTGATTGGAGACGCGCCGAGTTACGGCGTGAAACACTGAGACAATTCGGACGAGAGGGAACGAGACAAGATCGAAGAGTAATGTGGTAGTAACCAGGTGCTGCGTGAGGCTGAGGTTTGGTTTGGGTCCACGCCGAATTTCGGCGTTAAGCAATAAGGCGGTTCGGACGAGAAGGAACGAGACAAGATTAAAGAGTAATGTGGTAGTAGCAAAGAGACTCGAGTTCAAGATAAACAATGGAAGGTGCGGTGGTTACAGAGTAACAGAGTAATGGCATAAGGTAAACTGAACAGTCACATGGTTCAATTCAGTAAGCAACAGTATTACTGTTGCTTATGTTACAGTATGGCGTCTCTAAGTACATGGTGTCTTTGAAGTGTCTTTGAAGTGTCTCTGAAGTGTCTCTGAAGTGTCTCTGAAGTGTCTCTTAAGTAAATGTCTTATAAGTGTCTCTGAAGTAAGTGTCTTATAAGTATCTCTGAAGTATGGCTAGCCACTACAGCACCCTCAGCTCAGTTCAACGACCAAAATTTAATCCTTCGTCATGTGATGTTCCTCCACTGCGCGATTCAGATTCCAAAGAATCCACACTTCAAATTCAAATCGTTGGTTACCTGTCCTGCAGATGTTCCGCTTGAATTGGTGCGTGTACAATCTCCTCATGTGATTTCCGTCGTGTTGATATGATCCACTCCAACAGCTCGAGACAGCTGTGTCACGGTCGCAATTGATTCATTACCTGGAGTACAATTTGACACTGATCTTATTGCTCAGCAGAAGACGTATCAAGTACTACTTCAACTCCTCCCCGAATCGCAGGCCAGCTGTTGAACATATCAAGTGGCACAAGTCTATCCTCTGATTCTGTTCAAAGTTCTCATTTATCTTCTCCCTCAATCACTGCCTGCGGTTCGACCGCGACATCGACAGCGCCATCGCATTCGGATACGGTCCCTAGTACGTCAACGGTTCTCTTCCTCTGTCAATGTCGACTGAAACTTTCCTCGCAGTGACTCTCCAAGACCTCGATCACATCAAAAACCTCGTACTTGATATCCTAGGCTGGGGCGTATCTCCCGAATACCTGGTCGATCGACTGACTTTGCCTTGCTCGCTTTACCTTTGTGTGCGTCGTGTGCTTGGGTGTCATAGGACTTCATATGGGGGTTCGTTACTGGTACGTTTCACAATTTTTACCGCTGCCATCATGCAATTACGTGTTTTACAGCGAGTTTCCAGATCGAAGGATGGATCTGCTAATGTCAATGGACACGGAAAGTCTATCTGGGACAACTTCTCCAAGCAACCTGGACAGGCACTGGCACAGCAGAACGAAACAATCCCAGACAGCATTGATGTGGAATCTCTCATGACGGGTGGCGACGACGATAAAGTATACCGCGCTTTGGGAGTTCCCAAAACCATTGGGACTGTGCATGGACTCTCGCCATCATGTTCGTTCAACGCATCTGATACAATTGTGCAGGTTGTCTCGTGCATTGAATCCTCGCCTGAAATTGTCGCAGGTGCAGGAGGTCATTATACCCATCATCCGGTTCACCCTTGAGAATAAGTTAATCGGTACGTCAGCTCTTTTTCTTTGAAGGGCCACGCTGATCATAGCATTTGTAGATTTGTTTGACAACATGTATGACCTCATAGACGCCCTTACCTTCCGTCTTCACGCAATATCACCGAACGTGTGGCTAGTAGTCGAGTTGACTTACAACTAACGTCGACAATTGCCCTTTTATGGCAATTGACGTCTCCTGCAGACAATATTTCCAGTTCTTCGACCCCATTCTGGCTCAGGCCCAGGAAGAGAACTCGCCGTGCACGAGGTATGCTCTCTATTGCCATTTTCAACTTGCTATTCATTCTGCGCCCAGGGTCTTCAACGTAACTAGCGTCTGCTCAGGCTGCTGTCATTGCGCAATCACCGCCTTCAATACGACAAACTGGGAACTTAATTGACGCAGATATCGAGCTTTGCTCAATACAAGTGCAAGCTCTCAGCCTCCTGTCACTGGTTGAGTTGCTCACTCTCTTCGAGGACAAAGGCGTTGCTATCCAGAATGTCGCGACGTCTGACCGACATGTCAAGGTAAGTTTGCTTACGCATTTCAATTTTGTGCTGAATGTTCGATTCAGATGGAAGAGATGATTGAGCAGCTGGCCTCCCTACTGTTGTTGATCGAAGCACTCCTTACCCATCCAGATTACTCTCCACACCTGGCCGCTTCCCTAGAGCTTACTGGTCTCTTTCGCAACATGTGGTTTCTCTGCGTCCTCTTCTACTTGACATCTGGTGAGGAAAGGGGCGCGATAAGGTGGCTAATACAGGTTACTTTTACCTTTCAGTTCCTCGTGCATCGTCTCCACTGGATGAGCATGTAGATGCGGGAGCAAACGTCTGGGCAGACAACGTCTCCACTTCACCTGCACCTGCGCCTGCCTCTGTCCTTGCTCTGGAATTCGACCCACTTGACAATCGCCCAGCTGCAT
This sequence comes from Suillus subluteus, assembly GCA_016647755.1. NCBI lineage: Eukaryota > Fungi > Basidiomycota > Agaricomycetes > Boletales > Suillaceae > Suillus > Suillus subluteus. The sequence goes on along the minus strand of JABBWI010000091.1, from coordinate 61,444 downwards.
CCAAAGCTGCGGAAATCAATTCTCGTCCTCGGGGTGCATCTGTCTCCTCTGCGCATGCCTTTGGACCAGGCACAAGTCGCGGCTAGTCTTGTGGTGAGTTTTACGCTGTTCTTTACTTGCTTTGTGCTGAGGCGTGTCGACACAGATTCTGGAAGCAGATTAATATATGTGCATGCTTCTAGAGCGAGGGAGGAACTGCGACTTAGGTTTCTCACAGCCATTCATTGGTCTTCTCGATCCCACGTCACACACCTCCCAAACCATCTTCCAAATGTGTCCTTTCTTGTTCGCAGATAGTGCGTAGCCATGCTCTTGACTTCCTCTGATACGCGTCTGACATGAGAAGCACAGTCTGCTGTTTCTTCGCGTTATTACAAGCAGAAGTCTGAGATCCATCCTGTTGCTATTCACTCGTCATTCCGTGGACTGGTACAACAGTCTCATTTCAGGGACAAGGTGTGTTTCCAATCTATCGTTTCGTTGTTGGGGTGCTGATCAGGTTGCACTCAAGTTTGCCATCCACCTCTGTGCTAACTCGACGCTTATTCAGATCGTGGGCCGGCTCCACGACAATATCTTCTCAGACCCCAATTCGCCGACCGGTTTGAACAGGGGTTTGGACCCTTCATTCACGTCTATATCGCGAGTAAATTGGTATTGCAGGGTATCAACTTCCTTCAGGTTACCTAGAACACGATCATCATCTTACAAACTATTTTGAGGAATGGACCAGGCGCTTTAATGAGGAATCTGACCCTGGAGGTATGATCTCATTCCAGAAGTGATGATCAAATGCGTGCTCATTCCTTGTGCATTGCCTTAGATCCTGGAAGTGTATTCCGCTGTACTCTGTTACCCTTGTAAAATTTGTGTTTCAATCTTTGGTGTGATTAGCTGATGTGCCTCCTCTAGCTTGGTCAGCTATTCACGTCTTGTCATGTGCTCTTTTGGATTCCAACACGCCTTCAACGAGGCATGGAGGCGAGTGACAATGTCTTGCTTGACAAGGTCATTACTATTGTGGTCCCGTATCCAAAGCATCCTAATGAGCTTTATACAGTGCTTCGCCTCCGCAAAGCTGATCATTGGGCAAATGATTGAAGTACCGACACCTAGTGGTCTCATGTGCGCTGCACCTGATGGTAAGATACTGTCCTAACCGGGGATTCTCTTGGTCTCATCATCCTTCAAGGCCACTTTGTCTTTGCATCTTTTGCCTCTGCATTCATGCTCAAGGTAAAAGCTTACATATTCAGTGTGGTGCTGTTCTCACCTCATTAATTAGCTTCTGCGTCCGGAGTTTGCTCAACTGTTGTCACGTCAGATGGAGGATGAGATCTTCGAACTCATTGGCCGCCTGATCACGACGCTTCAAGATGTTGCCATCATCTTCACAGCCAATTGGTGCTATCTCCACCTCGTCCACCACACCACCAGCCATCACTACTCCCAAAACTACAGCACGTTGCCAAGACCTTGTACATCTTTCGATTCCATATCCCAAGACTAATACCCTTGGCCTCGCAACAAGCACCATGCTGAGATTTCCTCTCGACATTGCAGGACTCTGACGGCCACTCCACGTCGCACAGCCGCAACTAGTGCGTTATACCACTTCTATCCCCGACGGCGCGTTTGTCATCTTAGTTTTTGGTAGAGAGCCGAGACACAACTGCTCTGTGCGTTAGCTCACGATCGTATGATTTCCCTTGCGCTAACCTGTTTCACATCCTGAGCTTGAAGCTCCATCGACTTTCGAACTCCGGTACCTTGAGCTCGTCTGCTGACTGGGCGGCAGATGAGTAAGTTACCAATGGCATCCGCATCGCTTCTTCTGAAACGCATTTACAGGGAGCTCTTACTTATTGAGGGAATATCTCAGGAAGGCCTTGGAAACTGGAGATGATCGCAGAACATATGGGTACTCGCACAAAAGAATATGTCGAAGAACACTACAACAGCGTATATATTGATTCCCGCGATTGGCCACTTCCTGTATGTCTATACGATTCAAGTTGTTCCATTCACTGAGTGAATCATATCACAGCAGATGGATGTCGAATTTAACATCGACCCAGTTGAATTCCAGGCTCACAAGCGCAGATGAATGTCAACCATGACCACTTCCCTACCTCCACCACCCAAGGTATCCCCAACCTCCGCTCCTGGGGCACACGAAATTGGCACCTTCCTCCCTGGCATGCTCGAGTTTGAACGCGAGCTCGATAATGAAGCGGAGGATCTTGTGAAGGATCTAGAATTCGGAATTTGCCATGCATGAGGCAGTGATCAGATTATGAAGCACAAGTGTGTTATTTCTTCAATTACTCTGTTTCCGTCGTTACTAACCCTATTGCAGGAGATTCAGAAGGTTGCAAAAGCCACGAGAGAGAATCAACTCCGAAACTTGGGACCCCTGCAGGAACGGGTCCTCCGATCCGCAGACCATGTTCGTTCATTATGGGCTTGTGCTGTATGTCTAGTGGCCTTCATTGACTATGCACACCCTTACTTTACTCTGTACAGGACATAAGCCACATCAATCTGCAAATGGAAAATGTTTTCCACACGCTGGCTTGATCGGACGCGCGTCGACAAGCGCATAACGCTCATTTTTTCACTTCTCTCCTTCGTGTAAATTATGTTTTGGTGTGTTCCGAGTATGGTATGTTCACTCTGACAACTGAATATTTTCATATGATAAAGCTCATCGTATTTGCAGATCGCGGTGTCAACACATTCTCTCCAGAAGGTTGTCTGTTCTAAGGCATCCCGTCACATCAAACCCTGCGAAAAAGCGTGACTGCCGACTTCTGTGGGGTGCCGATTGCAGTGGAAGGCATAGTATTCTATTACGTAGCGAGGCCTCACCTATCACATATGATCAAATCGTTGCATTTTTGTGACAAAAGTGCCAGAATATCAATGGCCTTGAAGTCAATTATGTAAAACTTAAAACCAGGGAAAGTTGGCTCGAGCACATCCTGGTTTCGGAATTAGAATATTAGCATCCTACAGGTCCCAATGAGTCTCCATCTGGGTCCATACTGCCCATAAGGAGCAAGAAGTACGATGATTGACGCACGCAGCTTCTCCCAAGCACATGAGCCACCCTACATCGTGCCCCAACCCTAGTCAATGAAATGGCCTTCAAAAGCAAAAGCGTCAAGCGTTTCAGCGTTCGCAATTTCCTCGCAACGATCCTGCACGCATTCATGTCATCCCCAACCGACCTCCCTGGGGTGTTCACCCAGGGTGATACTCGGACCCCAGTAGGAGATTGGCACTCAGTACTAATGACCAGTGAGCTTTCCTCGCAATGCGATCTCGAACGCATGGTCTTCTGCAAGTGCACCAAAGACGTGCAACACGAATTCATTCTCCTCCATTTCCGTCATCCGGTGCAATGTCACGCCGTTGCCGTCCTGGTGCTTGATCGCACATCGCGTGTGGAGTGCACGGAGAACAATGGTGGCTCGTTTAGATCGGTTGGACAGGCTTCTGTACTGTCCCCCTCAGTTTCTCAGGTCCCTGCTCACGATACTATCTCGACAACCTTCAACAGTCCCTCTGCCCTTGAATCATACCTGACTCAACGATATCGGTCATACAGATTTCTATCAAACCTCGACTTTCCCGCTTCTGCTCGTCCTTCGGCGATGCAGGTATCTGTGCTGTTGTGCGTGCTCAGCAAACATTCCCCGACTTACCGGTTGTGGCAGTACCAGTGTTACTGGTATGCACACACTGTTTGGGAGACCCTCAAGACGCTTTTTGATGGGTGCCAGGAGACCACCCTGATTGATGGGCGCTCTCAGTTTTGGGGGCAGGACGTTCCAAAGGCAGAGAGTGTTGGGGAGGTGTGTAAGCAGTATCGCGTGGAGTGGGCGCTGTTTGAGAATGTGGTGGAGGAGAGGAGGAAGAGGAAGGAGGAGGAGGAGCGCTGGGTGAGTTGTTTTTTTGGGATTGGTTGGGTTGCTTACCTATTTGTTTTTTTACAGTTGAGGATGGAAGGAGGGGCTCAACGTCAACCAGAGATTGACAAAGAGAGGAGGAAACGAGAGGAAGCAGAGAGGAGAGTAGAGGAGGAGAGGAAGCAACGAGAGGAAGCGGAGAGGAGAGTAGAGGAAGCAGAGAGGGAGCATGAGGCTGAAATGAACCGAATGCGAGAAAGAGTGGCCGAGCTCGAGCGCCGCGCAGTGTGATACTAGTCTAACAATTGCTACCATTTCCTTGTCGTCAACATTCTCCTCACTTATAGATCCTTAGAACGCCACCTCTGTCTAGCAACATTCCCACTGCATTGACTTATGATACCCTTCGTTGTGCACACAATTGTATATAGCTCAAAATCAATATATTTTGTTTTGATAACAACTACATGGCACTCAGAGACACAGACGGCAATAAGAGACAGACGGCAATAACAAATGTATGGTAGCGAGAGACGAGGCGAGAGCATATAGCGAGGGAGGTGACGAGAGAGGGAAACACGCAGAACAAAGTGCAGCTTGGTGAAGCTAGCGCGGCGAGTCGAAAGAGATGATGACCTAGGATGAAAGGACGTACAGTAAACACGACAGAAAAAGACTACGAACCATTCAAAAGCAAGCCTTCCATTCAAATATAGACCTGTTCTCCCCACCCTCCTCTCTTGGCCCACTCCCGCTGTTAATGTTCAGAGCGAGTAGGTCCGTCTCGAGTTTCTCACAAAAAGCGTGTTGCTTGGCGAGTTTTGCATGTGTGTCTGCGAGTTCATCCTGTATGAAGTCTCAGCGTCTGGTGTTCACTTCGATGATCTTGAAAATAGCTACTTACAGTTAACCAATAAAATCGTCGACGAGGCCTTCATACGTGAGTTGGTTCAGAAGGAGTGTGATCATATCAACGGCGCGAGCCATAATGATGAGCGAGTCAAACGTGCAGAGGTGTTTGACGAGGGAGAAGGTTGATCAGGTAGCGATTTCGTAGGTAGGGTTGCCAGCCGCTGTATAGAATGAATTAATGTGAAGATATGCAGGAGTATGGAGGCGCTTACTGAAGCATGGTCTCCCATTCCTATCTACTTGAGTCTTGTGCAGTTGTCACATCTGTAGGAGTCGGAGTCATCATCTCGCCTCAGTGCTTCTCTCCCTGATAGGAGAACTCGGTTGAGGCCGCACGAATGGAGGGAAAAGAAAAAGAAACTCTAAGTCAGCGAAGTGCACAGAGTGAACAGTTCGTCGAGGTAGAGAAGCAAGTCTTAGGCGTGAACGTCACGCTTGCAATTGCTGTTCACACAAAGACTTAGCTTTATTTCCCCTTGTGTCTCACTACAGTCGACTCCCTCCTAACGCATACCAGGTATAACCCATACTCCCTCATAGGACATACATTTTTGGATTTCCCAAGTCATTTTGCAGGGCTTTTGCTCTCTTGAATATCCCATACTCCCTAATAAGCCATACCTCTGGGGCTATCCCAAGAGGTATGCGTTAGGAGGGTGTCAACTGTACTCGATAGAGCAAGGTGTGATCACGATTGGTGATGTCACATGTTCGTTACTAATTAGTAACATTAACAAGAGGCCTCACCGGCACCCGCGACCCGCCAGTGACACTTTGTTGATGTAATAGAGACAATGCCGGCCATTCAAATATTCACTGCCCTCAGGGATAAATCCAGCTTCAAAGCAGACATTATTGACAACGATCCTGCCGCCCCATGTCTAATATTAACAATATTGCTCTCCGAAAAAGGAAAAATGCAGACGGCCAAGCCGCCTTCCGCCAGAGGTGAGCCATATGTCTCAAACCCCTGCCTTAACCATGCTTAAACATTATATCTTTGAGGCGAGCAAACTACATAGCGACTCTGGAAGAGACAGGTTAGGTGATTCTCTAGTTTATTCTACCTTCATCACTCATTTTCGTCATATGCGACAGTCACTGGTCTCGAGTCTCTGATCCTCCAGCTTCAGGATTCATGTCATGAAGCGCGATCGGAAGCTGGAGATCTACGACAAGAGAGCGCACGCCTTATACATGAATTGCATGAACGCGAGAAATTCTGGGGACTCCTTTGGCTGGCGAGGAAGACAGGGCAGGCTCCGGAATCTGACGATTTACCCCCGCTCCCTTCATCTTTTGCTTTTCATCCTCGTCCTCAACAAGCAACCATCAACCATCGTACACCCTTGTCTCATGGCCATAATAGTGATGATAGCATCAGGTATCAGACCAGCGACGAGACGTTTAATTCACTGCGCAGCAGCTCGTATATCAGCGGACCAGGTCACTCATACGCGACTCAGTCTCCTGCGCTTTCTTACACCGGCATGGAGACCGGTCAGATAACCTCCGGTGGAGCTGGGCATGATATGAACGCCCGAGTATCAAAATATGGTTCTAATCTATATCTGATGCAACCTATCAACCGGGACGGGCCATGGACTCACAACGTGGTACAGACTGCATCTGCTAATGGCGAGTCAATACTTCTGCTACAATCTTACGCCTTCTGATAGAGTTTGTAGGCTCACTTACCTTGAGATCGACTGATGTATATGCCAACCGCCATTTTGAAGAGCGTCGCGCGAATTCCGGCCGAAGCCTACTACCCTCCGTTCCTCAGTTCTCTGGAAGTGAGAACAGCTCGCATCATGAGTGGGGCATTAGTGAAGGTAAATCCACCCCCTATTCAACACTCCGACCTCGTAGAGGGCGTTCTCGGGAGTCAAGGTCACCTTCCCCTGGTGGCTCTCCAATCTCGAGCACGTTGGTGATCATCAAGTCTCACGCCTTTGGAGCATACCGTCGAACTTGTACCAGGACCAAAAAAACTTCTGAAGGGGCACCTAATGTTGCTATGGAAGTTCTCAAGGCCAGGGGCATCGGGATGGGTGTAGTGGCTGGCTCGAAGCGTCCCCACCTTCACCACGATGATTCCAACATGTAAACATGATGCAGATATATATGTGTTTACAACGATTACCAGTTCACTCATTTAATCTCTAGGGATTGTGTCATGCTTCCTGTCACCAATGGACAATGTAACCACCATTATTTGATTTGTACATCGATTTAAGATCCCAGTTACTTAACTGTATTGCACTTACTCCATAAAGATCTGCTCCAAAGTGTCACATGTAATAGATTATGTACCTTCATTGCACAATACATTTATCATTAAAACATTCTATCTGATGACAGGCCATTCTTTGAGAGTCTGGCCTGGAGCTCTGACATAAGACTAATATTCTAAGGCGGGGAGTGGGACCCGTCCTCACGAAGGCGCGCCCAACAAGGGATGTCTAGGGGAAGTGCTAAATGAACGTAAAACCCGGCGTACCCCTACAATGTAAATTCTATACTGCGTTAGTATTTTTACCCCTTCAATTCGTGCTTCAGGTTAGAGATTCAACCCAACATTGCCATAGTTCAAATGTTCCTATGTGATTGCCGGCCGGCAGCAGTTGCGTTAGCCGTTCAAGTTGTCGAACGCGCCATGGGCGACGAATCACAACATAACTTGGGCAAAACTTGGGGGCAATATTTCAAAGCCTTATTAAAGCTCGAGTCAAGACAATTTTGTGATGCTGATGTCGTCTGCGTGCGTAAGATTCTGAAACAGAAAACATGAATGACCAAGTGTACAGTGTACGGTAGTGAAAGCAAGATCATGAACACAGTAGTACTGTATGAAACCAAAGAACAATCAATAATGGAAGAGGAATTTCCGACCCTTGACGACGTTATATAACTGAATTCCTACGGACGAAAGAGTTACATTGCTAGCTGTGGTTCAGCTGTATACCCTCCAAAGCTTGGGTGGATGCCTGGTATTCCGTGATTGTAAACTTCTGCGACGCCATTCAAGTGTGGTCCTTCTGGCCAGGAGAACCTTTGAAGACGATCAGTCACGTCGCAGAGAAGAATAGACACGGAACATACCCTGGCTTCATCATGTTACTCCACCAGGCATCGTTGAGTGCATGCATAGCTGCCAATGTCCCGCTCTCCGATAGCACATCTGCCATTCCAACATCCATATCGCTATCTAAAACTCGCATGGTTCGACTGAGCGCGAGAGTAAGTAGCTTCGGAATATATCATGGGAGTCGCGGAAGGAGGTGTGGCTGCCTGCGATGAAGAGCTCGAAGTGCCTCGGTTGAGAGTCATCTGCATAGAATCATTGTCGCGTCCTTGCTGCGATATGCCTGGCGCTAGTCCACCAAAGTATCTCGTCCCTGACGATGACGAGGGTTGCGAAGCGAAGCTACGAGGTTCAGGCTGTCGAGAAACTTGGCCTTGAGGTGGAACGTGTTGAAGACGCCCACCAACAGAGCCTCCACCTTTCCTATGTCTCGTAAGAAGGCTGGCGATGAACCGAGCATATAGGTGTGCTGTGTGACGTTCGTCAATTGCAACATCTTGAAGCGTCGTGATCAGGCAGCCAATGAGTTCGTAGATCTCGTCCTCCATCTGACGGGTCAACAGCTGAGCAAACTCGGGACGCAGAAGCTGAGTAATGAGGTGAGAACGGCGCCACATTGGATATGTAAGCTTCTACCTTGAGCATGAATGCAGAGGCGAAAGACGCAAAGACGAAGTGACCTTGGAATATAATGAGACCAAGAGCGTTACTGATCAGAATAGTATGTTACCATCAGGGGCAGCGCGCATGAGACCACTAGGTGCCAGCACTTCGATCATTTGCTTAATGATCACCTTTGCGGAGTCAAAACACTGTATAAAGTTCAGTAAGATAGCTTGGGATACGGAGCTACACAAGTACTGACCTTGTCAAGAAAGACGTTGTCACTCGCCTCCATGCCTAGTTGGAAAGCGTGTTGAAATCCGAAAGAGTACATGACAAGACGTGAATAGCTGACCAAGCTAGAAGCACATCAGCTGGTCTCGCACACGATTGAAACACAGAACTTACAAGGGCAGCAGAGTGCATCGGAATACACTTCCGAGATCTAAGGCACAGGAATGAGCACGTGTTTGACCATTGCTTCTGGGATGAAATCATACCTCCAGGGTCAGATTCCTCATTAATGTGTCTGGTCCATTCCTCAAAATAGTTTGTAAGATGACGATCGTGTTCTAACGTAACCTGAAGGAAGTTGATACCCTGCAAGGCCGGTTTAGTCACGAAGTCGACGCCAATGAAGGGCGCAAACCTTGTTCAAACTGGTTGGAGAGCTGGGGTCTGAGAAAATGTCGTCATGGAACCGGCCCACGATGCGAAGAAGCGTTGAATAAACGCATAGGTGGATATCAAACTTCAGTACAACTGATCAGCACCCGAGACGAGAAGATATATTGGAACACACCTTATCTCTGAAACGAGATTGTTTGTACCAGTCTGCGGAATGACGAGTGATATAGTCCTCCTTAATCGTCGAGGGCTTGCCAAACTGCGTAGCAGTTGATCTATCAATATTAAAATATATGATCCACACGCGAGTGCGATTCAACATATCTTGCTCCTGGCGCTCCGTCTGGGGCTGTGTTGTAGAGACCTGATGCAAATTGAAGTCTGTAGCAATCCTAGAGTGACAACGATAAGCTCTAGAAATGAAAGGAAGGGTATATCGCATACCGCGCCGCAAGTCCTGTGTACAACCAGCTTCTGTCTTCCTCCCACCTGCGAGCTGGGAGAGCATAAATACATAAATGCTCATGAGAATGTAAGCTTGACATAACTCGACGGATTTCCAGCCGTCGATGAGCGCGTTAGCCGCGGAGTGTTTTGCAAAGTGCATAGCAATAGTATAGATCTCAGACTTCTCCTTGTAGTAACGCAAAGAAATAGCACAGACTGTGCATCTCAAGTCAGGCGTTTATCAGAGGATGTCAAGAGAATAGTTACGTACTAACGGTGAACCAGAAGGGACCCCTTTGGAAGATGGATTGAGATGTATGTAACGTGGGATCGAGGAGGCCAATGAATGGCTGTAAGATAGGTAAGTTACAGCTTCTTCCTAGCTTTAGAAGCATACACTTACATTGATTTGCTTCCAGAATCTGTGTTGGCGGACACGCGTCAGCAGAAAGAAAGTAAAGAGCTGTGTGACCTTACATATCGAAAAGCTTTTCAACGTCAGTGTTATTCACGAGTCCGTGGAGAACCATCTCCGGCGTGTGCTATTCCACCAAGGTTTTGCGGATATTCAAGTTCGAGGCAGGACCTACTAGGTTATTAGAAACAGCATGTATCATTGTTCCACGACAGCATCTTACCAGGCAAAAAGTACTCCTTATTGGCCACACCCTGCAAGTAATTACGATCATTAACACAGGACCGACATCATGAGAAACAGCCATTACTCACCACATTGTCATCGTTGTCTGCCGGTTTCGAGTTACCTGCACCAGTGTTACCACCTTGGGGACCTTTGCCTTTACCCTTGTCTTTATCTTTATCTAAAGACAAGTTTGCGAGCAGCCCGATAAGCACAGCAGCATCGGGGAGTGAGTTCCTGACTTTCTCGACGTCCTCTTCTTTGACGGGACCCTCTTCAGCGTCGGGGTCGTCATCCTCGGAATCATCCACAACAACTGCAGAGGGATTGCGCAAGTTAAGAAGGAAGTTGGGGTCGGTAGGCGAGGCCATTCCTGGTTGCTTGGTACTAGCCTGCAGATGATCAAGCCAGTCAACAATGTTCATGTTGTCACTGTCAGATGGTGATGTCGCTGCTTTAAAGGATGCAACCGAAAGCGGCGTCGCAAGGTAAGGGTTGTGCAACTGCTCGACAAGGAACGTCATGAACGAATATGTCGAAGCATCATGGCGAACGACCCACCTGCTTCAACAGAGACTCTATGATCTGATCCTTGTGACGGATCTGAGCCAAGAGGTACTCTCGTTTGCTAACGCGGGGAGGGTTATATGAGTATTGTGACATCGTGGGCGACATAGTACCAGAAGATGATAAAGACGACAAAGACAAAGAGGAATCAATAGATGAAGATCGCGAACGGGAACGGCGGACTGGTGGGGGTAGTAGGCCTCACCAGGGCAAACTCCAGGATCAGTGACCAATTGATCAGACTTAAGGTTCATACTGCTGGAGTCTTGGACCGAGACTATGATTTGGGTTGTTGCGAGCAACGACCTTGGAGCAAACTATGAGAAAAAGCGCACGACCAAACATACATTGGCATATCTAACTTCTCTAAACTTCCCCGACCGTCTTGATAACGTTACCTCGAGCCACAATGTGTTCATTGCGCCTCCAGAAATCTGCCAGGATCTCTGCCAGCTTTGTCGGATTGTCCTAATTTCACATCAGCATAGATGAGTAAGCATCTATCGCAAGCAACCGACGAACCTCATGCACAAGATGTCCCACACCCGAACCAGCCATGACTTCGAGCCAGAATTTGCCCTGCATTTGACCGACCATAAGTGTCGTATCAAGGCGCACTGCACCTGCTAATACTAAAAGTTGTGCAGAACGGAGCCCGAGGAATAAAGATGAGAGCGACGGAAACCAGCGTGAAAGAAAAATCAGTATGCAAATCAAAGGAGCAAGTATAGGCTTACTATCCCAGTATGGTGCCGTCGACCGGAGTGGTGTACGCCACTTGCATTTGAATCCAATATTTGCACGCGTGCTGGGCGTAAGAGGAGAATCTGCAGGAACAATGATAGATGGGATTGAAACACGAGCAGAAATGGGGTTATGGATAAGGCCCGTATTGACGCTGTATGAGCAAGTATGAAGATAGCATTTACTAAAGGTGGTACGAAACACGAACTGCCACTCGATTGATTCCTCAATGCTATCGAAACCCTCGGGTCGAGAGTTGAGAATCGCGTGCATGTGAGGCAGCGCTTCTACTGCTGTGCCTATTGGTAATGGGTCAAACTCGTGCAAATGACAGAACTTGATGTAGCAATAGGTACCTTCTACTACATCCAAAACGGCCACTCCTGCGATATTGAATTTTCGTTGTTGGAGTATGGGACAAGCGCGAACGCAGACAGATCCTCCCATGCTGTGCCCAACAAGCTACTCAGGGTGTCATCAATCAGATATGCGTGAAAGAGAGAATAAAGCTCACCATTAAATTTGGAGCTGCTGCCATATCTGGGTAAATCGTCTGTAGCAGAGCACAGAAATCCTCAACAAGGACATTGATCGATAAGTCTTCATCAGACTGTGATGATGTTGTCTTTCCTGGAACACGATGAGTACTCCACGTTCCCCTGAAGCGAATGCATACCATGTCTTCTGGCATCAAAGGCCAGGACACCGACGTTGTCCCTCATGACCTCACTTATCTCTTTAGGTAGACATGCAAAGCTTGTACCAGCATATCCCGCACCGTGGTGGAATACAATAACACCCCCGCCGTCGTACTTTGGAGGAGTGTAATATACCCGAATGTCGAGGGCTCGGGTAGGGAGCGATATCTCCAATGCCTGAGAAAAGTATGAAGCAGGACTTAATGGTTTGAATTCAGGATTTGGTGACTTTGGCTTTCGGGTAGACGTGCTTGGCCGTGGTCTATACAACAATGAGTAAGAAAGGATTGGATTCTGGATGGAAGGTAACGTACAATGGAGGTGGCCCCATGCCAGTCAAAAGTTCGCCGATTCCATCAGGAATCTCAGATTGTTCATCATCATCGTTTGGTGGTAGCTGGGGTAAATTTGTTAAAAGGGCGACAGCGGCAATCGCTGAATGTGAAATATTTGAGATGAGTTACACGGGAACCGAATTAAACGCACCAGAGGCGGCATGAAGCGGAAAGCATTCAAAGGTTGGAATACACTGGAAACCCAGAATAGTACCTGCTCCCACAAGCGCCATACCCTGTCAAAACCATCAGTAGAGAAGCAGTACTAGTATGTAGGAGAATCAAACCAACAATATCTGGAGCTATCCAATGCGTATGGGCTTCAGAGGTCCAGCCTACGATCAAGCACCCAATTGGAAGTAGCAGAGATCCGGGAACCATAGCAGCTGATGGTGAATTGAGCAAGCACTCAAGAAAGGGGGCACTAGTAGAACAGTACAACGAACGCAATCTGAACTCCGGCTTCCCAACTCCACCATTTTTACTCTAAATGAATGTAAAACCCAGCATACCCCTACGATGTAAATTCTATACGGCGTTAGGTTGATCATGGGAAGGTCTGCAAATTCTACTAGACGGGGAGTTGTCAGACAAATGAAATTATAGAGGGATGATGTACGATCGGGGCGACCTTGCGGACGCAATGCGAGGGCTTCGCGGAAGAGGGAAGTGGTAGTATTAATGTCTTGAAGATAGTTTTGAATATAGTCTTCAAGGCGCGCATGCGCAAGGTTGGTGAGAGTTGCTGGATGATCAGGATGGCCGACCGTACACTGGTAAAGAACCAACTGAAAATGCTGCACAGCATCGTTCAGATGAAAGACCGTCATGCTCGTCATGTATTTGGCAAATCGTGCGTGACCCGCATCTGTGTCGCAAGCCATCTCACAGTCTACGAGGGATTGCATTCGATGTTTCGTCAGAAAAAGCAAAAGCAGAAGCCAGCATCACTCACATCAGAAAGTGCGTCGTCCTGATCGTCACAGGCATGTACAACGGCAACCTTCAGCGTAAGGGAAGGGTGGACATCACAAACAGGTTGGAAGGATAGATCTATGAGATATTAGTAGATGTGCATGAATGAGAAGTATGTTACTCGCCGAATGGCTCATCACAATGATTGAATGAGTGGTTGGGAGGTAGGGACAATGTAGCAGGGAACTACAAGGAGACCGTTGAGTCAAGTGCGAAGGAAACAAAAGAAGAATGTACATCCAAGGGATCACGAATGTCAGTATTCCGGAGAGGGGCTGTTCGCTGTTCGTGTATTGTAGGTGAAAGTTGTATTAGTGGCTGAGGGGCGAAAGATCTTACAGGTGGGATTGCCGGTGATACGAAAGGAAGCAGCCTAATAGCACAACCTGACTCAGTACATTATTATCCCTGAGGGTCTGGTTGATGATAGAGTAACTTACTTCAGATTGTATTTTTAATTTCTTCCAGGGTCTTCAGGAGCTGAGCAACACTTGCTGCGGAAGAAATAAGATCGTAGAACATTGCTGTTCGCGCTAACTTCATAGAGGGATTAAGATTGGAAGAAGAAGCAGGAGCAATGTCAGTGCTGTCCTGAGCTCGAGAGTGGGTCGCAGACTCGGGATCTGAATCAGGTGCTGTATCTGTGGTCGACACTGTACATGCAGGAGTTGCCATGCCACACTTTGAATACTTGTAATTAATAGGGGAGCTCAGAGTAGGTCGTTGTTACTTTTGCTCTTGCTGTTGCCGCATGTCAAGGGTTAGCAGATGTTATATAAGCTGTTATATAAGCAAAAGCAAATCAGCCACGAGTGATTGTGTGTCATACATGTCAAAATGAATATTTACGTCAGTAACAGTCACTGCTCAGTGTCTGCGGTGTACACGTTCTTTCCGTCATTCGCACTCGCCTAGTTCGTATAACTCGGTTTTATGGGCTATCTTCGCAGCTTTGGCTCTGCTGCAGTATCGACTTCCAGAAATCAGGGCTAAATCTCCTGTTCTCGCTGGGTGCCAAGGTTTACTCCTGCGAGACATTTTGGACCTTGTACGACGCTATTAAACCGGTAGGTTTCCAGTTCTTGATCATATTACGAGTCCGAGTCGTGTTCAGGCTAATCTACAAGGCAGGAGGATGGTAGCTTGGTCTCGGTCTTCGAGTATGGTCTAACCCATCCTCTCAACAAATCCACTATACCCCTCGCCCGCAACTCCCTCCGCAAGCTACGCACCATACGACATCCTGATGTACTTAAATTAATCGATGTTGTGGAATCCGACTCGGCCATTTGCATCATGACTGAAAGGGTTTGCCCTCTACCCCTCGTGCTATCTCAATCATCCTCCAATGTTCCACGCCAGCGAGAGGACTGGCTGATTCGGGAATTTCAGTTAGAATTGTCCATCTCGTCTACGTTAAGGCCTTGCTGACATTCTGAGTCCTGCTTTTTTCAATGATTCCGCTTCCTCCACCCATGGCAATGTTCGTCCAAATGCCGTATTTATCACCCCTTCAGGAGAGTGGAAGTTGGGAGGCTTCGAGGTGTTGAGCAATCCAAAAGATGATATTTCTGTTATATATGTGCGTCCTTTTCTCAAGTGTCTCATGTGCTTCCCAGTAACCATTCTCTTCCAGACCATGGGTGGCCTCATGCCAGATGCAATGGCATGCGCACTACCAGAAGTCAAGAAAGAGGGTTGGTCTGCCCTCAAAGAGTGAGTTTTTTAGTTTTCGACACTCACAGCATTATGCAGCCGCCTTTCTAATGTATGCACAGCCTACCAGTACCAGCTTCAGATGGATACGCTCTCGGTCTACTTCTACATGCCGTCTTCAATCCCACCCACCCACCACCACCGACTGCTCAGCCTCCCCATCCACCACCTCAAGTCTCTTCTAGAGGTGCCATACCCTTGTCCGTCTTTCCGTCTTTCAAAAAGCTCCTTAACCCGAATGCAAAATTACGAATGTCATTCAAGAACCTACTAGACATTGGTATGGCAGAGTCGGATGGAGAAGGACACGGAGTTGTCGTACACAACCGGCTTGTCAAGGTCTGCGATGGACTGGACGGATTCACCCTGAGTAGTGAATCTGACAAGGCGTCATTACTGCAGTACGTTCTAATTTTCAAATACCCATCAACTACTCAGTGACTTGGATGAGTAGGACGCTAAAAGAGTCTGCATATTCATTTCCCCCCGGATTCGTCTCTTACCGCATCCTCCCATGCCTTGCCTCCGCACCCGGGTTTGGCAGTGCCTCAGTAGCAACCATCGTCCCTCTCGTCCTCCAATTCGGAAAGAACATCGCACCCGACGACTATGGCTCAGTCGTTGTGGCACCCCCGGTTAAACTCTTGGCGAGTGCCGACTGTGGCACACGTATCGCGTTTCTCGACAATCTCCCCGACTTTGCCGAGAAACTGGATGAGAAAATAGTCGTTGATAAGATTTGGCCAAACCTGGTATGTTTCATGTTTCATCTATTCTGGCAGGGCAACTCATTCAATCCTCATCCATGCAGCAAACTGGTTTCACTGACACAGTCTCTGTCATTCGAGAAGCTACTGTTTGCGCTATCGTCCTACTTTCTCCCAAGGTGTGTTGACTTTTAGGTGTACACAATGTTGCTAATAATGATTTGTACAGCTGTCCGATCGTATACTCAGCAACGAACTCCTCCGCCACCTCGCCCGCCTCCAATCAGACCCAGAAGCCTCCATCCGTACTAACATCAGTGAACTGGTGAGGAAATTAGAAGGACATATATAACAATATATAGTACATAATCACAAGCATCAGCATAATCCTGCTGTCGATCGTCACATTCTAATGTTTGACCTTGTAGAGGAAAGAACAGTTCCCGATGTTCGTATCCAAGTACGTGGTCTGGAAAAGGCTTGCATGTTGCTCGAACTCACACTTGAAGGGAACGTGGAGTAATAGTCAACGATCAGGCTAGAAGAATCACTTCCGCCACGTCGGAAGTAAAATTCATGATTTCGAAGTGAAGAATGTAAGACAGCATCGTTCAAAGAACGACTGTGTGCCCGCCGAGTGAACAAGAATAAACATATGTACTGCTGTGAGTTTTGATGCTATCTACTTGAAAGTCTTGATGTCCGACAACCGTAGGTCATTCTCCCACATCATTATCAAAGACAACATCGTTCAAAGAACGACTATGTGAAGCAATAGTCAACAATCAGGCTAGAAGAATCACTTCCGCCATGTCAAAAGTAAAATTCACAATTTCTAAGTGAAGAATGTAAAACAGCATCATTCAAAGAGAAACTGTGTGCCTGCTGAGTGAACGAGAATAAATACACGTACTGTTGTGAGTTTTGATGCCATCTGCCTGAAATTCTTAATGTTCGTCAACTATATATCAATTGGGAATCCGTGCGAAAATGCCTTACCCATGCACATCAGCCAAGGATGTGTTTACCAGGTGAACCAGAGATTTTTTGTGTCATGCTTCGAGTATGCACGCGGCCTTCTATGTTTATCTAATGAATGGCAACTGTATTCCGCTTTGAATGCTGCGAGCATATTGTATAACTGTTTTTCAATAGCGTTGATCTGCCAAACTGTAGCTTGATTGATGCTGTCAGCGCGACGTCGAAACAATACAAAAATCACCATTGTTGCCCCGCATTTCCTCGCCTGAACTTATCAACAACCCAGAGAGAGATCACCATCATCGCTCCGCATTTCCTTGCCTGAACTTACTAACAATCCAGAAGCCGGATACAACTTATTCAAACAGGCAGGCGGATAACCGAACTGTAGCTCGATTGATGCTGTTAGCACGACATCGGGACAATACAAAGATCACCATTATCGCCTCGCATTTCCTCGCCTGAACTTACTAACCTGTGGTTCCTGCATCCAGCCTTTTCAAACCAAGTACGTGGATGAACTATTCAAGGCGTAATTTGTGCTATCAGTAAAATGAGTAGAAACTGTAGGCATTGTCGTAGTCGCTTTGTATTTCATATATGCAGCCTGTTGAACTAAAGCGGGTGGATGCACATTTGGAGGCTTAACTGGGGCTACTAGCGAAACATAAGAGGGTGTATCATATCAGACAAGGTTTGGTCATTGAATCATCATGATATTAAAAGTAAACTGCTTGGTAAAATGACTCATTGAGGCCAATGATCGCTTAAAAATGGTGTGGTAGACTATTAATAACTAACTAAGTTGAATCGAAAGTGGCATCATCACATTGTGCCCTCTGCCTTGCGAGAGCATTCACTGACATGTTAGCCCTCGCTGCATCACTAAGCTCATTACGGTGATTTCGTCCGAAAACTTTTCTAAAAACGAGTTCAGCTAAGGGTGGTTGGCAATTTGAATGACATACCTTGTCCACCACTCAAGCAATCGGTTGACTCTGTGCTGCGCTTCTCGACCAGGAGGCTGTTCAAAGAAGTCCACGATGGTCCGCCAGAATTGGACGTAGTCAAAGTCACCATCGACCGACCGCCACAAGGTAATAGATGAAAGCGCGAATCGCACCTGCAAGTGTGGTCATCATTTATAATTAGTCACAACAAACGTTACAATACAACAAACTTACTTGACAAGTGATGTACGCAATCGAGCGAGCAGTGACTTTATCCATTTTGATAATCTGTGCAACATGTTTCTTGACTTTGAGTCCCAAGAATGCCCGGGCCCTCTTAGTGCGTCAGTTGTTCTCAATCACATCCGCGCCATCGCCATCACACTCGACGTCCTTCGCTGAGGAGGGAGATGTGAAGACAGCTTTGTAGGCCTGCAAAACAATGTAAGATCATTATCGGGCAACTCAGGTACAACGAACCTGCAGCAGAATTTTTCCCTTGAAAATACCTTCCTCTAAATTGTCAGGATTGGCCGTGTATTTTTCATACAAAAATGCCGGGAAAGAAAGGTCCGTCACAATATAGCCCTCTGATGGATCTCGAATCCCTGCCCGTATACTAGTGAAAAGTTAGAGTTGTGCTAGATGCGAAGTCCACTACATACGCTGGATTGTCCCAGTCAAGTTCAGCTGGGCATAGTAGCCTGCCACACGCGTCATTGATGAACCCACGGCAATGTTTATCGTCGGGCTCGACCGGAGGATTTGGCTTGAGTGCGAGATTAACCCAGTCTGAAATAAGAGTCTTCAGCTTCGACGTGTCATCTCCGCGAGCACCATCGCCCCCTTGCCTAAGCTAATGAAGTCTCAAAATCATAAAGTTGATCATTAGCCCAGATGGCAGCAAAACATACCATTTTCAGCATGCGTATATAGTCATCATGCTCCATGTCTGTGGCTCTCTTCAGAAACCATGGTAAGGTTCTCACCAGTATGCTATACCCTAACTGCAGCCGATCTTGGCTACATAAAGAAAGCAATGAGTGCATTTGGCATGGCAAACTGAGGGGGAAAACTTACTCCAGAGTAGTATCCTTGTTACCATCCTCATCATATCTTCGGTCATTTTCGGTGACTAGTTCCTCGATACTATCGAACAAAGCGACAATGCGCCTTAGCCCTTGTCCTTGAGCTAGATAATAATTTGTTTGCCTGTTGGATGGTGAGTAAGGTCGACTCGATGCATACAATTATGATGGGATTCCTACTTTTCCTTCATTGCGCGCCCCGACTCGAGAGCCTCTAGCTTTCCTTTGAGTTCGGCAATCTTCCGTCTCTGCCGAGCCTGGGCGAATGCTGACTCAGGTAGGGATGGTTCTGAAGGTCGGTGAAGGTTGTGGTCGTTCTGCTGGTCGTTGTTGTCCGCAAGCGATGTGCGACATTGATGAAGTGGAGCTCGGATGAGGGGGAGGAAAATTGTCTAGAATGCAGACAAGGAATAAGAAGAGATGCAAGACAGGGGAATGAGACTTAACCAGCACCCGTTTTATACCTGCTCAACAGCCGTTTAAGCAAGTCAAACGTGGACCTGCAGCTCATAGTCTGCGAGCTGCTTAAAATGGACAGGAAAGCCATACATGCCGTAGTCCTAACTCGGCTCCAACTCTCGCGTCCGATTGAACTGTGACCGTGACATAATAGTATAATCCCCCATAGGAGGGAGGGGGGTATAAAGAGAAGTGAGAAGTGAGAAACATGAGAAGTGAGATGTCAAAAGTGAGAAATGAGATGTGAAAAATGAGAAGTGAGATGTCAAAGTGAGAAGTAAAAAGTCAAATATGAGAGTTAGTATATATCCTATCCATATGTTTCCGAAGACCGCACCCCTGCAGTCGCCCCCCCCGTCCCCGTCCCCGTCCCTGCCGCCGTCCCCGTTCCCACGCCCCCATATTCGGGAACCGTCCCTGCTTCTCCGTTCCCAGGTGGGGACTCCTCCGTCCCATATCAGGAAGCCGTCCCTGCTTCTCCGTCCCATATCAGGAAACCGTCCCTGCTTCTCCGTTCTCAGGCGGGGACTCCCTCCATCCCATATTAGGAAACCGTCCCTGCTTCTCAGTTTACTCAGGCAGGGAAGCCCACAAACTCGTTCATCATATCTTCCCACCCGCCTCATTGAGCCCAGCAAACTCGTTCGTGGAATCTTCCCTACCGCAGCACCAAGCAAAACAAACTGGTTCTTCATATCTTCCCCTCCGCCTCATTGAGCCCACGAACTCCTTCGTTATATCTTCCCCCCCCCCTGCCTAATAATCTTAACCGGGCGTTCTGCAGAGGAATAACCGATGCAACTTCCTTTTATGGTAGTTGCATCGGTGCAACTTCCAAATCGGGACGGCCATTTGGTGCAACCTGCCATGAAAATAGGCTGGCGCCCGCCTATTTTTTGCACTCTTGGGTTATGGGCCTCTTGAGCCTCCCCTAGGATTGGCTAGGGTTGACTTTTTCAGTTGACTTTTTCAGTTGACTTTTTCAGTTGACTTTTTCAGTTGACTTTTTCAGTTGACTTTTTCACATAATCACATACTCACTCTGAGTCCGTGGACTGGCCGTCCAGGACGGCCGCTGTGCATTAGTGGGTTCATGGTGCATATGACCGGTGGCCGTCCTGGACGGCCACTGTGTGTGAGTGTGTGAGTGCGTATGTGATGCCATGTGAAGACATCAATGCTGCAGAGATACAGCCATGCATAGTGGCCGTCCAGGACGGCCACTGTGTGTGAGTGCATGGATGCCATGGCATGATGCAACCATATATTGATACATCACTCTATGGTGGCAGTCCAGGACGGCTACTCGCCATTGACAAGAATCACAACCATCTAGAGAGTCTATACAACGTTGAGACAGGAACGCATCTGTTAATATACGGTTGGCATCATGCCATGGCATCCATGCACTCACACACAGTGGCCGTCCTGGACGGCCACTATGCATGGCTGTATCTCTGCAGCATTGATGTCTTCACATGGCATCACATATGCACTCACACACTCACACACAGTGGCCGTCCAGGACGGCCACCCCGCAGCGATGTCTCAATATATATTTAGTTAGTTGCATCATGCCATCACCTATCCAACTGCGTGTACAAAAGTCTCATTGGTACATTATTGATATAATTATAAATGCGACAAAGACACGTGTTATGCAATATGTCATCTTAAGATAGCAGCCTTGTGATTTCGACGCACATCACATGCATGTGACACAGTGTGATGCTGTGTAGATAAGTGTTGCAATGACATCGGGGTTTGCCTTTTTTTGTTGTTTTTTTGGGAAAGCGACTTTATTATGCAACAACCGACTGAAGATAATACTTAATCTCTACAGTTGTGGACAACCAAACTCACCAACTTTCGACATTGATTTTTCCTGGTTCCGGAATTGCACGAGATACATTCAAAATAGTGTAGAAACCATGTATATACTTTGTACTTTACATTTGCACGAGCCAATTTTCTTAAAAGTGAAATATGTCCCCCAACAGGCTCAAAATTTGGCAGTGCCATGAAAAAAATCGCTAAAAATCCCGAAAAATGCGGAATCGGCAGCTTTCAGTGAGCCGAGTATGATACTGAAAAGAGTGTAGCACACTGATGAGCGCTGGCGGAGAAAAAAAAACAAGCTTTCCAGCAAATGAAACGTGAGGTGTGAGTTCTTCTCATCCAAAATGCCACGGGGACGCCCAACAAAGAAGCAAAAGAACATCTCTGGACTTCAGGGCCAATGCAGGCAACCTTCTTCCCCCTTGGAGGCTTCATCTATGATGGGTGCAAGCAACAGAGAGTCTCGTAGCCATAGTTCAGATGACTCTGGTTCGAGTTTAGATGCTAATGAAGACACTGTTAGTGTCATGTTTGACAGCCTGAAAATAAATTTTGAGCAGGAATATATGGAGGATGAAGATAGGTCAGACATTGACCAGGAACTCGAGATGGATGCCTTGGATGATGAAGACTTTGGATGTCGTCTGGTGGAGATGGTACAAAAAGAAGATGAGAGAAATCCAGATTGGATTCCAGAGCGGTTGAGAAGAAAGGCAAAAAAACGCGCCGCTGATCATAAACATGAGTATTGTGAGTGCGACAGAAACCAGAATTTTGACTTGACTGTTCCATGCAGCTCGCCCAGCAACATACATAAAAGGGCCTGATGTCATGAACAAATCAGAGCGAACACGCCAGTGCTACAGAGCCAAGTGGAAGGGACAAACCAGTTTGACTTCATTTCAATTTACGAGACAGCCTGCCACAGTCACTGGCAGGATGGCAGAAGTACAGCGGGTTCCAAGTCTATCTGCCATCATCGAGCCTTCAGGTCCTTCGCTGGCAGCTTCCACCTCAACAATTCCACGCACACGCAGTGCATCTGTCATCTCAGACTTCTCCTCAGAATCATCTCTTGATTTGGCAAGTTGCAGTTCCGACTTGAATGCTGCTGAGTTTGAAGAAAAGTCGATGGATGACAAGGAGTCAGAGGAATGGGAAGAAGAACTCGACGCAGCAATAACGGGGCACAACAAGATTCGTGACTGGAAGGTTCTCCGCGATCAGATCAAAGAAAACTTGAAAAAGCATCATAAATCATTACCTCTTTCGAGCGTGAATCAACTGATGATTCTCTCAAATTTTGCGACACTTCAACTGAAAGGTGCAACCCGTATTGGTGCCAGTGTGGAGATTGCTCGGCAATGGCATGAGGGCAGTGGCATTTGGTTTGCTCGTCGTGTGCGTGCACTTGCACATCATTACCAAATCTTTGAAGAGCTTCTACGAGAGAAGCGTGGTGGAAGCACAAATGCTCGATCATTTCTTCATGATGAAACTGTGCAAGTTTGTTGTTGAACATGGCTGTCAAACTTGCCCGCTGGCCATGTAACTCCCCATGCTCTTCAGCACGGGCTCCAGTCACAAATATTTCCAGAGCTAGGGATTATTCCAAAGCAGCCAATAAGCGAGCAGACTGCTCGTCATTGGTTGATCAAACTTGGGTGGCAGCGCACAGTCATCTGAAAAGGAGTTTACATGGATGGACATGAACAGGAAGATGTTATAAAGTATAGACAAGAGGTCTACTTGCCTGCAATGGCAAAATTTGAAAAACGGATGGTCCACTTTGAAGGTCCAGAGCTCATGCGTGTTGAGCCAACTCTTCAGCCAGGTGAACGACAAATCAAACCATATTACCATGATGAGTGCTGTTTTCATACAAATGATGAAACAAAAGATGCATGGTATGTACAGCTGGCGGTATCATACAGATTTTGAGTTGATTGTTTTTCATCAGGCTTCGTCCTGGTGAACAGCTGTTGCATAAGAAAGGACGGGGACAGCTAATCCATGTCTCTGACTTTGTCAATGAAGAGGATGGTCGACTTGTTTTGCGAGGTCCAGATGGGGAAATAATCAAAGATGCATGAAGAATTATTTACCCTGGAGCTAATGGAGATCCATGGTGGACTCACAAGAATCTCTTGGAGCAGCTCAAATTTGCCATCCAGATCCACAAGGAGGTAAATGGGCCCGATTGTCAGGCACTATTTATCTTCGACAACTCATCTGCTCATGCTTCCCTGGCTCCTGATGCTCTGCGTGCATTTGAAATGAACCGGTCAGATGGTGGCAAGCAGCGGAAACAACATGACACAGTCATTCCTCATTCAAACCCCTGATCCCACGAAATGCAGGCTTGTTCAGAAGATGACAACACCCCTTGGCGCACAAAAGGGCCTCAAATCAGTCCTCAAGGAGCGTGGATTCAACATTCAGGGTTTACGAGCTAAATGTACCCCCATATGCCCTTTCGAGAGCACCAGATGCTGCATGGCTCGACTTTTGAGCCAGCAAGATGATTTTCGGTGCCAGGTGTCAATGCTCGAACAACTCATCAAGGATGCTGGTCATGAATGTATTTTTTTACCCAAATTTCATTGTGAACTCAACCCTATTGAAATGGTAAGTGTATTCCTACATTTTCGCACTCACCTTTTGTCTTATTTTGATATCTAGTATTGGGGCTGGTGCAAATACCACTATTGTCAAATTGTGAAGTCAAACTTCGCAGCAGCAAAAAAAGCTGCTGTGGAAGTTCTCGATTCCTGTCCGGCTGAGGTTATTTGCCATTTCATCAACCACTCTTACTGTTTTATGAGTGCATACAGATTAGGACTAACTGGAAAAGCTGCAGAATGGGCAGTACAAAAGCAGAAACAGCACAGACAAGTATCACAACATGCTATGATGGCAATCGAGGCAGTGCTACCCAAGTAGAATAGGTACACAGTGTTACTCAAATCCTGAAAAATTTTGGCGGGCCAAAAATGTCATGGGAAAAACTTCGGGCTAGTGTTTTTAGACGTCTTTTTGCTCCCTGAGTTCATATCTGGCCTTGGTTTTGGCTCAAAAAATCATCTGCAGCTGCTATCAAAATTGGTGAGTTTGGTTGTCCGCAACTGTAGGTTGTCCTCAAAGCTTACAGGAAACACGGCTCGACATGTACCAGCCATGCGGCAGAGTTTGGCATCCCGTTGGACTTCGAAAATTATGCCTCCCCTTCGACCACTACCTTGTCGTCACTCTATGTGACTGCAAGCCCTACACAAGCCTTCTCAGAGGAGCCAGAGGAGTCAGATGAGCCAAAGGACCGTCGACAAGATGCAGGGCCCTGTTACTCGGGGAAGAGGTGGGAAGTCTCAATGTGCACGAAGTCCTGCTGCAGGTAGTGGCTCAGACCTGGCAAGAATTCAGATCCACTGGTTATCAGCCCCCTCCTGCACCCAGAAATTTATTGACCACCTCATCAGTCATTTGGCTGACTGCCGTGTCCTTTTCCACTTGGACTCAAAGAATTCTCACACAGATGGTGACCGTCCCTCTGGCAAAGACAAGGTCTCTATATGCGCTGTCATCGCTAAGTACATTTTCGAGGACGATGACGATTACGCAGACTATTATAAAGCTGCACCGGACAAATTTCGAGGTTCAATGAATAATCACATTAACTATAGTACCGGAAGCACTAAAGTGGCAACTACATAGAGGACTCAAATTTGATCCATTTGCACCAGGATGAATTTTCAGGCAGGAAAGGCAACAAAATAGTCAATATTTAATGTTTTCATGAATTTTCGGGTGTTGTTTCAATTTTTGGTGGCAGAGTTTCACTGCAGTGCTGTGTAGAACTAGGGAGATATGCCTTGGCCCTTGATATGTGTTTGACACTTACTATCCGACGATTTTTTCGCAAGACATGGCATTATATGGATGCCTACTGGTACAGTGTGTTTTCTGGGTTTTGATGGTGGTAACTGTGTTCTCACAAGGTAATCAGCAAAGGGGTTAATTCTCAACAAGCTGCTTTTGCTATCAAAAAGTACAAGGGCCACCATCGTGTACAACTCACATAAGATGTTTTAGATGCTGTGGATGCTCCCTGAAGGGTTAGACAGCGCCAGGATGACTTTTTGGAATTATGTTTCAATTTTTTGGGGCGAAAATTTTGATACTTGGAATTTAGTAAATCTATTCAACAAGCTTTAAACTACACTTCTTAAGGAGCTCGTTGCACTACATTACAGCTGAGACAGGCATGTTTTGATGTTGCAGTTAATGATTGCGCATCAGAGCTAGCCAAGGCGTCGAAAGAGTGCTTCTTGTACTGTAGTACGTTTTACTGGCTGTCCTCATTATGATGTGCTAATATTCGTCTCAAAGCCTTAGAAAAAAGTATTGTGAGTGCTATGACAAACTATATGCAACTGGCGCTGGCATCATGCCACAGGATGAGGATTCTGCTGAGAATCTGCACGGTACATATTTTTTTGTATTTATCATATAGTCTGACTGATTCAATTCACAGCGCAAATTTTAAAGGACTTTCCCTGGTACGACAACCTTGTGAGCATCATGGGGGGGAATCCTGCTATCTCTCTCAAGACAGTCTCATCACGCCCAGGAGTAGACCATGCCACCAATTATTTTTCTATTTCGCATACAGCGGGCACCTCGTATTCTGAGAGTATGCACTCTGGGAGCGCCCAATTCGGCACCCATCCTCAACCTGCCAGCACTCATTCCCCTACCTCTGGTGCTCAATCTTATCCTCCCGCTTCTAGCGCTCAGTCTGATTCTCCTGCTTTTGGCACTGAGTCTTATCATCCTGCTTCAGGAGCTCAGTCTTACCCTCCTCCCTCCAGTACCCAACAACATTCCCATCACTACGGGCAGCCAATACCATGTCCCTCCACCTCTTCAGCACAACTACACTACTGGTGCTGAGCGCCCTCAATATAGCTCGTGCCCCTATTCCACTATGCAACCTATGCACTCTCACAGTGCTCCCAATCCAGCTCTCAATGATGCTGACATTGGCTGTCATGATGACGAGGCCATGGACTTTTCTTTTGAGGACATACCATACCCTCCTCCCTCCATGATGCGTGATTATTGTAATGACCCTAATGTCACCATTCTCGATAGCCCACCGGATTCCAGACGCACTTTGTCAAAACGGCCACTCCCTCCCTCGTCCCCTTCACCTCCTATTACCCCCCCCGCCTCGGAGTAAATTCGCCCTACTGCCTGCATCCCAAACCTCTCACCGTGACAGCCATGCTGCTTTCGGCGACTCTGCTCCGATCCAATGCACCAGTACGGAGCCGCTCAAAGCGACCTCTCACCATTCTTCAGGGTATTCGAGATCCAAACCTGTGTCGGTGGCGTCAACGTCATTGGCACCTGCATCAATGGCCATGACTTCCCCTGCCAATTCCTCATCTGCGGGGAAATCAAGACAGGTCAAAAAACTGCGGTTGGACATCAAGAGTCAGGTTGACAGGCTCACCGACGAAATCAACAATGCACAATCAGACATGATCACCCGGGAGGAACTTCAGAACGAACACTACATGGCCAAATATAACCTTGCTCGTCAAGTGAATGAACACAAATTCATCAAGACCGAACGCACAGATGAGTACACTGAAGCTGCTGCTGCACACCAATGCAGTCTGGAGGCCAAAGACTCAGAGATACGCCTTCGTGAAGCAGAGGCAAAGATGCATGACGTGTTGGTGCATGCACATGCAGAGGAGGCGGCGACTTTGCACCTTAAGATCAAGTACGCACGTCTCACTAGTAGTAGTTCTGGGTCTTGAGTTTTATGTCACTTTCATGCTACTCTTTGTACTTCGCATATGTTACTTGTTCTCTTTGTTACTTGTACTATACACTGTGTTCTTGTATACTTGCTTGTCAATTGAGTCTGTAGCTATTCCCAGTCTTCCCTTCATTGGGCTCTTGTGTGGGGACTGTCAAATAAGAGATCCTTCAACCATTCACGGTGTGCATGACCTGGAGTCTCCTCATACAATCTATCACCCACTTGTCCATTACCATCAGGTCCTTCACCTGCTCTCCTCTTGATGGGCCCATTTAACTGAACCACCGGTTCCTTTAAGACTTCGATTTTCTTCAAACCATATGATTATGTTGTGAAGAATGAGACAGCACTGAATCCAATGGACAGCAGCCCACAAGTCATCAGCCAAATTGATGTTCTGTCGGAGATCCCAAAGGGATTGAAATTGCCCTTTCAATGCAGCAAATGCATGTTCAACACAGACACGGACCTAAATAAATTGTAAATTTAGAAAAATCAGGAAAAATCAGGAAAAAATTGTACAAACTGAAGAAAGATGAAAATTAAATGTCCTCTGGTTTGCTGTCAGGCGTCCATTGTGGGGCTTCTTGAAAGGGGTAACACACCAAGTGCTTAGTGGATAAGCACTGTCTGCCCAGACCCAGTGACCAGGTGGCAGAAGCATGTCATGCTCCTGATAGATATGGGTGGATTTAAAAGCATATGCATCATAGACACTACCAGGGTGACCAAGAGCATAATCGACTATGAGAAGATTGTGGGGCATGATGACTGCCTCGAATTTATTTTAATTTTTTTAACCATAGAAAAATAAATAAATAAAACTTACTTGACAGCCGAGGGAGTGCTTTGATTTCCTATCATAAAAAGCCTGGTTAAAAAAACCTGGAGTGGCATACAAATCAACTGTTGTCCCATCAACAGTTAGGACCCCATTCTGCCATTCAGGGCAAGTGCTAGCCTTTGCACTATACATACGAGCGAGCTGGAAATCCCGTGAATTGTAAGGAGGGAAGCCCATGAAAGCATCATGCTGGTCAAGCAGTGCGACCATTACACGATTAGTGCAATTAACAACCGAGCCGACACTAACACCTGCCCATTGAGAAACATCCACTAGGGAGATGGAGTTGTCATAGTGACCAGCACAGTTAAGAAAAATGGCAAGTTGAATAGCAATGGGAAGCTGGGAGTTGTTGGAGTTGTTGTGAAAAATAGGATGGTCCAAGATTAGGTCAAGGATGTCATCAAAGATTTCCAGGTCAACATGTAATTTGTGGCGAAATAAGAGAGGGCGATGTTCCCCAAAATGAACTAGAAGGTGCAGCTGAGGGGCTCATGGGAGAGGTACATCAGGCCTGTGGAGTACACGAGCCTTTAAAACCTCATCCCGGAGAGTCACAATGGAATCCTGGAGGTGATTGTAGCGAGCAATAACAAAATCATCATCATCTGATGAGTTGTCCCCATCAGAAGAATAAGATAAGCCAGAGAAGACCAGAGAAAGAGGTGAAGGGGGTGAAAGCATAATATTCAGGAAGATATTGAGGTCAGAGTCACGGGTAAGATCTAAATCAGAGCCAAAGCTTGAGATAGAGTCCGTAGAGTCATCATCCTCCATGATGTGCTGGTATCTTGCCCTGGCTACCACAAGGGCAGCCTGGTCAATGTCATTCAGCATCTGTTCACGTGTGGATTGACGAGGCATAGTGAGGATAATCCGGGGGGATCAAAACTCCTATCATTTGGTATATGTGACGTGGTTTACAGCGGAGTTTACATTTTCGGAAATTTCTGATGTTTCATCTCATGCTGAGTAAGTTCGCATGCTCGTTGATGTCGTTGAGCTCACACCTCATGATTCACACCCGCAGTGTCAAGCCAGAGATTGTGCACATGATGTGTGCAAGGTATGTTTTACTTTCACCTCCCAGGAATTGCACCTAACTACTTTTACCCTTAGCAATTCTATTCTAGTCTTCCCCCCAATGCCACCTGACCAGTGGCACTTCATATTGGCTAGAGCTCTCACACCGAGTCTGACACACCCTTTCTGACTACATCCAGAAGCAGCTCACCTTCCACCTCATTCCTCCTCAATTCGAGCACCCTCCTTCCCCGCACTGCACATGTCTTGCATCTCTGCGGGGACATGCAGATCTCCGTCGGTTTGAGCACCCTCCTTCCCCGCACTACATATGTCTTGCGTCTCTGTGGGGACATGCAGATCTCTGTCGGTTTGAGCACCCTCCTTCCACACACTACATATGTCTTGCGTCTCTGTGGGGACATGCAGATCTCCGTTGGTTTGAGCACCCTTTTTCCCCCTTCCTCAGCATCTGCTCAACATCTGCTTCCTCTGGCGCTTACCATCTCACATGGACTTGGTATTTTTTTCTGATCTTATTAATTTCTGTCCATTGGAATTAGAAGGTCATCGAGGGATCTACTTAGTATAGTACTTAGTATAGCTACTAGTTACATGACACAGTTCCTACTCTAATAAATACCTGACCTTTCCCCCAATTGTGTATCACATGCTCTAAGTGTCGTTTGAATATCCGACGCTGTGCCGATGTGTGCTGAGGACTATGGCAGCTTTTTAGCCGTGTTTCCTGTAAGCTTTACTGAGCCTTAGCAAGCTTTACTGAAGTTTATGAAAGCTAGTCTGAGTTGCCCTAATGACAATCAGATATACAGTATAGGACCGGTCCTTTGCCCACCACATTTTGAAATGCATCCCACTTCATAATAACTCATTTTTTCGAAAATCATAGTAGACAGTAATATTCCAATGCACATGTAAATACTACAATAAATTTTTGAGAGCTATCAACGACGATGTTAGTGTGTTGTAGCAAGATCATTGAAAACAGTGTTATCTTTGACTTGACCAGTCCTTTGCCCACCTCGATTTAGATGCCACATCACGCAACACTGTAAATTTGTAATCCAAAAGGTAATGATTAGATTAAACATGCTTGTGAGATTAATCCTCTTCTTCCCCATTGTCTTCTTGCTCACTCTCATAAGCTTCAGGCTGAACTCGCTCTGGCCTTGACACAGGTTTCTTGATTGCCCCCATCTTTGGTTTGTTCCACTGTGGCCTCCGCTTCTCCAACTTCGCCAAATCTTGTTCTGCTTCCCACTCAGCCTTCTGTGCCTCAAAAATTGCTCTTGTTGCTCAGTTTCGTTCTTTCCGCTCTATCTCCTCCATTTTCCAATGAGCGAGCTCTTCAGAATGTTCCGCTCTTCTCTTGGCCCTTGTCTCTTTTTCTCTGGCTTCTGTCTCCATGGCATTCTCGTGTGTGATTACCTGTGCCATGAAGACATCACCAGTGAGCATACGAGGTAAGCCATCACCAACGAGCCTTGTATCCTTTTTCCTCCCTGCTTTTTCTTCCCACACTGCAAGCTGACCACGTACTCGATCACAGTATCTGACCTGTAGGACCGATGCTGCCTGTAAGCCAATCATTTGGCACTTAGATTCCTCCTCACATTGCTCTGACTCCAGCAAGGCAACTTGGAGTTTGTGCTCTGCCCTTGGTCGTAGCAGGACAGTTTAAAAATTCCCCATACCATTTGTACTGCAGCGGTGATATGCCAAACACATCCATTGAAGAAAGGATATGCTTTGGGTGTGGAGAAAAAGGGCAAGTTAGCGAAAACAAACTCAGGACAGATAGGTAGTGTCATATACCGTGCCATGGACCTATGTCCGATGATATTCCCATGCCTTCCGGATCCAAATCTGGATCTCCATACCCCCTGTCCAACCCTCCAGATCTCCAATCCTCCATCTGTCCAGATCCCTGCACCCTTGCACATCCACACATCCACATATCCTGATCTATGCACCCTTGCACATCCACACATCCACATATCCTGATCCATGCACCCCTGTACTTCCATATGACAATACTCCCATGTTCCGGACATACATCCAGACCTCCAGTCTACTATTGGTCTGGATCCGTGCACCTTCGTACATCTGATATCCAGATGCCCTATCTGTTATTTGGATCTGTACTTTCATATCCAGACTCAAACCTTAAATCAGCATCTATCCCCTTATTGTAATCCCCTTGACTCTGGACTTCAGTTATCTGTGTTTCTGTGTTTCTTATTGATCCTTGTTCATACTTCATCTCTAAGTTCATGTACTTATGTTCCATCTCACTTACTAATGTGTTTCCACATGCTTGTACATAGCCTTAGTCCTTTGCTTATTGATCCTCTCATATGTCCTCCAGTATATAAACCTCTGTATAACTCCTGTAGAGTTTCCTGAGTTTGAATATCATCTTAGACTTTGCTCTGTCTCAACTTAGACTTGCCCAATCTTCTTCTGGACTTCAGCCCATCTGAGTTCCATCCTTTCTGAGTCTAGAGATTGATTCCCTAGACCAGAAATCTGGACCTTCAGATTTGTCCCCTATGTCTCCGTTCTGAAGTCTAGGGTTTGATTCCTTAGACCAGAGTTAGGCCTTTCCGGCACTTACTCTCTTTCCGGACCTCAGTCCAATTCCTGTCTCTCCGACTCTACATAGTGTAGTCCACCTCTGGTTATTTCTACTTCAGACTGTGTCCGATGTAGCCCCTATCTGTACTCCGTACCTCCGGAACTATAGCCTGTCCTTTGTACCTTCAGACCTCCAGTCCTCCTGACCTTTGGACCTCTGGACCTATCCTCCTGATATAGTTCCACTCTATCCTGCTTTGGACTTTGTCCCTTGGAGTCCCCCTTTCATTCTGTTTCCTCTATGATGCCGTTCACTTATGTACCACCAACTTTGTGCAACACTTTTATAAAATTCAAAAAGAAGAATATTTTTCCTCTTGTAGAAATGCTCTATTTACTAGTTTGAATTGAATCTCTAGAGGGATTTGTCATTGCTAAAAATCTGAGCAAGATAAAATCTGAAACTGCTACTAATTTGGTGCCTATCAGTGACTAGTTGATGACTAATCAAATGCACGAGCAATGGCCTGTGGAATGCGCCCCATGTGAGACTTGTATTTCATTGAACTGAACTCCTTTACACAAGCTTGTGCCTCAGTTGTGCCAAGCCCAGATCTGTATGCATCTATCCACCGGTACATGCGGTGTTCCCAACAGCAGATGACCTCCAACTTCATGGACTCCATGGCCTTTGGCATATTCTCCTTTAGCATGTCATATGTGTAATCACAGTTTTCACGGAGATACCTCTTCACCACACCCCAAAAGAACTCCATTTTATCGAGTTCACAGTGAAATTTTGGTAAGAAAATGCAAAGGTGGCCAGCAGCTTCAATGACTTCCTAAATAAGAGACTTCTGCGAAGTCGGGCTGATGTTTGAGAATTCATTTATTGCAGCAATCTGTTTTGCCTGAGTCACATTTGCTTGGACATCTTCCTCACAGGTTTTGTCAGTAGAGACCACATTCCATCAGGACAGCTTTGATTCCTTTTGTCCCAACTTGTGCATGAGCAGCAGCAGCTTTCTTGTACTTTGAAGTCATGGAGACAGACAAATTATTATGGGATGGGTACATTTGTTGCTTGTTCATTCTGTCACCCATATGTACATACTACACAAAGTTTGTAGTACGAGACTGTCAAGGACCCAAAGATTTCAGGTCTAAATAAATAAAAATCAGCTGATTTGGCATCTGCATAGAGTTGGTGGTACATAAGTGAACAGCACCATAGAGGCATTGCCTTAGGGTCTCTCCACTTCCTGTGCAGTGGAAACTCCTCCGGACTTTCCTGTACTCCTCCGGACTTTCCTGTACTCCTCCGGACTTTCCTGTACTCCTCCAGAACTCTCCCATGTTCCTCCGGACATTTCCCACACTCCTCCAGAAGTCCTCTAGCACTCTACTAGAGTAGCCAGCCTCTGGAAGTCCTTCAGACTTTGTTGGACCATCATCGGACTTCATTCAAAATCAAGGGCACCATAACCCCTGAGCATGGTCTTAACAGGTAGAGCAGATGGAAGACCGGTCAGAAGGCTCCCAGAGGAGAGCATCATCAAGGCCATCAACAGGGAAGACCAAGTGCCAGTAGCACACTTTATCAAGGTGCACGCTGAGGAACCACTAAGTCCTGAGAGAAGTAAGAAAACAAAAGAAAAGAAAGGTTTAAGAGCACATACCTTGAACCATACGATAGCTCCAACACCGAAACGGAAGACACAGATGAAGAAAACAGCTGGTTTGTAGAGCTAGAGGAAGATGAAAGTGATGTGTCTCTGATTTAGCAGCTACAATCAATAATAGAATCAGTTTTAAAGACTCCCATGTGTTTGGAGGTGGGAGAATTCTAGGGATGTCAGAGGAACTTAGTGGAATCCTAGCAAATACAATAAAACCAAAGTTTTTAGGGACTATCTATATGAGTTGTCAGCTTTGGGTCCCATAGAATTCCTTCGAATGAATTTCCTTAAATGGTAGGAGAGGAATCATGCTTTCGGTTAGAGAGGAATGCCAAGTCAGGTCCCATGAGAAAAGACGGAATCTGGTGATGTAAGTGTCCTGAAATGGTTAGTTCCTTGCCAAATATAGGCATATAGGACGGAAGGAAGAGGAATGGAAGAGGAATGTGGAATGTGGAATGTGGAATGAAGGAAGGGAGAGGAATATCGACACAGAGGAAGGAAGAGGAATACCAGGCACCACCTTCCCACCACTGTGTCGATATTCCTCTCCCTTCCTTCATTCCACATTCCACATTCCACATTCCTCTTCCATTCCTCTTCCTTCCGTCCTATATGCCTATATTTGTACATGATATTCCTCTTCCTTCCTCTGTGTCCATATTCCTCTCCCTTCCTCCATTCCACATTCCTCTTCCTTCCTCTGTGCCTATATTTGGCTAAGGGGAA
The DNA here is from genome assembly GCA_016647755.1 of Suillus subluteus. NCBI lineage: Eukaryota > Fungi > Basidiomycota > Agaricomycetes > Boletales > Suillaceae > Suillus > Suillus subluteus. The sequence continues at coordinate 27,448 of JABBWI010000091.1, read as the reverse complement.
GGAAGAGGAATGCCTATATATGGAAGACAAAAACGGAAATGAGAGGAATGTTCATGCACTGGGCATTTTGTTGGAATCCAAGAGGGAAGACTGACGGATCTGACTTAGGCATGGACACTGAGTGAGAGGTACAAGCACAAGCTAAAATAGACAAGGGTGAGCAATGTCGCCTCACATCCTAGAATATTTCCTGTTTCGTTTTAATATATCCTAGCTGTCAATGTACTTGCTTTAAAAGCGCCCATAGTAGTGTCCCAGCATCTCAGTTCTTTTTAAGACACTGAGATGCAAGTGGGACTTCATTACCTGTACCATACGAAGTGCAACACAACATAGTGTACTTGTTCTATAAACTCCTCTTCCCTCTAGCTCGTCTTATCACTGCACATTTGTAGCCTGCTTGGTAACTAGAGCCAAGCAGATGAGACGGAAGAGAGCTAAGAGAACAAATTTTATCTCAGTCTTTAGCGAGATCTCTCACTATTAGCCAATCACAAATATAAGAGTGTCAATTGGTACTCGACTCTGAAAATCCTGGCTTCTTTCTTGTTGGAGCTGAGATGTCCAATGCTGAGGTGCATATAGTCTTGTTTATCCCGCCGGTCTTGTCTCGCTATAATATCTGGCTTGCTCATGTAGCTTTGAATACAGGCTACCTGTTGCATGCAGTACCTTTCACTCATTTCGCAACTGCATGGGATTCTAGGGCTCTGTGAAAAACTACCCATGGAGTTTTTAACTCGCCCCCACCTTCAAGCTTTTGACACGCCACCAAATGCGTTTTTCCTGGTCATTTTGACATTTGTTCACTATTATAATGCAAAGTCCCGCTGTACAGGCCCTCATGAAGGAAATGGAACTGTAGTATATCCTGTTGTTGAGGCGCCTTCTTCCACTAGCTCCTCTCATAGCAGGTCCAATTGAGGAACATCAAGATGAACACCCTTGTTACCACAATATCTTCCAACCAGCCATCCTCCCAGTTCGAATTAAAGCCCTGCGAGTTAGTAGCCTCTGCTTGCAAATTCTTGTATTTCCTTTTATGAGGGTTGCCATCGAGCTCAACGTCAAAAATAGTGTTCCGTGAAAAACTCCTCCCCGAGTTTTGAACATGTTTTTAACAGAGGGTATCCCTAGGCCAGTTATTGACACCAACCATATTGTGATTTTTGTGCTACAGAGTTTGAGAAAAGCTAAACTTCCAGGCTACAGGGCCAGCCTCATCAGCTACCTCTGAAGATGGCCCAGGTGTTTGCGACTGATTTTGAGCCTCCACCTCGATTGCCTTGTCAGAGAGAAGGTCCAGGAGCTCGGGGCCATTGAGATGAGCATCCTCACTACCAACAAACACCTGGTTACTGCAGCGCAGATATCCAGGGTCACCCTCGTCGACGAGATCGACGCTACCGTTAAGCCATACATCCGAATCCTCATTGGAACCATTACCTGCTTCACTCTCATTTCCATCAATTTCTTGGCCAAAAATGGTTTCATCGAGGTCGCGAAACTTGACAGTTGGTTTGTAAAGTTCACCTCTTTGTTTGCAGCCTTATAATGGTACGCTGCAGCTTTTGAGAGATCTTTTATCCATTTCTGCAGTATTGCAGAGTTAGGATATCCATGCAGCGCAACCCGTAACACTTTGACCACGGCGATGAGACCAGGCCCACGTTCTTCAAACTCAAATGGGCAAGGTGCAGAGTCATCTCTTCGTCCTTTTGGTGCAAAGGTCACTTCAAGCTCATGACTGACCGCTGCCTCCGAGGTCCCATATAATTCAATCTTTTCAGGATCTGAAGAGAAGTGCTCGAAGTTGTATCTTTGGTTTCCTAGGGGTATATTGTCTGGGAGATGTGATAATGCAGCTTCGAGCCTCTCTGATGAGGTATCAATGCTGATAACTGTCTCAAAGAAGCTCATAGTCGAAGAGAGTTAGCAGGACCGTTGTTCTGGAGACCTTTCAGCTCTTTTCTTGTCACTGTATGGTCAACTCCGATGCTAAAATGTTCTATTAACGTCTATGGTATATTTAGAGTTTTTGACACCCTCAAAACACCCTCGAGGTTTCGACATGTTAAAAACATGTCAAAAACTGACGATGTCAAAAACTCCTGAGTTTTTCACGGAACACTAGTCAAAAAGAGTACTATTCAGGTCACGAAACTTGACTGTTTATATAGTACTGTGGTCCACCATAGATCATCAACCCATTTTTTGAAGCAGCGCGGGATCGAGAAACTCATTGAGGGCAGCTGTAAGGACGCTGACGACAGCAACAAGACCTGGCCCATGCTCTTGAAATTCAATTGGGCATGGTGTGGACTCGTACTTCCGACCTCTTTGAAGGTTGCAGTTATGATATGAGCGGTATGAGATACTTTACTATATTTTCAACTTGACGGTCTGTCGGTCATATCTTACTAACTAGCTGTTCGGGATTTCAGGTGTTCAGCTGACTTGACAGACTATGTTCTTGGGATCGAATGCTGATATGTTTGATTTTTTCATACCCCAATTTCCACCCCGAGCTTTTGACCAGCTAATAACATGTTAAAAACGTGTTAAAAACTCGAGAGTTTTTCATGGAGACCTAACGGATTACACAATGTTTACTACTGTTTTCTTGAAGTCTAAACTCCGTTTTCATGCCATCAACACCTCTCTTTCAAGTTCCCTTACAGCCATTACCTCTTGCGTATGCTGGAGCTATGCGGCAGCCCACCCTCTGCCCTGTATGGGGCTGGAGTTCTCATGTGTAGTTCCTGAGAGGGGTCGCTGCTGGGACTACTCTCGATATGGTGAGGGCCGGTTCTCACTGGGGTTGAACATTGAACATTGGTTACTGCAACATAATCAAAATATGTCTCTTGGACTGTACCAGTGCAGGTTCAAAACTTGCCAATGAGTTTTTTTCCCATCCAAACACGCCTTGAAGAGTTCCTCAGAGGCTCATCTCAACTTTGCCCTGGCCCAAGTGGTTACTGCAACGAAATCGAAATCTGTCTCTGGGACTGACACTACCGCTGCAGGTTCAAAGACTGCCGACAAGGTTTTTCTATCTCAGAACATGCATTGAAGATTCAGTGATGGACATTTCCTCGGAGGTTCATTTCCACTTCGCCTGGCCAAAGCGGTTACTATGCTTACTACAACATAATCGAAATATATTTGTGTCGGATTTGCGCAAGCTCGAAACCTGCCGACGACAAGGTTTTTTTCTATTGGAACACACTTTGACATTCACTCATGGACAGATTCCTCGCAAGCTCATCTTAACTGATCTTAACCAAGTTGTTACCACAACAGACTCAAAATCTGTTTCTCTTGCAGCCGGTTCCAAACCTGCTGACAACATTTTGGCAGTGTATAGATCCTCAGAGCTCCGTCTTAACTAGGCTCAGTCATTGCGCCGAAACCTCCTTTTTATGTGATAGCCTGTCCATGAAATACAATTCACCTTCACGCCTCATGCGGATCGTCTCAGAAACATAAGGCATATCGCTGAGATGCGTACATTCCAACCTAGATTCTCGACACGCTAACCAAAACTGTCAGGGTTCACCACAAAATGAAACATTGATGGAGCTGGAGGCCAGAAGAATGCACGCAAGCTAAGGACAGAGTTAGTCTGATGGTCAGGAAGATGATGTGACCTCCCCAGCCTCGCTGAAGCCTCATCGATGAACACGCCTTCAATCGTTGGCTCTTCCAAAGCGACCCAGGATGATTTGGAAGCTAAAGGTGGGTGAATTGAAAGTGGCAGACCGAGTCATATCATTCTGATACGTGTACTAATTTGCAAGCGCTCCTGTTTTGTGATGATGCGGGGTGGAGCATACTTTCGATTAACGCAGCAAGTCCCCGGCCAGGGCAACTGGACGGAGATATCGATAGAGAGGTCAATGCGAAACTCGTTCATGCGAGGCAGGCTTGGATATGACGGACGCATGATCACCTGCAAGCTGCTGATCCATTGTGAGCAACAAGACAGGAGGGACCAACGCCAATGGCAAAGACAGAGCAGAAAACGAGGACGCGGACATGTCATTGGCATTCTACCGTACAGTAATCTGTTTCAAGTTTGAGAAAATCCCAACACAGTGGCCTTGTAGGCCGGCAATCGCACCATCTAGGCGTAGGCCATGAACATGCATATCATAAACAATATGGACATTCCAAAAAATGTACAGGCAGAATCCTGCTTTGCTGTTCCGTCTCCAATGCCATTATTAGATATGGACTCAACGCATTGTTATGATAGTACATCTTGCTACCAGAGATCTGTCTTACATCTGTTTCTGTACCGCTTGCTTAGGCCTGCAATCCAAATGACCCTCTTGTCGACTCTAAGAGTTTGACCGAACACAGCGCTATGATATGCCTGGCTCCCGCCATCTCCTGACACAGCTTGACTGAGAAACATCATCAGGTCCACTCTCGTGCCAGATGGCCAACCGGTTCTCGAATCTATTAGAGCGACTTCCAACCACCCTTTACTGAAGCACACTGCTGTACCGCTTCCTTGGGCCTGCAAGCCAATTGATTCTCTTGCCGACCCTAAGACTTTGACTCAATACAGTTCACTGCGCTTTCGGACTTACACTGCTGATCTCTGTGCTGTGACACGACTTGCAACCTCTCTTTACTGAAGCACAGATCCATCTTGGATCCATTTCTGTACCGCATGCTCTTGCCTGCAAACCAAAAGATCCTCTTGCGGACTCTAAGAATTTGACTCAATACAGACCCATGATACATCTTTCTCCCACCATCTGCTGTTGCAGCTTGACTGAGCTGTCGCCTCCCAATGCTTTGCAAATTGTGTCTGGACTGTCTCCGCACCCTTGAGCCTCTACAACGTGGACGATGTTCCTGTCGTGGTGCCCGACGTGCGCGACGCTGCCGGTGTCTCTTATTCACCCGAGTGAGTACAGCAAGAAACTCAGCAAAGGCTCGCCCGTGGCCATAGAAATGGTGATGTGTTTGTAAGTTGCCCGGCACAGCGAATTAAGTCGACACTAATCAGTATCAGGTGGACTTTCGCGCCTGATAGTAAACGGCTGACTGGCTCTCGAATCTATCAGACGTGTCTCAAATTACTCCATTTGCTGCCCGTGGCGAGCGCGGGTGCGCCAAAGGCCATGACACACACGGACAACAAAGGTAAACACAAGGTGGACGGTCTTGCAGGACAAGGTTCACCTGTGAAGAAAGGGATGGTGCAACAGAAGGGCTACCAGGAATAGGTGTTGAGCGGATGTTTCTTCTTCGGGATTCAACCCCCGCGTCTGAAATATTTCATGGTGTTCAACCAGTGACAACCACCACTGTGTTGAGGATTGAAATTGGTGAGGATTGTTTTCACATGAAGGTGTCGCTGCAGGTGGACTGTACTCAACTACGGCTGAGATCTGTTTTGTATTATCGCGAGGGTTTCAACATACACTCTGTACTTAAGTAGGTGTGTGAACTACAGACAGCATAGGCTTGTTATGATGGCGAGGACTTGAAGAATTTCTGACAGGTAAATCAGCGAAGTCAGTTCTGTGGAAGGCTTCGGAAGAGTTTGCTTCAATGCTACAAGCGAACCGCTCGCCTGCGGACGGATGGACTTTCACAACGTCCGAATATCCCGTCGATGTCGTACTCTCGACAGTGCCGTGTATAATTGACCGTGCGCAAAGCCATCAGTCCGTACGTCGACAACAGCGCATTGCAGCGTCAGACCTTGTGATTGAAAGCGGTTGCGTATGCAGGACGGAATGGAAAGGTAATCAGGAGTTTGCTCAGGAGCATCCGGAGGTGCTTGATCAGCCTCTTTTAAAACATCTGAACTGAAATATGATTCTATGTCTTTCGTGAGCACGCGAGGGAGAGAACGAACATAATGAGGTTCTTACCGAAATCTCCCGGCAAAGCGTCCAGAACGACATCATTGAAATTGTCGACGAAGACGTTGAGTGGAGATAGGAAAGCTCGTTGAGTACACTCTTGTGGATCGAGGAGAATGTGAGGCGGAAAAAGGAATTGTACGGCGTCGTTAACATCAGCCACGTCTTCGATGATGTCAAGGGAACGACGCTCGCCAGATACGTCTTCTCCGATTTCGTCGACAAATGTGGTGTACTCCAGATCTGCAATGGATCGAACAGGAGTCGTGAGACTGAAAATACGCATGCGTTTCCACAGGTGTGAAGATTTGACTGATGCTGCGAGTGATGCGTGCTCTCCCGCTCCATTGACTACTGGACCTACTTGCCGAAAGTCTCCCAACCCTATGACGGGAATGCCTCCGAAAGGCTTATTGTATACATTCATGATTCGGCAGCAAAGTTGGTGCACGCACTCCCAAGCTGCCTTGTTTGCCATGGGCAGTTCATCCCAGATGATAACAGTGGTGTTGCGAATGAGATCGGCCCTTGGCGAGAATGGGTGGATATTTGAATGGAGGTCCGTGCTTTCATCAGTGACGGGAATTCCGAACATATAGTGAACCGTCCGCCCTCATCTGTATGCTGTTGCACAGAGAGCACTGCTGCCAACGATGAGCACTATGTGTCCTGCAGCTCTGAGGGTGGAAGATAGGGCATTAATCATGAACGTTTTGCCACGTCCAGGTCGACCTTCTACGAAGAAAGTGGCGTCTCTTCTGATGTCGATTCCGTCACAAATAACATCGAATATGTGACATTGTTCTGGATTGAGAGACGCGCACATGTTATCTCGTTCGGCGTCAAAAGTTGCTTGGTTTGCAGTGAGAAAGCGATCTTCGCTCAGCAACTCTGCCGTCCGTTTTTGTGGCAAGTAAATTCCGAAGTGGTCAAGGTGCTTTCCGTTGTGTGAGAGAATATCGTCGATCTGCTGCAGCGCGAAATTTTGACCATTGACATTGTTTGCGAGACGCACGACATGATCTAGCGAGAGAGCATCTTTGAGATTTTCCCAAAGAGGCGTGGCTGGATAACCTTCAAGTAGGATTTGAGCGAATAGAAAATGAAGTTGGGAAGGTGTTCTGAGCGAGTCCACCGCTTCCTGCAAGGTGAGAAATCCTTCTTGATGATTGTCGAAGAGGCCAAGGTCACTTGCTGCTTCATGGAAAGTGTCGAAGACGTGTCCGTTGATTGTATGCAGGTCTGTAAAAGAGGTTGCGCTCTTGTGCAGAAGAAGACTGCGGAGATAAAAAAACTTCACCGCTCCGCAGAGGCACAATAAGGAGCGGCGTTTTCGATGCCGACGACTCCATGGAATGTGCAGCACGATGCCATGAGGATGAGTTGAAAGAGGTGGGAGTTAACAGTGCAAGTGCATAAAAGTGTGAGCCGAGCGTGAAAGGGGCTGGAAGAGAGTACCCATATGATGTGGATAGTGAGACAAAGGGGTGGGAGACGCGAGACGGTCGACAGTGACACAAAGGGGCATGAGTGGAGCGAATGAGTTATCAAGAGGCACATGACGCAAAGTGCCGCAGTTGACTCTGAGCAAGCGGAGAACGAAAACAGCAGAGGTGGAGTGCGCACATGGCGTCAACGCCATATTGGAAATCACTCCGTCCTTACAATATGTAGATGTGCGTGGCTAAAAGGTGTCGGGGAATTGGTGCAAAAGCATGATTACGATTATTGGTAAAGGAATGCGTGATTATGCAGGAACATGTGATGATTGCACAGGAACGCGTGATTGCACAGCATGACAGATTATCCCACTAGCACCACCTTGCTGAGTGCTCTGCAAGGTGATTGAAATTAAGGCTCCAACTGTTTTGGTCTATTTACTGTTTTAACTGTCTAAACTGTATAGGGTTTATGTCTATTTACTCCTGCTGGTGTAGACAGTAAGTATGTTGTATATAAACTGTTTACTTGGGTACCCCACGTGACACGACTCGGATGCTGTGTTGACCAATGACGACTAGCTAATATCTAAGGAGCCCCCAACATATATTTAAATATTGAGATGAATACTCAGTTTGTCAGCTTCTCTCAACGACAATGATTGCTTTCTTTGGTCAATAATCAATTTGTGTCCTGACGGCAAATCCCCCATGACATCAACAGTACCCATCCAGTCCGAGTTTGAACACTTTGCAATCCTTGCACAGGGCACCAAGGACCCAAATGCCTTGAGTGCACCTCTTATATGGTGGAAGGTATGTTTTTTTTTACTTCAGACTTGAAAAACTAACTAACTAACTATAAAGGACCATTCTCATGAATTCCCAACAATCTCTCGCATCGCGCGCAATGTCCTCGCCATTCCAGGTGCTATTTCTCCTGTCGAATGGCTATTTTCGAAGTCATGGCACCTAGTATGTACTGACCAGCGGTCTTCCTTTGCTGCAGCCACCACGACGCAGTCAATGTGCGCGAAGCTATGGATCCAGCAAGGACTCTTTGATTTCAATAAGTAGACCGTCAAAATTCAACTGTCTATAAACTGTTTAAACTGTCTACAATGTGCCTACATACTGTTTATGTATATTTACTCGAAAATCATAGACATAAGCTAAACAGTTGGAGCCTTAATTGAAATCGTTGTTGTTTAATGACATTTGTATATATTTGGTTACTCTATCAGTTGCCGGGGGGTGGCCGGTGGCATATATAGACCTTGAAAGCAAGATGGCTGAGCCCGGAAAGGAAATTAAATTGTGCTTACGTTAATTTGTCGAGGGCCGGCCTTGATATCAAATACCCTATGTTGAGGTCGATGCACGATTAAGGTTTTGCACTCATCTTGTAATGGTACGCACCACACTCAAAGCGCGCAGTGTGGGTCGAGTCAGTAGGCCTAAATCCAAAGGCAAACGCACAGTAAAGGGCACAATTAGCTTACCAGCCATGAATGCCACAAGGCGCAACTCGACAACCTTGCCACTCCGCCAGCCCATTACTTCATTTGCAATCCCACTCGTTCACGCCGAGGTTGTCATGGACGATTGGCTAAAGAACGACGATACCCGGATCACATACGGGGAACCGCAAGAGAACGAGGTTGAGACTACAGAACCATACAAAATGTGCCGGGTGCCAGTGTTTGAGGGTGGGCGGAAGCGAGGATTTGTACCCCTGCCCCTGAGGTACAGGGATGTATGGCTGGAGCTTTCCTACAACATCGTACTATGCTCCAACCTCTGGGAGCTTTGGCTAGAAGAGGGTATGAAGAAGTTGAAAGGAAAGAAGGCCGACATGGTTGTGACTTGCCGACAGAACACGGGGGCAATGCTTGTCCAGCACATGCTCACCAGGCGTTTGGTGGTGGAGCAGTTGCTGAAGTTGGACTATCTCACAGAACCTGGAAAAGAGAGCGTCCCGCTTCTGGACGAATGGAAAATTCGCATGTGTCGTGATTGGTTGAACAAGGATTACGACAAGGCTTTCGTTGAAGGACGGGAATTCCTGGTAGCTGATCCAGTCACAGCTGCAAACAAGGCGTTCTTCGGTAAGCTCGTTGCAGCTGTGCGTGTTCACCCACCGCCTAACATGCAGCTAGAAAAAGGATGGAATATTAATGACCAAGGGAAGGAATCATTGTCCCCACCGCCGGATCCTGCCACGTGGATCAATGGACGTGTTGAGGAAATTCGTGAAACCTTTGAGCGCGTCATCAAGCCACAAGCCCTGAACGAGTTGAAGAAGCCAGGCACGTTTCACGAGACTCGGCATTTGAAAGATGGAGACCTGCCAGGCCGTTGGCACGAGGGACACAATCCTTGTCCTTTGTTCTGGAGTGAAGCGCAATGGGAGTGGTACAGCCAAGGTTGATGAGTTCATTCCGCATCGTCTCTTCTAAGTTACTTACTGATAACGCTACATGATGCAGGCCACGATTTTGCGGGCACCCCAATCGCCTTCTTCAATTTTGTCCTCAGGAAAGACCCGAGCTATACAAATGTCAAAGAGTTTGAGGATGACGTTAAGAGCATTGCCAACATCATTGTCGCTAACGGCGATGGCAATGACCGTGATGATATCCAGGAGATTGTGGGTGGACTCTGGCTAGGAGAGATGACCTGGAGGGAATTCGTGGATCACCTGAGGCAGAAATGGGATCTGGATGATGATGCCTGCAAGCCTTGGGGAAAAAAGGGTATCGACCTCTTCTTTTTCATGCTACACCTCATGTTCAACGGCCTTCCACTAGACGAAAGCAACCCCTTCGATAGCTTGGAAGCTCAGTTGATCTTCCAGGGATTCATGCGCCGGGGCTCCGAGAACAGAGTTTGGAATCCTGAGGACCAGATCCTGTGGGAATCCTTGTTGAGGATGAGCCCAAAAGAATATGAGCCTGTATGGAAGAGGGTCGTGAAGACAATTTTGGAGGAAGAGAAGTCTGTACAGGAGGTGTTGGAGGATGCAAGGAATTGGTCGCACCATTGTGAGTGTCAGCGACGTTTGTTTCATTTTCTGCACCCGCTATGTCGCATTACCAGTCAAACGATACTAACGGTGAAGCTTGTGTCTCAGCTCAATCCATGGAGGATACCGAAATGGGTCAGGTAGAACGCCAAGCTCGGGCTCAAGTTGGCCTTGAACATGTTGATCGCGCAGGGGCCTCTGTAAATACCAACTCTCCTCCACCGTCGCCTCCCACCACATCCGAGAAACAGTCCACAATATCTCACCAATTGCTACCCATCTATGAATGGATGCTTGCATATGTTCAGAAAACCATCACCTCGGAAACATTTGAAAACAAACTCACGGGCTACTTGTCGAAAGAGCATGAGAAAGGCATCAAACAGTTTATCAATGGCCTTCGTGCGATTCCTCCCGGGCATAACGAAGTTGTCTCAAAGGATGCCCTGGATTTGTTCCTCAACCGTGTCAAAGCAATAGAGGCTAAGAGAGAGGCTGGACGTTTGGAAAACAGCTTCCTCTGACGTTGACCTTCTTGGGCTAGTGATAAAATTTTCCCATAGCATTTATCGATCTTCTTACCGATGTATCAGACATCCAGGACCTAGAACAGGCAGCTGGAGGTAATAATTGCACACGCGATAACCGCTACAACAGAGAGATAGGTGGAGAAAACATACATCTCAACATGTCCATCGCGTCCCTCTTCGCCCCCATGTAGCAACAGGCTCAGCTTGCCACCATGCCATCTGTAGATCTCACCACTTTCTCCGTTGTACCAGTCAATGTTCTTAACTGCAATGTCAAGATATTAATTAACATCATATATGTTGCCAAAGGTAGCTACAACGGCGGCTAGTAAGCAGTACAGTGAAATGTATAGCGTAAACAGTTGTAAGCACGGGTCATGTCTGCTTTGCAAGGCGCGCAGACAAGAGCAGAATGAGCACAGATAGCGCCCTTGCATTGTTGCGTGCTCAAAGGCTGCGTCAAGGAGGGCGACAGCACGGCGAGGGTAGTACTGCTAGAGGAGGTGATCTGTTGAGAGCTGGGGGTCTTGGTGACGCTGTTGACATAGGAATTAACAACACGATGTGTGGGAAGGCGAATGGCTGTGGATACCAGTGGTAAAATGTGCACGATGGATGCTGGCGATTTAATTCAACATGCAGCGACGTCAAGCAGCGCATGCCCTTGCCATTTTTTGCTGCCATCTCCATTGCTATCAGTCAGACAGATTGACAGGGAGGTTGCACCGCCACAACTGGCGCAATTAGTGATGAAGCCAGTGGGAGACAGGCGGAGGAAAAGCTGTACAAGAAACACGATGTCAACATGAGAGGATGGGGTAGAGTTAGGGGGAGCAGGGTGATGTATTATCGGGAGGGCGCAGGCAGGTAGAAAGAGGGGGAAGGAGGACGATGTGAAAAAGGTAATCTATGAGAAGATATGTGCGGGAAGGCAAATGAGGACTGTTGAAGAGGAATGGAATCTGGATGTAACAACAGGAGGGTGGGGTGGGTATTCAGCAACTCAGACGTGTTTCAAGCGGCGTCTAAATGGAGTATGCCATTGACACTGCTTCCAGCGGTGGTGAGCATAGAAGTAACATTCCTGACAGCTGGCGGGTGGCAGGCAGAAAAGAGGTGGGATGTAGGATATTAACATCCTTGCGTAGGTGAGCCGCAACTGTGAGTGGCTCTTGAATTTGCGGAGCTTGCCGAGAGGTACACAGAAGCATACCTAGAGTCAGCACAGACTCAGAAAGTCCGGAGGTCAAGAAGAGCAACCACGAATAACCTGAACATAGCCAGATACGCTATCAAAGAAATAACAGGCCGATTAGAAAACGATGAAGGCGTCTGGACCGGAAGCAGAAATAAAGACATACAAAAAAACATAAGACAATTCCTATTCAAAGCAATTCACGGCGCCCTAAGAGTAGGAGACTATTGGACAAACATACCCATATATGAACACCGCGCAAAATGCACACACTGCCAAAATGAAAGCGAAAACCTAGAACACATACTGTTAGAATGTAACAAAAATGCAAGCTCCGTGATCTGGAAACTAGCCAAAAACACATGGCCAACGAAATACGGCCCATGGCCGCAAATCACCCTAGGAACAATCCTAGGGTGCGGAAACATCAAACTGTCACCAAGAAGGAACAACGATCAACAGCAAGAGAAGCCTGAGAAAGGCCCATCCAGACTAATGAGAATTATTCTCACCGAATCAGCGCACCTTATATGGACATTAAGATGCGACGCGACAATCAACGGAACAGAACATACAGCACGAGGAATCAAAAAACGATGGACGGCAAAAATAAACAAGAGACTGCAACTTGACAGAATGATAGCGAGAAAAACAGACAGAACAAAACCTTCGAAAAGCTTATCAACGCCACATGGAAAGACACAATTACAACAAACGGTCCCCTACCAACAAACTGGGCCATCGCCCTCGAGGTTTTAGTGGGTATCACACCACCCAGGTCCTCTACGAACCAGGTAACCAGGTAGTTTTAGAGTCCCACACACCCCACGAAAGTGGGAGTGTGTAAGTGCATTTTCCCTCGGACTGGTGTTCCAAGAACTCCGCTATAGCGCATATCTGTAGGACTATATTTTGTCAGTTGCTACAAATATACATCGCTCGTCCAAAAAGAAGAAGAAAAAAGTCCGGAGGTAAAGCCGAAGACCCATACTGCCCCCACTGTCCAAATGTAGAAGAGTCAGTCCACCACCTCTTGCTAGAATGCCCCCATTATCGGAGACAAAGACACCATTCAAAACCCACTTGGTCGCGACGCGTTGTCTATCCCCCTAGCATGCCGCCCTCGCACTTGAAGCAGTGTCTGGGAATGAGCCTGATCTGTTTGAAAAACTAACTTACACTCCTGAAGAAATTCCTGACCTCAATACAGGTATGATTGGTATTAAATCAGTATGAGTGAGATAGCTATGAATGAATGGACATACCCTCAGTGTCGAATAGAAGACTGGGGGAAAATGATGAGGAGCGTCCAAGACTCCAAGCATTAGGTGAGCGTTTCGGGAGTAATCGGGATGCTATATACAGTTAGTGAGAGTTGAGTTGCAGCCTGTGGCTCCAACATCCAACAACTCCAGCTCGCCGCTCTCAAAAGTTTTGTTGTAATACTAGTATACCGCTGATGTAGCTAGTGATCCACATGCATTCCGTGACTTGCCCAAAAGGTGTGTAAATGGCTTGATGTACAACGCTTGTAGAACAAGCTTGCTGCCGTTATTTTGTAATGTTTGGTTTGGTTCAATTTCATTTCAGCCATTCGTTTCTCACCCATGTTTTATATCCAAATGCTGCCTAGCAGATATCCGCCTGTAATGGGGGATAGTACTCTGGTGTATTCTGGAAATAGTACGCAGGGTAGGATAAGTCCATCCCATGTACTGGAGAGGCATCCAGGCCGCATGGTCTGGCGGAGAGGATAGCAACGGTGCTTTGCGCTGCCTACTTGTCAAACAGAACCCACCTTGTAGGAGGCAGGGAGCTTTAGATTACTCTTTAAGGTCTGCTTGGCAGCTGTGGCCATGCCTTGTGAACAGCACAATTCTCAGTTTGACTGGGATATCCTCACTCCCTTGCAGATCTTCCGCTGGGACTCGCCAGGCACTACGATGTGATGCAGGGGTCACTGGGTGACTTCACTGTGCGACATCCTCCACATATTTTTTTTCACCGAGTTCCATATTGAACCATCTTACATCACTTATGGACGTGACCGTTGCAACCTCTATGGATGCTGTTCGTTTCCAGTGCGGCTGTTCTCTGTGAGGGATGCGCTAGAGAGCAACAGCCAGAAAGACAAATCAGGAATGCATCGAGGGATTGGCTCCTATTATTTAGAGATTTCATCATCAAGGTATATAGGCTGATTGCTCACCAGTCACCGTTTGACCGCTGGAGCAATGGCTACCCTGTGTCAGCAAAGGTAGATGTTCAGAGCCTATCAAGATATGACTATCAACCTCACTCTCGTACGCATTCATCACTTTCTTTTACATACGCAATCACCCCTTGTTACACTCCTAATACACATTCACCTTTGGCTATCAGTCTCAATCAGGGTATTAATACCTCTCTCCCCGTCAAACATTCTCCCTCAGTCTTTTGATCCAAGACTGAGGTGAGCTCAGGCATTCACACCTCTAAGAACATTTTCCTGACCATTACCCTACTTAGTCCCGTTCTCGTTCCTAGTCCGAGACTCTCGATTCTTCAGAGTTCCTTGCAGTTACAGATTCTAAAAAAAGATAAAGCTCCCCGAACTTCTTCAGAATCTTCCGGATCACGCGCTCAGTCCAGACCCCCACCCTCTTGCGCTGGTCTGGCAAAGACAGACCTTCCCACACACAAACCGAATCAATACTTGATGAAATCTGGTTTGATTCATTTTACAAAGCTCTCATCTTATCACTACTTCGTCTACTCATCCTCTTGTGGTATCACTACCTTGTCCACATCAATGTTAGATATCTTGGTGATTCCACTTATATTCATTCTCCCATCTTCATCACTAACACGCGGTAATACAAAGGTCCTGCCCTGCACAAAGGAGAACGTTCGTTTGTTGGTACTTGTATTTGGTTGTTTGGTCACTGTTGATTTTCTTCGATTGTCTCTTGCTCTTTTCATCTTTACTCTTTGTTCCATTCATCCCAACTGCCTAGCGCGCGCCTTTAGGTGCATCTTGTTTATTCAACAGCCGCGCTAGGTGGGTCGGCACTCCCTCTGTCCTTACAGTTACAGGCAGAGTATTCTTGGGCTGTAATGCCTGGGAGGGGTCGCTGCTGGGATTGGATTTACCTCTTGCGCCCTTTTGGCACAAACGGGGTGGCCTTGTTTATGTCTTATTTACAGGGTGCTAGTGGTGTTGGCAGAACTCGGGAGTTTTGCCAACCGGTTTGGAAAAACTGGTTTTGCTGGTTTTTGGCAGAACTCACGCGAAAGGGGGGTGGCAGAGCCTGGCAGAACTCCACGGTATCCGAGACTCGCGGAGATGTAATTTAGATCTCTGATAACAAAATTTGAATAAGAGAACATGAAAGCCGACGGCCTTGAAGTAAGATGGGAGGGCGCCCCCTCGCATCACTGATGAACGAAAATTTCGAGCGCCAGGAACAAGTTGACAACAAGTCGAATCGCTATTGCTGGAAACGCAAACATTGCGGCCACACTGATAGCTCAACAGGTGCTCGAATCCAGGGTAGTGACAGCAGCCTACCGAACCATCTTGTTAGGCGCTGCACCAACGTAACTGCTCCTCTGCGCCAAGGAGTGCACCTGTTTGTTATGGACAAGACAGGCAACCTCAGTACCCTTGATTCAATTCTTACTTCCGCTGCTTCGAATTCCCAATCTGCTTCTGGAAGCTCTACTACTACTGTCATTCCCATCAAGAGACGCAAGGCTTCAAATTTGTCAACCCTAGATGGATGTATTGATCGGCCGTTGAGTAAAGAACAAAATAACCTAGCAAATGCAAAGCTGCTCCGGTGTGTCGTGTCATGCAACTTTGAGATTAAACCTAAATCTTGAGACTAGCTTATTCATTCATGCCAATATTCCTTTCCGTGTTGATGACGAATCTCGTCACCTGCTCGACAGCGAAGCGGTCCGTGTCCAACAAGAGGGGATAAACCGACTGAAGGAACGGAAATGTCTTACCCTTCTCCCGGACGGATGGGACAATCTGCTACGGAGGAGACTGTATGGTTCGCTTGCAGTTGAGGTTAATCACCCTCCTGTAGTTCTCGCACTTGAGAACATGACAGGACAGAGGGGCACTGCTGAAAATCTAGTCACTGTGTCTCAGAAGGCCATGGATTGTACGGAAGTCGGGGACCGGAAAAAATTCATCGCCGTGACTACGGACAATCCGAGAGTCATGCAGTCTTACCGCCACAAACTCGAGCAGGTATTTCCCTGGATTCTCGTAAGTCAATGTGATTGGGCCAAATTTGAGTGAATACTGAAACCACTCTAAATCTCAGCCATTTGTATGCTTCCTGCACAGTTTGAATACATTGATTGGGGATATCATGTCCTTCCCGGAAATGAAGATTGTCACCCAAACGACTCGCGTTGTTACCCTTTTCAACCCATCCCACTATTGTGGTGGACAGCTCAAAGACGAAGCTAACAAGTACAATATTAATAGGAAGATGAAACAAAATTGCGAGACGCGTTTTTATGCATTGATTCTCTCAAATGTTTAAGTGTGCTAGAGTACCGGTAAGTTGACATTTGTACACACGCCAATAATCACAAGCAACTAACATGCTCGTATCGTAGTTCTCCACTTACCCTGGTCTGCATGCGTCCTGATGCCAAGAAGAGGAACAATGGTCTAGCTCCTGTCGCATCTGAGGTTATAAACACGATTTGAACGACCCCCCCTACTGGAGGCTTCTTGAGCAGATTGTGACGACAGTTAAGTCTATTGTCGATACGATTGGTAATGTTGAGTCACGCCAGGCCTCGCTGGCTGACTGCATGCTAGAGCTTCTTTGCGCGGCAAAGAAGATGTCCCAGTTGACTTGCGAACAGGACCATCGTGTTGGCTTTTGGCTGCAGGCGATATCTTTCTTCAACCGCCGCTTTCACGCCATGAATATGGAAGCTCGCTCTCTCGCTCTCTTTCTACACCCGATGTGTCGGAAACTTGCTGTTACGAAGGTCGCCAATGGCAGGTCATTCGAATTCATGCTGAAGGTCGCACTTAGCATTGCAAAGCGCTGGAAATGGGACATAACGATGGCGAAAAAACTCTCGGATGACCTGCAGGCTTACAATCAATCACTAGCTCCATTCGCTGACGGCCAAGCGGACAGCCTTTCTTGGTGGAAAAGCCTTCCAATCAATTCCGAAATCCACCCACTCAAGGGCTTGTCTGCGACAATCCTCTCAACTGTAGGGCATGCAGGCGAAGTAGAGCGCACATTCTCTGATCTCGGCACAACGCAATCCGCGCGACGGTGTAATCTCTCAGTTGACACATTTGAAACGCTCGGCAAAATTCATGCAAACCTTCGACACCACGGCGTCGTGAAAGCCCCGGAGGCTGGGAAGCCCACCCGCCGTCGACATGCTCACATGCACTCTCGTGAAGAGGTTGGCATTGCCGTCAAGACTGCACAGGATCTTGAAGCATCCTTCGCGTGGGCACCTCCACTCTCGACCGAACCTCGCGATGCAGATGTCTTGCTTGCTGGTCCAGAGAGTATCTCGCCTGATGATATTGCTGCTGAATTTGCAGCTCTTGAGGAGTTGAAAGGGACTGAAGAAGTTCACAACATTAACGAAGTTGAAGTGCTCGAGGGAAATGCTGACGAGTTAGATCGGGTCGAACAAGGAATAATACCACAGGCTATTCTAGATGAGGTTGAGGTGGTTGATTACGATGGTGAGGGTGGCGGATGGGACGAGGCAACATCGATGTCATCGTTAGGAATGCCGTATACATAATCTATATAGCGCCTAGAGTTTCGCCAGTTTTGCCGGCTATAACTGACGGGATTAAATCCAAATAGTTCTGCCCCCCACATTACAGGGTGCCCTCTCACATACCATGTGAGGGTATTCTGTTCGTTTGTTTTCTGGGGCACCCTTTGTGTACAGTTTGATGTATCTCCGCCCTGCCACCTTATTTCTCACCTTGTAGGGCGGAACTTCCGCTCTTTTTTGTCTTGCTCTGGCGCATCTCTTTGTAGAGAAGTTGTGCCGACTCTTTGGCATCATGATGTAAATGACTCCATTGGTTGCTTCGCAACCTTCACTGCTCTTTTGTTGCTGTAGTCACCGCAAGACAGCACCTTTTTATGTTCACAGCATTGGTTTATCTCGCGATTTTTGTGGGGCTAAGGAATGTTTTCCTTCTTCTCTCTCCTTTTATTTAATGCATGTAGCTTTAGTTCTGTCATTATCTTCGAGCCCTGTAGCCAACCGCCATAGAGGCAATCTCATGCTCAACGTCTAGGAGGCTACTCCCTACCGTGCATTTTGGAGGTAGACCGGGATGTTCAACCACTGACTCGTTACATCTGCTCGATGAAACAGTCAAGAACGCTCGGAGAACACATAACGTTGAATCGGCACTATTTCTAGACATCATCGAAGGGGCCTTCTCCAACGCAGCCGCCAAACGCCTAATCCATAACATGCAACATACCTCCAACAAACCAATGATACCATAATCCCTTACTCCCATACCAATAGACCAGTTGACAAGAAAGACTTGCAGATGTTAGGACAGCTGCGGGACGCTCGCGTGAGATTGTCCAGTGACGTGTTTTGACGTATGTTGTCGGGCAACGTTCTCACTAGCACTTTGCGCGAGCATGCACCTTGGCAACACATCTACTGAGGTTATTTACGACGCTGCAGAAATATTAAAATGGATTCCACTCACATGAGCATTCGCGACGATGTGCACACTGCGTGATGAATGATCTGGCGACAAATCTTGTTATGTGGCTAAGAGCACCACGAAGCTGAGGATAGCCTAATAATCTTAACCGGGTATTCTACAGTAGAATACCTGATGCAACTTCCTTTTATGGTAGTTGCATCGGTGCAACTTCCAAATCGGGACGGCCATTTGGTGCAACCTGCCATGCAAATAGGCTGGCGCCCGCCTATTTTTTGCACTCTTGCTCATGTAAGCTGGTGCAACTTCCTAATATGGCAGTTGCATCTGGTGCAACCTGGTGCAACTTCCTTTTATGGCAGTTGCATCTGGTGCAACTTGGTGCAACTTCCTTTTATGGTGGTTGCATCTGGTGCAACCTGGTGCAACTTCCTTTTATGGCAGTTGCATCTGGTGCAACCTCCCAATACAGCAGCATCGACCAGTACAACATTCACCCTGCCTGAAACATGCAAGCACCATGCACATCAGTGTTTGAACAGGCACCATGAGGCATCCCGCAAGCCATGGTGAAAATAAGCCAGCACATTCGTATTCAAGCAGCAAACAGATCTGGATCACAATCTCGATTACAGCAACTTACCAACAGAAATGCGCTGCGATCAAAATAGGCGGGCGCACGGCTATTTGATGGAATCTTGCTCAAGTGTGTGGCGCTACCTAGACAATAAGCCGCTACATTCATATGCAAGCAGCAAACAAACCTGGATCACAATCTCGATTACAGCAACTTACCAACAGAAATGCGCTGCGATCAAAATAGGCGGGCGCACGGCTATTTGATGGAATCTTGCTCAAGCGTGCGGCGCAACCTCCTAACATGGCAGTTGCATGTGATGCAACTTGGTGCAACCTCCTAATATGGCAGTTGCATCTGATGCAACCTGGTGCAACTTCCTAATATGGCAGTTGCATCTGGTGCAACTTGGTGCAACTTCCTTTTATGGCAGTTGCATCTGGTGCAACCTCCCAATACAGCAGCATCGACCAGTACAACATTCACCCTGCCTGAAACATGCAAGCACCATGCACATCAGTGTTTGAACAGGCACCATGAGGCATCCCGCAAGCCATGGTGAAAATAAGCCAGCACATTCGTATTCAAGCAGCAAACAAACCTGGATCACAATCTCGATTACAGCAACTTACCAACAGAAATGCGCTGCGATCAAAATAGGCGGGCGCACGGCTATTTGATGGAATCTTGCTCAAGTGTGTGGCGCTACCTTGACAATAAGCCACTACATTCATATGCAAGCAGCAAACAAACCTGGATCACAATCTCGATTACAGCAACCTACCAACAGAAATGCGCTGCGATCAAAATAGGCGGGCGCACGGCTATTTGATGGAATCTTGCTCAAGCGTGCGGCGCAACCTCCTAACATGGCAGTTGCATGTGATGCAACTTGGTGCAACCTCCTAATATGGCAGTTGCATCTGATGCAACCTGGTGCAACTTCCTAATATGGCAGTTGCATCTGGTGCAACTTGGTGCAACTTCCTTTTATGGCAGTTGCATCTGGTGCAACTTCCAAATACAGCAGCATCAACCAGTACAACATTCACTGTGCCTGAAACATGCAAGCGCCAGCACATCAGTGTTTGAGCAGGCAGCATCAGGCATCTTGCAAGCCATGGTGAAAATAAGCCAGCACATTCGTATTCAAGCAGCAAACAGATCTGGATCACAATCTCGATTACAGCAACTGACCAACAGAAATGCGCTGCGGTCAAAATAGGCGGGCACACGGCTATTTGACGGAATCTTGCTCGAGGTGAAAATAAGCCAGCACATTCATGTTCAAGCAGCAAACAGATCTGGATCACAATCTCAATTACAGCAACTGACCAACAGAAATGCACTGCAGTCAAAATAGGCGGGCGCACGGCTATTTCATTGGAATCTCAAGCAAGCACATTGGTATTCAAGCAGTCAACAGATCTGAATCACAATCCCAATTACAGCAACTGATCGACAGAAACGTGCTGCAGTCAAAATAGGCGGGCGCACGGCTATTTCAAGTGTGCGGTTGCATCTGGTGCAACCTGGTGCAACTTCCTTTTATGGCAGTTGCATCTGGTGCAACTTCCGTTTATGGCAGTTGCATCTGGTGCAACTTGGTGCAACTTCCTTTTATGGTGGTTGCATCTGGTGCAACTTGGTGCAACTTCCTTTCATGGCAGTTGCATCTGGTGCAACCTCCCGATACGGAAGCAAAGCCAGCACATTCATATTCAAGCAGCAAATAAATCTGGATCACACTCTCGATTACAGCAACTGACCAACAGAAATATGCTGCGGTCAAAATAGGCGGGCGCACGGCTATTTGATGGAATCTTGCTCGAGTGTGTGGCGCTACCTTGAAAATAAGCCACCACATTCATATGCAAGCAGCAAATAAATCTGGATCACAATCTCGACTACACCAACCGACCAACAGAAATATGCTGCAGTCAAAATAGGCGAGCACACGGCCATCTTGCTCGAGTGAGCGGTGCAACCTGATGCAACTTCTTAATACAGCAGCGTCAACAGGCGCAACATTCACTCTGGCTGAAACATGCGAGCGCATCAGTATCTGAGGAGAGGTCATTCAAGCATGTCACATCACCACCTCAAGTCACAAACAACATTCATTTATAAGCAGTGTCAGGGGTGGGAAGATATTACAAACCATACACCACCAGAAAGTTGAAAATATTTTCTCACGGTCTCTTGTCTCATACCACCACCACCACCATTCACACCAGTCATCGGATATGAAGTGCATCACCTGCAGCATGGTCTTTGACAAAGAAGACAAGTCCAGCTACATCACCCATGCCAGAAATTGCACAAAGGAAGGATCGTTCACAATAGGAAAGGAAAAGATAACAGTGCAAAGAAATGATCAGGGTTTGTTTCTTTGCTACTGCTCCCATCCCGGCTGTCCAAAGAAAGGGTTTGCGACTATAAGCGGTTTGAAGGCTCATATGAAGAAAGCAAAGTCAACCTGGGTGGGACCGGAGGGCAAGACAGCCAAAGTGATAAATTTTGTTTAATTCCACATACATGCAAGCTGATGAGACAACATTTCAAGTCCACCAGAGAGCAATCCAGCTCGGTGAGTCCAGCCGTGATAAGAGCTCGGAACACTATTCAACAGCTCACTTTGATTCCACAGTCACATCCATCGCAAAATGATGCATTCGATGAAGAGCGGATGATGGTGTCCCCGATACTGGGACCTGCAATGGTAAATTTGAATATGGATTGTCAAAAGATGAAGCGCTCATCTTCGACTGGGCAGCCATTTCATGATGCACTCGACGAAGACCTTCAGATCCCGGAAGACAGAGCATCAACATCCTCGAGCTTCAGCATGTCAATGGTAAATGCAAAGAAAGAATGGGATCTTTGATCACCAGCTGACATTTTCTGCAGTCTGCGGCAGAGGTCGATTCCAGTTCACATCTGGCAGCAGGCAACATGCAGGGCCATGCTGCAGACAAGCGCTCGCCAGCTTATTTTGCCCAAGAGGCAGAGGTCGAGTCCAGTTCACAACCGGGAGCAGGCGACATGCAGCAAGACGCTGCAGATAAGCGCTCGCCCGCTTATTCTGCACAAGAGGCAGAAGGAGATGTTTCAAGATCAATCCATCACGAGTACCTCAAGACCCTCAACCTGATGATAAATGCAGAGCTTCGCCTTCTCTGCTGCGAGATCTGTCAAGTCGCCATTCCGCCCAGCACTGCCAAGACTCACGTCAAAGTGGAGCATTCACAAAGAGAGTTCGATGCAGCCAAATTTGCTGAAGCCGTGGCGGAGGAAGGCATACCATCCGATCTGCCCAATCTATCAGGTCCAAGATCGCGGGTCAAAGGGCTTGCCGTGAAAGATGCGATCGCTTGCGGTCTCTGCGACAAAGTCTTGACCAACGTCAAAGGCATGCACAACCATCATTCAGAAGCACACAAAGGTTTTGCGATGCCTCATGAGTGGAGGGCATGCAAAGCTCAGCACTTGAGAAATGGTGGACCAGGAACACACCAGGCACTTTGGGAGGTGGACAGTTATGTCGAAACAGAAGACCAGACCGAGCAACTCATCAGAGGCATAATGAAAGACATGGAGTCGGTCCTCCAAGTGGTCGAGGCACCTCAGGACGAACGAAAAGTCAGTCCATGGCTGCTGACAACGCGCTGGCACGAGCATTTGGCCGGACAACAGGCCGACGATCTCATGGGCTTGGTGGCCATACCAAAGGAAGACGACGAGCTGATGCCACAACTGAAGAAGCACGTCTACGCATACTTTGAGGGCGCCCTGGCTCTGCTGTCGACCACAGACTGAGCTGACTCTTCAAAGACTCAATTCGCCTGATCCGATGAAAAAGTGAGTCCCACCCACTCGAAAATAAGCGGGCGCCCGCTTATCATCGACCGCGATGCAGCGGAATATCAAACACGCCTTTTCACAGGCATCAAGAAAAGGACACGATGCAGAAATACATACTGCCCATCGTGGCTTTGCTGGCGATGCTGATGCGAAGCAATCCTTGCGCGCCATTTCATTTCTCCAAGACTCGGGAGCTACAGGACATGACGGAAGCTCTGAGCATAAGTCTGGAGTATGGACAGGAAGAAGCGACGGTGTCCTCTCACATCCACGAACTTCTCATATTCATATGGACGACGAAATGGAAGCAGAACGATCAGAACCTCATCGCCGATCCGACAGAGCTGTGTCTGGCCCTGCTCACTGCGCAGAAAGACGGTTCGTTCAAAGAGCCAAAGGACGTCACCGGGATCATCGCAAAAGACGAATACTGCATGCGGGCGACTTTTGTCAAGGAGATCAAAGACAGAGTGACCAAAGGAGTCGCGGCAGACGAAGAAGAAGCCTGCAATGCACTGGAGCCTTGGTTTACAGAAAAGACTGAACTCGACCTTCTCGCGTCTCAGATCCCTGCAGCACCGGGCCAGTTCTATCGCATTCGACACCATGAGCCTTCCGAAACTCATTTGGACGGACGGCATCCATTGGACCACGATGCTTTACAAGGGCAATCGCATAGACCTCAAAGACACGTGCGAGATGTTTGCAGAGACGGAGGAGAGGCTCGTGGACCTATGGGAGAACAAGGTGCTGAAAGGTCTTCAGATCAGGACCGACTACGACTTCATCGCCGACGACCTCACCAACAGAGACGTGGGCTACTCTTTTCTCACCGATCAACGAAACGAAGTCTTTGCGAGAAGAGACCGCTTGCTCGAGGCGTTCTTCAAGAACGAAAAGATCCTAGAGGAGTTTGCAGCGGTCAGGGAGGGTCAGTTGGTGTGGAACAGAGGGGCGCTGATCCGATGGCTGCAAAGCTACGCTGAGCTTCACAGCCTTCTGCTTCTGCGTTGCGAGATGCTGAGCGGCGCGCCAGGACGCGGAACAGAACTCACAGCAATGATGTATCGCAACACGCGCACTCGGACCACACGCAACCTGGTCGTACTCGGCAAGCACGTCACGATGCTCTGCATGTACTCAAAGATGAGCGCGCTGACAGGCAAAGACAAGCTCATCCCTCACAGCTTGGATGCAGTCACGAGCGACATCCTGATCCAAGATCTTGCATTGGCGAGGCCTTTCGCAGAAGTTGCAGCCCACATCTGCTTTCCTGGCGACAGCGCCATGAAGGACAGATATCGCAACCAGCTGTTCGTCAACTTCAGAAAGTCGTTCGACTCGGACCATCTATCAGCGGTCATGACGCGGTACAGCCTGCCCCACCTCAACTACAAGCTGACCATCAACTCTTGGAGGCACATACAGACGGCCTGGAAGCGCAAATTCAAATGCTCCACAGAAGAACTGATAGAGGAAGATGGAAAGGACAGCGTGGAGGCTCTGCAGGCCGGTCACAGCCGCTCCACAGAGAATCGCGTCTATGGACTCAGCATGCAGGCCATGGCTGGAGCAGCAGAGGATGTTCTCCCCCTGTTTCTGAACACCAGCACCACATGGCAGATCAAATGCAAGACATTTCCCGGAGGACAGTTTCTTTCATACCATCAGGCGCGCTCCAGAGACTTTGAAAAAGCGCAGCAGACGTTGGATGAAAATAAGCGGGCGCCCGCTTATCCAGCACCAGACGGTCAATCAAGGATGCGCAGCACGGAAGACATTGCGCGGAAAGTGGTGGAGCAACTGACCCCAATGCTCACTTCAGTCATTCAAGCTGCAGTTCAGGAAGCAGTGGCCCGGCTCTCTAGAACCACTCCATCCCAGCCAAATAACATCGAGTCAGAGGATCCGCATCAAGGTAAGCGCCGATTCCGATGCTCAGCAGCATCATTCTGATGCAGCGACATCAGAGCCACAGATAAGCGCGCGCGCGCCTATTTCAGATCTTGCAGCACCATCGGGACCATGCAAGAGCAAGCTAGCACCAATTCCAGATCTCACAGCATCATCAGGGCCTCCCATAAGCGAGCGAGCGCATATCCCGAATCTCACGCCACCCGTCACCGTTGCTGCGACGAGCAGCAGACAACTCCATCAAAAGTCCGATCAAGCCCAGGCGCTGCAAGCGATGAGAAAGCTGCTCCGCGACGAAAGCGCATCCTGGAAATCGGAGCAGCAGCAGGAGGCAATGAGAGTGGTCCTGGAGGGCAAGAGAGATGCGGTCGTCGTCCTTCGCACAGGAGGAGGAAAGTCGATGCTTGCGATCATTCCGAGTCTGCTGGAGAAGGCCTCAGCGACGGTCCTGGTGCTTCCACTGAATTCTTTGATGATGGACTTTGAGCGAAGATTGACCAGCATGAGAGTGCCCTTCCAGATATACGACAGAAACAGAAACGAAGGAGCTCTCAACATCAGAGACAACCTGATCTTGGTCACAGCAGACAAGGCTCGGTCCGAGCGATGGAGAGAAGCGCTGGCGGTCCTGAACGAGAAGAAGCCTGTCAAGCGAATGGTGTTCGACGAGTCTCACATCCCTCTCATCGCCAACGACTACAGAGATTCTTTGCAGGACGTCTACGACCTGCGCAGCATCCCGATGCAGATCATCTGCCTATCCGGCACATTGACGCCCTCCTGCATCCCAGATCTCATCTCATCCTTTGGCTTGGTAGAGGACACCCAGGTCATCAGACAATCCACCAACAGAGAAGAGCTGATCTACATCCTGGAGAAATTGCCCAGCTCAGAGATGATGAACAGAGCATTCAGCATCATCGAGAATGAGATGCAGAACTGGCAGGACAGAGACAGGGGACTAGTCTTTGTTCCCACACTGGCTCTTGGGAACTTAGTGGCGAGCAAGAAGGGATGGCCATTTTATCATGGAAACAGGGAAACCATGACGGACGAAGAGCGGATAGAGGCATACCAGGCATGGCTCCAAGGAGACAGCAAGATCATGCTCGCGACCACCGCTTTCAGCACTGGAAACGACTACTCCCACGTCCGCCTCGTGATCCATCTGAACAGACCATTTGAAATGCTGGAGTTCATCCAAGGACAGGGCAGAGCGGGAAGGGACGGTTCGCCGGCCAAGGCCTACACCCTGGTGCCGATCAGCGCATCCCCTCCGGCGCTTCAAGAACAGGAGAAGGACCACAAAGGCAAGCAGGCCATGTACGACCATCTATACAAGTACGGCGCGAAGAGGTGCCTGCGATATGGCATAACCGAGCACATCGATGGAGTGGGAATAAGCTGCCGCCAGCTTATATCCAATGAGAAATGCTGCGTCTGCAAGCAAGACATGTATCACGACCCCACCAAGATCATCATGGCGCCCATGCCAAAACCGAGGCCCTCTGCCCAATCAGTCCCATCCAAACGCCCAGCATCCCCGGCCTTCGCATTCAGACCACCTCCTAGGCACAAGGATCCTCATCCCTTTACCACCGCACCCTCAGAAAATCCATTTCTCATGGCAGCAAACAATGCAACAATGAAAAGGACGGCAAAGCAGCTGAGCCATGCAGAGCTGGCTGATTCCATGCGCAAGGCACTAGTGTATTTCGAGACCGCCTGCAGTTTCTGCTCTGCTATGGGAAGCAAGGGCGCTGCGCCTCACATGATCCATCAGTGTCCATCATTCGGACCTCAATCTGAAGCAGAATTCGATGAATACTTGGACTGGCGCAAGACGCTGCAGTATCTCAGGCACCACAAAAAGATATGCTTCGTGTGCCACGTCCCCCAGATCAATGACGCCCTGCACCCGACCTTTGGAAAGGATGGATGCGAATTCAAGGACATCATTGCCCCCGCAGCCTTTGGAATATTTTGCAACCCACGAGCTCGGACCGCGGCAGAGAGGCACTTCAAAGAGCAGTGGTCGAATAAGGAGACATTCACGAAGTGGTTGATGGCGAAGCCAGCGGTGGAAGACAGAGCAATCTGATGGATCTCTTCATGTGGTTCGTGGACCAAGCAGCATAGAGAAAAAGAGAAGGGGTGAATGGCGAAGAGAGAAGAGAGGGGGGGGGGGGGGGCAGAGGAATCGTAGTTACAAGTAGAAGATAGCATACGGACCAAAAAGATGCATGGCGATTGGGAGGAAGCGCGGTGAATGACATCACCTCTCTTCCTCATCTTCCATCAATCATGCATGCAGATCAA